>CM065391.1:2500-67500 GCA_033060915.1 Euryodendron excelsum | reverse complement strand
TCTTTCATATAGAGCTTCAAGATGCCTCACTGCCGATCTCTTCTCTTTGCTATTAAATCTTCATTGTTCTTTAGGATCATTTCAATGAAACTTCTATAAGCTTGATGAAGTCTATTGTTGAACACCTTCATTTTTTCTAAGTATATATCATCTTCATTGAGTCTTTACATCCCAGATAAAGTCTTCACTTGGATTCTTTATAGAGATTATGCAATTGCGATGAATTCTTTTCTCAAACATCTTCAATCTCTTCTCAATCAAATCATCTCAACTGATCTTTGCACACTTTAATGAAGTCTTTATTTGAACACTTTCAATCTCTTTGAATGCAAATCATTTGTTTGAAGTTGGAATAGGCGTCATTGCTCAGTTTGGTACATTGTATAGCTCTTAGAGTGCATTGCTTGATCTTAGTTTGTTGTGCATTCACTTTGACATATATTAGACTTAAAGTCAAAATTTAAGTCTCAATTATAACATTTATTAATCTGCACACTAAACAAATGCATTAGTAAAATAACAGAAGGTTTAGTTATCATCAAAATCAACATAGGGATCAACCTTGAATCAACAAGCTCGTCATCTTCAGAACATAATCCCTTATTGAGGTCCCCTAAACTATAGTCGTATTCATTAGGTCTCTTATGGCAACTAGCCTAGTAGTACGATTATGATCCCCAAACATGTCTTTGAGGCTCTTCATCATGTCATAGGCAATGGGTATAACCTAATGCTAATATTGCAGAACATTCAACATAGATGCCAAAATGTAACACCACGACATCTCATTAGCCTTTACCCATTTCTGGTAAGGCCGGGTTTCCTCATTGGTTACCTGTCGCGCCTTGGTTTTTGGGTCCAAAGTCTTTTTGGCTCGGAGACAAAAGCACGGAACTTTGTCACTAGAACTCGTCCTCCTAGAAGGGCAAGTGCAACTAGGTTTGAATTGAAAATTGGTTTGATTAAGGGTTTTTTTAGAAAAATAGAAGTCGCCACCTAACTTGATTTGGGTGAGTTAGGACACCTAAAACTAAGTGTTAATCTGAAAATTAAATTTAGGATTTTTGGAAAGATTTTGAAAATTCCCTTAAGAGAGAGTTTTTAAGAAAATAGGTTATTTGGCAACCTTTGAAAAGATTTAAGTCCTTTTAGAAAATAACTCCATTTTAGTATTTCAAAAACAGAAATCTATGGTCCGGGGGTTGGTTACGTGTAGGAAAGATATCCTAATATCATCACCCTACCCTGCCCTTTCGGGACCTACATGTCTAATCACCCTTTGTTCACTCACTAGAATAACCGGTTACCATTGTCTACTTAATATCCACTTTAGAGTTTTGAAAACGGGGTTTAGTCATCACCTTTTGGATGAATGATGCGTGATGCAAGTTTTGGAAGAAGTTCGAAAATGTGAAAGTTTTAAAGGAGTTTGAAATGAGAATTTTGAATTGATTGAAAGTTTTTGAAAAGGGGATTGGAGTTGAAATAGAAGTTATGATCGCACCATTTTAGGTTGCCTACATATCTCATTTGGCGAGAGTCAGGTCATTCGTAGTTCGGGCAAGAGCCCAATGGAAAATAGGCGCGTTAGGGCCTTTGGAAAGTTTGAAGACACTTTGAGGTCTTTAAAAAGGTTTAAGACACTTTGAGAGTTTTGGAAAAGTTTAAGACACTTTGAGGTCTTTGGAAAGGTTTAAGACACTTTGAGATCTTTGGAAAAGTTGAAGACGCTTTGTGGTCTCAAAAGCTTTGACTTGGAATAGGATAGCGGAGAGTTTTGAAAATGTTTTTGGATCAAATCAAGGGATTTTTGGTAAATTCTTTAGAGTAAATCAAGAGAATTTGAGAGTGTTTTTGAAGTCTTGTTTTGAAAACTTTGGAGGTATGATTTTGGAATGTTTTGATAAGTTAGTTCTTGACAATGGCTTTTGAAAATGACTACGGGTTTGGAGTCTTAATATGGACAACCTTGGAGGTTGCTCTTGATATATCACCTTCCTTTAGGGTCCTTAACCATAAGAGGGCTAGGGACACCTTAGGTTTGTGACTCTTTGAAAACATTTTTGGAAATGCCTTATAGTTGGAGCGTAAGGGATTTGAAGAGGTTATGGAGTTGGCTTTTTGAAATCTCAAGAGAGTAGGAGGTTTTGAAAAAATGAGTAATGGGTATAGTTTAAAATTGAAAAATCATTTAAGAAGGGTTCATGAGTTGAAACCTTGAAGCATACTAATCTATGTTGTGTCAGCCTATGGTTAGGGGTGACCTAAGTTTAGGTTGGACTAGGGTTGACTAACTAGGGTAGGGTTAACCTAAGGGTAAGATGACTTAGGGTTAACTAACTAGGGTTAAGTTAACCTAGGGTTGGATAACTAGGGTCAAGTTAACCTAAGGTTGGTCAACTAGGGTCAAGTTAACCTAGGGTTTGGTCACTAGAGTCAAGTCAACCTAGGGTTAGGCAACTAGGGTCAAGTTAACCTAGGGTTGGTCAACTAGGGTCAAGTTAACCTAGGGTTTGGTAACTAGGGTCAAGTTAATGTAGGGTTTGGTAACTAAGGTCAAGTTAACCTAGGGTTAAATTGAAAGATGATTTTAAAGTGTTGTTTGATGCACTTTTGGGAAGAGTTTAAAAAAACAAAACATGTTATGCGATGAACTTTGGTAGGGCATCTTTTTGAAGATCATTTCCATGAAAATTTTGATTCTAGCCAAAAGTATGGTTTGTATGGGTGATGCTTGGAGACCATTCGAAGGAAGGCTCCCTCATGACCATTATAACCATTATCTTGATAAAAGTGTAAGAGGTCAAAAATTAACATGATAACAACTTTTTGAAGCACCATTTTTAATGCAAAGATGGAGAGAATGAATTTTTGGAAACCATCTTTGGAAAAGAATTTTGAAAATAATTTTCTAAGGAGACCATTTCATCAAGAGAGGGTTCCTATGGCCAAAGAAAAGGGAGACCACTCAAGAGAGGGCTCCACGGGGCCATTTCAACCACTAAACTTAAAAGAATGGAAACCTTAGAATTTGGAGAGCTTGAAAACAATTCCTAAGGAAGTCAAAATGCCATGTGCCAAAAAGAGAGTTAGGGGTTTGTAGGGAATTATCTAAGGCATGATTTTCCTAGGTATCATCCTAAACTTCAAGGAGCCAATTCTTGAAACTATTTTTGAAAGAAATATAGAGCTTGTAAATGGTATGGAACTAAGAGTAATGTAGGCATTGTAGCACATGGTTAGAAACATGAAAATGAAGCCAAGCACACAAAACATGATCAAGTTAGCAAAATGCAAGAGGGTCATGAATACATACAAGGCTTTTAGGCTACACCACATAATCAAGGGGCTCCTACACGGTGAGAGATCCCCCTACACGGTGGCTCTCACTTGCTTTCTTCTAGGTATGGACTGAGAGCCCTCTTGGCTCAAGCATGAAAGAAAGGGAGGTTAAAGATGGAGATTAAAATAGAGAATAGCCTACGTAGGCTAGGAGGGAGAAGAGGAGAGTGGAGGAAGACACAAATGTAAAAGAGATACCACCTTTTACCTTCAACACACTTATAGTCTTCAGTGGATGTTTTGATTGGATCTTGAATGACTTCAAGAAAGCTTAAAGGGCTGGAAGGGAGTGTTTAGTAGTGTATAAGGCTTTGTAGGTGAAGTGTATGGCCTTGAAGGAGGTGGAATGTAGCCTAAGTGCTGAAGGGGTGGAATATATGTAGGGATTTGAAGTTTTGGAGTAGTTTTAGCAGAGTTTCGCATTAATTTTGGACCTGAAATATGCAAAGGGGGAGGCTGGTATTTATAGGCAAACTGGAATAGGCCTGGCGCATATGCTACATGCGCTTGGCCAAAATTTGCCTGGGTGCATGTAGCACATGCGTAGGTACTGTTCCATTACCAGAATGACATGTGACATCCAGTGTACTGGTTGAATCTTGACGGTTGATCGAACCTTGGTTGATTTGATCAAAATCTGGGCGCACGTAGCATACGCTCAGTCACTGGGAGTGTTCGTTTAAACTTTTTCTTGATAATTGAGCCAATTGGGAAGGTTTCAAGGGAGTCGGCTGCACCCACGATGTTCTCTTAGGGTTTCTCGTGAACTTTCATGTTTTCAGGAAGTTTGAATTGTGTTCGAAAGAGCGGGATATTGTCTCAAGAAGCGTACAAAAAAGGACATCTTTGCGGAGTGTCTTTGATACGCTTCGAGGGTGTTCGAAAGTAGTTGTTTTCGTGCTGTGTGATCGAGGCCTTCTGAAAGCTATCTTTTCGATCGGACCGTACCAATGGAAGGTACTCCGGAAATACTTTTGGGAATTCCCAGATTTACGCATTTCTCAAGTTGTTTGACAGTGCGTTGTAATTAGGGAATCGAGGAAAAAGTTAACCTTAGCGGAGCATCTGTGAGACGCTCTAGGGGTTGTTGGAAGTTACAGTTTTCACGCTGTACGATGAAGGGTTTTGGGAAGCGATCTATCTGATCGAGTCGTATCGATGGAAAGATCTATAAATGAGTTTTTGGAAATTTTATGATTTACACATTTCTCAAGTCATTTGATGGTGCGTTATAAACAGGGAATCAGGAGAAGAGACAATTTAGGCGGAGCATCTATGAGACACTCCAGGAAACTTTTATCAAGTCGTGGGTGTTTAGTGTCATAGGGTCCTCCACAGGTTAAACAAGGGTGTATGGCGAGACTTTCTGTCCGAAACACTAGGACCGCTGTTGTTTCGAGGCGCGTTTGGATTGTCAGGGGCAAAATGGTCATTTTGACCAAGTTTGGCTGAAAATGGTCAGGAATGGTTTGGCGTGCTGCGTTAAGCGTACCGGGTCGTTCAGGGATGGTTTTGGGAGGGTCTTTTACCGTTCGGTGGGGTTTGTGCAGTGCTGGGATGTCCAGGGGCAAAACGGTCATTTTGACCGGGGTTAGCCAGAATGGGACCGAAATTGGACTCGATAGGCGTGGAGTACGCCTAACGGTTTAGTAACATTTTGGAAGAGTGGACTTATCGTTTTGAGGGATTTTGAGCTTTCTCAAAACGTGCCTGGAGACCCAAGGGACAGGTTTGGTTATTAGGCTTCTATTGGGCTAGCTGGCCCGAGAAGCGACTGACTGATTGGATAGGGGTTTGAAAGTTGATTAGGGCTTGAATGTGCTTACGGGGTTTTGAAAGGGAGTTCAGTCAGGCCAGAGATTGCCGAGCAGGCAAAAATGGAGTGCTTACATTACCCCCTCACTAGGTTCCTGTGGACAAACCTCAGTGAGCACAAACTTGTATTCTTCAGCAGTCAGCACAATATCCAAATTTCTTTTTCAGTCAATATAATTTGGTCTAATCAGTTTGTCTTCTTTGAGAATAACAACAAGTGGATTGAAAGCCATTTTAATCTTGAAAATCATATATTATAACAAAATATGATAAGCAATAATAAACTTAGAATTTAATCATTAAAATATGGTTCCCTCTACCAATATTTTAAAAAAATTCACCAGCAGCCTAGTATACTGTAAATAGCATGCCTCGATGAGAGGTCATCTACTATTCAACATTTATCTAGACAGGTCAATACCTATTAACTTTATTATCTAGGCAAGTAACTATGCTAAGTAAAATTAAATAGTTGACTTAGCTTCAGTCCTATAAATAATAGCTGTGACTCAGATGGTGAGGATACTATTATTTATAGCTAAGTGTATACCATCAATAAATTCTAGACCTCTTGTTTAGTAATGAGTTACTCAGATGGAGAATTAACCTAATACTAATAACTACTAGTGTTTATACATAGTGAGTCCGTAACTTATTCCATCCGACAGGGAGGTTGGTACTAAAACCAACACATAGACTAAATTACTTCACTTATAAACTAGGGATGGAGACCATGGGATTTATATGTAATAAATTTTCACACCCACTTAGATATTTAATACATGAGGGATGTCATGTGTTTAATTATCTAATAAATATAGTATTTCAATATTGGTGACTCATATATGTGTAACAAATAAAATTTCAAATTCTCTTAATTTAAAAAAAATATTTAAATTAAAATATGAGAATTAATTTTACTCTCTAATTGAACATATATAACCAAAATTGAAATTTTAAATTTATATAATTAAAACACAACTTAAAGGTCATTTATTTATTATCTATGTTCTCTCATGCTAATAACACAACAACAAGAATATAAAAGATAATAATAATAGAGAAACAAGATAAACAAGATTTAATCAAGATCCTGACTATTATGGTCAAGAAATCAGTCAAAAGTGATGAAGAGTCCAACCGCAGCATGATATCACAAAGAATCCTTATTTGCTACTTCGCTGATCCACGGGGGTTTGGGGGCGGCGCCCCTAATGACGGGGATTGACTTGCCCGATTAGGTCGTGAGCTCCTAGGGGTAGCATTGCCTGGGGGGGGGGGGGGGTTTCAGGGGCAGCACCCCTGAAACCTAAACAAAATACCACATCATCTTCTTAGGACTGTTCCTCACGTCTTTAAGGTTTTTCCGGTTTTCTGCCTTAATCCTTGCACCGCTACTGTTTCTCTATCTTCTTTTGATTACAACAAATTATTTTCTCCATAACAGTGGAGTTACAGAAAACAAGGAATCAAAATCTCTAAAAACAGTGGAGTTTTAGAATATAAGAAATTAAAATCTCTAAAACAACGGAGTTCCAATGCTTCGAAAAATAATTATTACATTTAATTTTATGACTCCTTAAACCGGAGTTCACAATCTAAGAATCATGTAAAAACCATAATCACACAACATATATTCATGTGAATGTAATAACTAGGCAGAACACTGCAAAACAGAGGTTAACACAAGTCCATGTTCTACCCTAAGCATGCATGGAACTAATTTTCAGAGAACATGGTAGGTATTATATGTATATAGTATCAACCAAGGCTCTGATACCAATTGCTGGGGATTGTGAAATTTTCTACGACCTGACTATAGTGCATACGTATAATACCAAGAATTCTGATCTGATTAGCATAGCCTAATCTACGTGATTAGAATTATTCCTTCAAGATCTCTTTGATTTGATCCTGAATAACAAGTAACAGTAACAAGCACGAATTAACTGTTCAAACTCAACCTTTGGACTTTTGCTGTATCCCTTGTATATGCCTTACTCCGGAGAGAATGGGCTCGCAGCTACTAGGGTTCTTCTTCCTCATAAAAACGTATATCTCTCAATTATGAACAAGCGTAACCCTAGGTGCTCTTAGAGTGCGTATATATAAATACTACAATAGGGACTATATGATTAGTATAACTAGGGCTTCCTACGCAAATAAGAATTCCTAATCCAACTTGAATTAATCCCTATTTACGTAAATTATAATTTATACCATTATATGAATAATAATTTCACTCCCTGTTATACTAGAAATTATATTTCGAGCTCCATATTATTAAATGTTTATTTATCTCCCCACGTTAAGATTACAGATACCCGTCTATTAAATTAAATTACTGACATTTAAATTTAATAGATTTATTCAATTCCTTTCGTGTTGGCGCAAAAGGCAACCAAAAAGGGGGAGTGAATTGGGTTATTAAAAAATAATTGCAATTAAGACTATTTAAAATTAATCTAAGCAATTAATCAATAATTCAAGATAAATGCAATGCAATAAAATCAAGTATGGAATGAAAGCAAAGCACAAGAAAGAAACACAAAGAATTACCGAGGTTTAACCACAACTTGTGGTCTACGTCCTCACCCCAAGATCCCCTTGAAATTTTCTTCTACTATGCAATCTCCAATTACAAAGTAGATGCTAGTTGAAGTGCCTAGCTCACTTTCTTTAAAGCTTACACCTAAGCTTTAATGCTACAAGAGTTTTGTTTAAACTCTCTCAAACTTACAAGTGTTTTTTTTTAGATTACACTCAAACTCTATCTCATAAGTGTATAAAAGAGTTACAATTGAAGTACATACTCTCTATGAAGAGTAGATGAGAATTGAATAACTCACTAAATGCCAACTCTTGAAGACAAAGAGAATTTTTAGTAAATGTAAGGAATTGTTAGCTCTTGATGATTAAAGGATGGAATAATCTTGTGTCTTTTCTCCATAAATGCATTTGGAGGCTTGTATATAAGACTCTAAATTGATTTCACCCGTTGGAGGTAGTTGATGGCTCATTTAATGTGAGTTTAGACCTTGACATCGTTTAAAAATATAGCCGTTAGCTCTCATGTGTCGACACATCAAGCCTACATCCTCCAGTACTTGTTTTCTGTCTCCATGTGTGGACACATCAAACCCATGTGTTGACACTTGATTATGCGTTCTTCAAGTTCTGTCCTCATGAGTTGACATATTACCCAGAAATTTTCTTCCATGCTCTCCTTGATCAAGCTTAGCTTAAAAAACACTTCAAGTACTTCAAAGAATCTTCTCTTTGGGGTATAGTGATTTTTCAAAATCTCAATCTAGTGTTGTTATTTAATAAAGTCTTCAATTCAATTTGGATTGAATTCATTTTGATTTCTTCAAAAACTTTTCTTCGATTCTTCATAGAATCTTTGCAAACATGATGAATTCTCCTTTTGAACACCTTCAATCTCTTCAAATTTATATCAATTTCATTGGGTCTTTATAGGCTTAATGAGTGCTCCTTTTGAGCACCTTCAATCTCTTCGAATTCACATAATTGGTTTGATATTTGAATATGTGTCATTACTCTATTGTACATCCATTTTGACATTAATTAAACTTTAGGTGCAAAATATATTTTCTATTTGATCTGCACATTAATTAAATTCATTAGCAAACTAGCACAAGGTTTAGTTATCATCAAAATCAAAACGTGGAGTTAACAATCTCTCCCTTTTGGATGATGACAAAACCTTTGCAAAAATAGATATAAGAATATAAATGAAATGAATAGAATTAGATTTCATATCATGAGCAGGCTCCCCCTCTGTTTTGCAACTAATGCTTCCAAGAAAAATATTCTTTCTTTTTGTTCTTTTGTTAAAAACAATCCTCAAAGAGTTTTATTAAAAGATGTTTTATCAGAGCATCACTCAATTTATAGCAA
This sequence comes from Euryodendron excelsum, assembly GCA_033060915.1. NCBI lineage: Eukaryota > Viridiplantae > Streptophyta > Magnoliopsida > Ericales > Pentaphylacaceae > Euryodendron > Euryodendron excelsum. The sequence goes on along the minus strand of CM065391.1, from coordinate 58,422 downwards.
TTCCAAAGTTAAGTGAAGAGAAAGTGTTCATTTATCACTTTACTCCCCCTAAGAACATGCTTCATTATTCTTTATAAAGAAGGATAATTTTATTTCCATTCATCATTCAATGTCATTCAATCATTCAACATTCATCATTCAATATCATGCAATCATTCAACATCATTCAGCATCATCATTTCATTCTTCTCCATGGATTATGTAAACATTAAGCAATCCATTATTCTCCATAGTTCATGTAAACATTAATGATTGTCTTATTTCTATTCTTCTCTTTTTATTTCCATTTGTCTCATTTTATTTTCATTCTTCTCCCCGAGGTTGATTTTCTAAAATCCTTATCTGAGTGGAAATTTGAGTTTGTATACCTAATGGGTGCCAGACTATCTGCTTGATAAACCAACATATAATCCCTAATCCTTTTCAGGTACTTGATTATATTCTTTACCGCAGTCCAATGTTCTCGCCCTAGGTTCGACTGATATCTGTTGACTATGCCTATGACAAAACAGATGTCAAGTCTAGTGCAAAGCATAGTATACATGAGGCTTCCCACTGCTGATGCATAGGGAACTGCATTCATGTTCTCTACCTCAATCGGTGTCTTAGGACACTGATCCTTTGTTAGAGAGACTCCATGTCTAAAAGGGAGGAACGCTTTCTTAGAATCCTGCATGATAAAACGGGCAATAATCTTATAGATATAAATAGCTTGTGATAAGCTCAACATCCCAAGTGTCTTTTCAAGTATGTGACTGGCTTCTCCTAAGTCCTTCATATCGAACTGTTCGGATAATCATACCTTACCCGAAGATAATACCCCCACATCGTTTCCTAATCAAAGCCATAAGACTCTGTGAATCCCTTCTGAAGTTTTCTTTTTCCTTCTTTTGCATGGTACAAAACGTTTAGAACTTTTTCAATTTCCTATTCATTTATTTTCCTACATTTTCTTAGATACCAAACTGAGAGAGCTATATAAGGTTCAATATAAATTAGTAAGTGCCAAACCAAGAAAATAAGGGAAACTCATGCCAAGGAGGACCACTGGTAATGCAGTAAGAAAATATGGGCAGCTGGTCTATGGCTGGTGCTGCTCCTCTAGCTGTCTCTTCCCCTGCTTCTTTTTACTTCACACTCTTAAAACTAAAATCCTTATAAAATTAGTTACAATACAGAAATCTCCTCACAAAACTCAAATTACAAATATCTCAAATAAATAAGTCTTAACCCCCAAATATCAACCTTACATAAAAACAATTCTGACCACACCACAAGCCTAGTTTGTGTTTGAATATCAGGCATCGGCGCCAGCGAAGGTGTGGCGAGGGGTGAAACCTTTGAAGAAGGTGCAAAGCTTGTGCTATGCATGAGGTGGCAAATAAAGCCAATAGCAAGAGATGCTGGAAACCAGAACCTGACTTCATGTTTCTTTCTAGAGAGAAACATAGATTTTTGGAGAGAATGCCGATCCCAGCGCCTCCTTTACCCGAAGCACTCACTACCATCTCCTCCTTTACTTGAAGGACTCACTGCCATCTGCTCCCTCCTCTCATAGACCACATCATGCTCCTCTTATTGCTCTCTTTCCCTCTCTAAAAACAACCACCTTACCCAATAGACCCACCTCCCTCTAAAAGAAGCATAGATTTTTAGAGAAAATGTCGATCCTAGTGCCTCCTTTACCCCATGCACTCACAGCCAACTCCTCTCTCCTCTCATAGATCACATCATGCTCCTCTTGGCTCTTGTCGCTCTCTTTCCCTCTCTAAAATATAGTTGTTAATTCCATACCTGCAAGCTTACCATTTTTATAATTGATACGATACATATTAGTGCCAGTGCATTTTGATATACGGTTTCAAATTTATCGTTACAAAACTATATACATATGTATAAATTTTGATATACATACCATTACTAATACTAAATATTTTTCAAATGATAAATTACTTCAACATAAATAATAAATAAACATGACAAATAATAGGAAAATTATTTATAATAAACATTATCTATAAATAAATTTTTTTATGGTACTGTTATAACAAAAAATAAAATCAAATACTAAAGGAAGAAGTTATATTCTAAATTGCTTAGCCGTAAAAAAAATAGTTAGTAGTAGTAGTTTGATGATATATATGTATATGTATAAAGTAATAGTGAGGTGTATTGTAGTTTGAGGAAGAGAGAGAAGCAAACAAAAAGAGATGTTTTCAGAAAATCTCTACTCCCACCCCCCTGACAACACACCTCTCTGATTTGACAATTAAAATTTTTTTGTTTTCTTATTTTGCCCATAGTCTCATTCTATTATTTCAATATTGCCATCTAATTTAATTTTTTTGATAATTTTTTTTTCTTTTACTCCCACCTTCTAGTTTTTAATTAAAAAAAATTTGATCAAAATTTTTTAATTTTTTTTTACTCTCACCTCATGAATTTTTATATAAATAAAATTTTTATGATCAAATTTTATAATTTCTTTTACTCTTACCTCTCAATTTTTTATTAAAAAAAATTTTGATCAAAATTTTTTAATTTCTTTTTACTCTCACCTCCTGGATTCTTATATAAATAAAATTTTTGTAATTAAATTTTATAATTTCTTTTACTCCCGCCTTCCGATTTTTATAAAACAAAGAAATTTTGATCAAATTTTTTTAATTTTTTTAATTTTCTCTCTAGTTATAAAATTTAATGCAAAACTAATTAACATAAATTTTTTTTTTGAAAACATTTAAGTAAATGCTTGCCTGATCAATGGTAAATTCAGGTGTATAGAGGGAGAGATATTCGAACAGAAAATCTCTGATCTCATATTCCCTAACAATCCCACTCACTGATGTGACCTATATTTTTTTTGTTCTTTTTCTATTTTTAAAAAAAATCAAATTAATCAAAACAAAATAAAAATAAAACAACAAATAAAAAATAACAAAGTCTTGCTTGATTAGTGATAAATTCAGGTATATAGCAGGAGGCATATCTGAATAGAAAATTTTATTCGAACAGAAAATCTCTAATTTCATATTTTTTATAATTCTTCTTACTGATGTGACTCATATTTTTTTTGTTCTTTTTTTTTTTAAAACAATTCAAATTAATTAAAACAAAATAAAAATAAAAAAATAAATAACAAATAACAAATGTTTGCCTGATGTAACCCCTATTTTTTTTATTTTTTTATTTAAAAAATTAAATTAATCAAAATAAAATAAAAATAAAATAATCAATACATGTTTAACCATAAAAAAAAACATTATACTATTATTTTGCACTAATAAAAGCTTGAGGGTAAAATTGGACCAAAAAAAAAATTGACGTCGCGTCAACCCACCCCGTGTCAGGGGGGTGGGAGTAATAGGTCTCATGTTTTCAGACTTGCAGCCTTTTGCAGTTTGTACCCTGGCCTTCTGATAGTTTGCTGAGTAGAAATAACTGCGTTGTACTTGAAGTTTTGAAATTTCAGATTATGAAGCAGTGCGAGACAGGCCAGTACCCCAGAATGGCCGAAATTCCTGAAAAAGCCGGAAAGGCCGGTAACTTAAGCGGGACCATTTTCTTTATGGAATGGTATGTACCTATCCATATCGGCTAGTACAGAACAGTATCCATAATTATGCTCTAAAAGCAACAACCTTACCTAGTAGGCCCACCGCCCTCTACAAATCTCTCATTCTCTTGGAAGAAAAGCCACTGCATGCTCTCCACCAGCAAAAAATTTCCCCGCAAGAATTTGAAACCAGGAGGAGTGGACCTTGAGGCAGGCCATGGTGAGAGGGTTACTTGGGAGAGTGAGAGATGAGTAGTAGGATGCCTGCTACTTCGATGTAGATGAGTAGTAGTAGGGGAGACGTTTGCCCATCTCTTGGAAAGATAAGAGTTATGTATCGTATATTGCATTTAATGCTTTACCAATTCAAAGAGAGAGAAAGAGAAAGAAAAGAAAAAAGACAGAGAGGTGTATATAGCTTTTAATGCTTCACCAACCCAGAGGGAGAAAGAAAGAGGAAGAGAAGCAAAAAAGAGAGAAAGGGAGATGTATATACCATTTAATGCCTCACCACTCGGACAGAGAAAGAAAGAGAAAGAGAAGGAGAAGTAAAGAGTCATTGAAGGTGGTGGGACCCACTGATTTTGAAGTTTTTAAGCGGGAGGTTGAAGGTGCAAGAGGTGTTGAAGATATATCGCAACCATAGATTGAAGGCAAAAAATTCTTCCCACCGTTGGATGCAAATGTATCTCTAGACTTTCACAAATTGTACTATGATTTACTGTGTTTGTCATTTTGGGTAAATGGGGCTCAATTGTATTACACTGCATATATATCCCTAAGGTCTTAATTTACATTGCTTTAAATTTAGATGCTTGGAATTAATTTATAACAAGGATTCATGTATGAAAGTGGGCCTTGATCAATTGTAAGAGGGGCCATTGGCATTGACATATCATTCATTTGGATTTATGATGAATTAAGTTTGAATATGTTTCAAATATATTTTCGATCCTCTAATGCTGACTTGGTCATTTTGTGATGTGTACTGCTTTATCTTTTCTTTCAAAATACTCACTTTCTTTGTGGTTGCCGTAGGCAATTACTGCTCCGTATCTTAAGCTGTGAAGCTCAGCGACTCAATGCCTTCTATGAAGAAGATTGTCTCTTCTCTGCTATCTATCATCTTCATCCATCATGTCTCTGAAAATTGATTTGTGTTGAACGGTATTGTTTTTCCTTTTTGCTTCATCCAATATTCACTTTTTCTTTTTTGCTTCTCTCTCTCTCTCTCTCTCTCTCTCTCTCTCTCTCTCTCTCTCTCTCTCTCTCTCTCTCTCTCTCTCTCTCAGAACAATTGGCTGTGGTGTGGGGTGTGTGCTGAAGATAGGATGCGAATGCATATGAATAGTACTTTAAGTAGGGAACTGGTAATATTTTCATCACAGAGGGGGTGTCAGCAATTTTGTTTGGTGGGAAGGTGTTTCTTGTCATATAACCATTCTTGTTATTTGAATTTGTTTGAGCTTCCAAAATATAATAAATGTTTCTAGACATTCAGAATTACTTAGTGGCACTTTATTGATTCAAAATGTTGGTTGCACACTTGCACTCAATAGGCACGCAATATCGAGGGAGAGTTGAAACTATCATAAGCTAAAAATAATGGTAAGCATGGCTTCTCTCTCTCTCTCTCTCTCTCGTGAGAAAAAGTTTGCTGCATCTGTTTTCTAACAGATAATCAAATATTTTTCCTTAATAAAGAGGAATGTACACCCGGGTTGTGGAGATCTCCTCAGACCGGAAAACTGCCCAAAAAACAAATAACAAATTTATCTTGGCAAAGTATCTTGATAGAAACATTATCAAGTAAAAGTACCTGTCTCGACCGAGAAATAATTTTCAAAATGCCTTTTGTAGGAGACTGAGTGAGAGAGCTTTCTCCATCTTTAGTGACATCCAAGAACCCTCTAACCTCATAGGCCAATCTGCAAGGAGCAATGAGCTTGTTAGATATCCAGTTGATTATATATAAGGAATCACTTTCCATAATCAAGGATTATGCCTCTATCAAGAGACCTCGTCAAACCGCATTCAAGATGAAAGCTCCACTAAAAAACAGCCATGCCAATGGGCTAGGAGAAGGAAAAATACAATCACCCGACTACGAATTTGGAGATGGTTTTGATCCTAAAATCACCATGATTACCTAAGGAAGAACCATCAGTAGTAATTTAATACCCTTTTTGGAGGCAGATCTGAACTCCCAAAGTGGTGGATATGGGGAGAAAAGGGCCAGAGGAAGCTGACAATTTCAAATAATATCACCATATTGATGCTTGGATATACAGGGTCCTAGCAAAAACTTGAGACCATTTGTAGTAGAGATTATCAAAGTGATAGGCCCTCCAGGATTGCTAGACATTGTTCACACGTACAGTAGAAAAATAAGAAGAAGAGTCCTAGTGTGTCTTAGAGTCCTAGGCCCAGTCCAAGTGGTTCTAGGAATAATTGCTGAGTTATTATGTTTTAATTATCTTTTATTTGGATGATGATTAGTGATGTTGAAGTCATTGTAGGTTTCTTAGAGAGTTCTAGTTTCAGTGATAGTAGGAGTCTTGAATTAGAGTTAAGTTAGATTTGGGAGTTAACTAGGAGTCTTAGAGAGTCGGTTATTTTGTGCTACATATACTTTCTTGGTTCAGGAATGCAGGAGATAATTTTAATCGTAAAAAAGCTTTGGAGGTGGGAACTCTCTCCTTACAAGTTCTAGATTGATAGGTTAAACCTATCACAAAGCTACTTTATTCCTTCTCTTCGTGAATTGAGCAAAAGCTGTCAGAGCAAATTTTGACAGCACTTCAATTTTGAACGTTCTAAGAGCTGCAATAGAACACAGAGGATATAACAAAATATCAAGCTGGGAGAAATGGTTTGTTGCTTTCTGTTTTCATTGATCCTCTGAAGCACATTGCAGATATCAATCGTTCTAAAAGTGACATGATTGCTGAGTTAACAAAACAGAATGTCGCTTATTTTCTTTATTTTTTATTCCATTTTTGGAAGTTGTTTTAAAAGTCGTGTCTGCAGATCTAAAGGTAGAAAGTTGTTCCGTTATTGGGAGCATGAGATAGAAAACATGTTCTAATGAAGAAGATTGGGTTTGGAAAACTTTTGCTGCACTACCCTTAAATTCCTTCATTTTGTAGATAACTGTTTTGCAAAGGCATCAATATATGGAACAGTGCACTGTTATCTAAGTCGGTCCATATCTCGTACATCACGGATGATGTTTAGCATTGTTACTTCATTAATGCATTGTAAGGAGTGCCAGGCATGCTACATCTTTGGACATAGTTCTCATAGTTCGGATTTGTGTCTTTAGAGCAATAGAGCAAGATGCAGTTGTAAACTAGGAAGCCTAAATGCAAGCATGGGACATGGATATGATACCATGTGGAATAACAGAAATTTTTTTTAATGTACTTAGAGAAACAAAAAAAATTTATAAGACCTGCAGGACTGTCCTAGTTGGTCAATTGGGTATGCTCCCCACGTTGACCAACATAGGTTCAACTCCTGGGGTTAGGATATGAGAGATTTATTTTTATGAAAACCCTTGTCCTGGTATGAATGATTTACTTTTGACCGGATTGGAGAGGAGTTTAGTTGAGATGTGTGAAAGTTGGCTCCGACACCCCTAACTTAGTTGAGATGTGTGAAAGTTGGCTCCGACACCCCTAACGGCAATACCAAAAAAAAATAAAAGGAGAGGAAGGAAAATAAAAAGAAAGTGTGAAGAAAACTACTTTCTCTCTCATTTCTCTTCCTTTACATATCAGAAAGACAAGAGAAAAAAAAAACAATAATAATTTGTTCCTTACATGAAAATAAATTCAAATTTATACTTTTATATGGTGGAAAACCGGTGGGAAACAGAATACCCTAATGTTTACTTTAAGAAGTCTTAGTGTTTCAAAATAACAAAGAATGAGAAAGGGTTTTCTAGGTAATGATTTGTAGTTCCTTGATAGCAATGTGTACACTACAACAAATACTAGATATTGCCACGAAATTTATTGTGATAAACAGAAATTTGTCACAAAAAGTACACTTAATGTGACAAAAATTGATTTTGTCACAATGAGTAGTAAAATTGTGACAAACTATAATGTTGTCACATTAGTTTGTCACCATAAGTCATATTTGTGACAAATAAATTTCGTCACAATAATTTGTCACAAATACTATGGCGGGAAGTGTTTGTGATGGCGGGAACAAACCATTTATTACAAAATTATTTCATCCCAATAAATTTGTCACAATAAGGTTTTGTTTTTAAAATTAGTGTTGAAATAATTCATCACAGTAAGTAACCCTTATTGCTACAAGTGGTTTTGTCACCAAAAGGTTTAGTTTGTACAAAAAGTGACAAAAACACCTTGTCAAAATAGGTTTTTTTTTATTGTGACAGATTTTTTTCTGTCACAAGATGGTGTGGTTAACTTTAGTTATACAATATGTTCAAAACTAAAATTCCGTAACCATAAATATTCAAGTGAAACATATAGTGACAAAACAGTTTGCCACAGTAGGTTCACCAATTGCTACAAAGCAATATTTGTCACAAGACATACACAAATGATGACAAAACATTTTTTTTTGTAGCAATAAGTGTTATATTATTCAGTAATTGTGACAAAAATGTAATTCGTCAAGATAGTTATTAACCAATTAGTGTGACAAAATATATTTTGTCCCAATAGTTTGCTGCACTTATGTGGTTTAATAATTGTTACCAAATAAAATTGTCTGAAATATTCATCATAATAAATATTCCTTATTCAAATTATTGTGACGAAATATATTATTGCAATAAATGCCTATTCTTGCTAGGGAATATTAATATGTCATGCATACATATTTAGTCTCGGCTTAATAATGTCAACTTATATTTAATGCAAACAAAAAATCTCTCAAAAAGCTTCATCAACAATAGAAAGCTCATATTTGGTGTAAAACACACTAATAACAAAAAAGTAATAAAAAAATGTTTTCATTATTAAGAAGTGCGTGTCTATACTATCTATTGCAATTAGAAAAAATTATTCATTTTTTTTTTTGTGGATAATGCTATACAACTAGAGAATTTATGCATAATTTATGATTAGAATGATGTGGTTAAATGAGAACCATTCACTTTAAAAAGAAACACTCATTATGATAACTCTTAATTACAGAATTTCATTGCCACATTATTCTGGTAGATATTTTTTTTTGTATAAATTTTTAGTAGAATAGCAATTTTCATTTTTTTTTTACATCGCGCATGTACATTGTGATAATGTCTTTAGCTCAACTACACATTAGACCTGCCTAGATTGACTTAAGTTTAGTGTTTGGGTACACTTCTAGACCATAGAGTTGGGTTTGGGAATTTTTTTAGCCCCATCTAATTTTGAGGCTGGATTGGAGAAAATAGCTTGAGGTTTTATTGACCTAACGATTTAATTATTAACCCTGCCTAGTCTGGCTTTTAAATTTAGGGCTCGAGTACCCTTCTAGACCCATAAAATTGGATTTGTCAAATTTTTTTTTGGTCCGTTCAGTTTCTAGGTTGGATTTTGGAAGATATTGTGAGATTTACCCAACCTAACAACTTATTTGTATGTGCGTGATCCATATATTACAACTACATATAAATCACACGTATATATATATATATATGATATATTTATTTTACAATTTTTGACAAAAATGAATAATTTGTCTAAGGTATGTAACATGGTTTGAACTTGAAGCATATCAATTTGCAAGATGTGTGTCAAAATAATGAGGCCCAGAATTATTATACTGGGCCCGTCTGGCAACGTACCGCCGACTTGGGTTAGGAAATGCCCAAATTCACCAGTACCCAGATAAAAAGCCCAATTGTGATAAATCTAACCCAGATCCAGCAACTACAAAGTTGGTGGAGCATATTCTATTCCATTCCTAAAAGAACTAGGACATTGAACAATTATCCAAAAGAGATCAACTTGTAGGAGGGGATAAAATACAATTCCCTACGGGAGTAAGGCATTCCGAGTACTATAAATACCCCTATGCACTAAAGGTGTAAGATACGTTCACTTGAGTTCTAGTTCTCAAAATACTTTATTCGATTTATTGTCGTTAAACTTGCTAACTTAATTACCAGAGTGCCTTCGGCCCAAAGAGGGTTGAGACATTCTCACCGTCTTCTTCTCTTGTAGATCGTTCGTGCTCATCAATTCAGTTTCGAGAGTTTAACTGAGTCTTTCCAAAAATCCTACCTACAAGATGTATTAACACCAATTGTGTTTCTAATCGGTTCATGCATTCTCACTTTCATTCTTTTCTAATATTTGTTCTTTAACATGAACTAGTTAGTTGTAGCATACATGTTGACTTATGCCGCAAATAGCTAAAAGTACTCAAGCCATATATTCTATATTTCAAACATATTTTCCTAATGGTAAGTCACTTGTGTTAAAAAGAAAAAGGACAAAAATTGGTAATTGTTGAAAAGAAAAATTATAATACACTTTTTTATTATTAAATTAGACATGAAAATCAAATATGTACAAAAAAAATAGGTAGAAAATATTCCTTAGATAAAAGAATACTTAATTCTAAGTTTTTTTTTTAGTTAGTGAAGGATGGGTTTTTGTCCCTCTTTTAGTTGTGAAAAAAAATATGGCTTTTTGTTTAACTATGAAATAACTGAAAAAAAAAAATTTTAGGTACCTAATATTTATGGTTACTGTTAAGATAATGTATAACCTCTTACGCTTCTAACCTTTTATAATAAAGAAATATTTTGATTACTTATTAAGGGAAATTGAATAATGAAATTCTATTTCTTCTATCTTTATGAATACAAAATTATCTTGTTATTCTTTTTACATGCTTGATTAAGTAGGATTAATGTAAAGTGCTTAATAATTTTAATCATTGTACATTGCAAAACATCTTGCGGGAAAATCAACTTTCCCCAAATTTCCTTCCCTCCACATGAAATTTCATCTTGAATGGTTCCCAAAAATTTCCCCTCTTCCCCCACTAAGCCATAGCTTTTATGTGCCCAAAGATTGTGTGTTCTCCTCTCTCTCTCTCTCTCTCTCGGCCTAGCAAACAACGTGTTGTCGACGTGCTTCCTTGCTGCCGGCCCACCTGTTTCTATTACTATCAATCCAGCTATGAGGACCCCTATTTCAATTGCAACGATTATCCTAGTAAGTTCTTTGCCAATAAAGCACCACCTGTTTCTATCACTATCAATCCCATTGTTATTTAATCCAACCCAAACACACTCAGAGACATATATATATATATATATATATGTAAACAAAGCTCCTGGAGTAATCGAATAACAATTGAATAAATAATACATATTTAACATTCTATCATAAGTAACAATTAAATGAAGGCAGATTTTTAAAATCTGATTATGCTGTAACCCATAGGTAATGACAATATCAATGTGAAACAAAGGTTGACTTTTTATCTATTTTAGAAATCTAATTATGTTAGTGTATTATAGTGGATTCTTGCACATGGGTGATGCCCTCATCCCAAGTATGGTTTGTCTGCTGCAACATGAGTGTTGGTTGTTTCTCTAGGGGTAGTGACTAAGGAATGACGTCATTATCCACTAGGTTGTATGGTGGCTGGTTTGGTCCATTGGATTTGAGGAATATGTTAAGAAGCAGATCAAGTTCTATATGTGTTTTGTTATGATTTTCTTAATCTCTATATGGGTTATGCACCTATTTTGTTGTAATTTATCCTTTGCCTTGGTCCATGTTAATTTGTTTCTTCGCCTACTTTTATGTAATTTACTAAGAAACTGATGGAATAGCAATAGTCTGAAAAGAATCAGGGGCAAAATCAGCCTATATCTGAGGCTACCATGGCACCACCAACTTTTTTTGTGACCTTCCTATATTTTATTTGTATGTGTAACGTCCCAAGAAAAATCTATTTTACTGAGACCCCCTTAATTTAAAACTCTTGGCCTCAACACAATAAACTATCAAAAGTTTTGTTAAGTGACACTTGGGCCTTACCCCTTTCTGTCTAATAAATAATTAATTTGTCTTTTTTTTTTCTTCACATTTTCATCATGTTGAATAGAAGCTGTTCTATTTTTCATGCAAAGGTAAGCTGGCTAAATTTGAGTTAACCTTCATAAATGATAGCATCACATATTAAATTTTTTTTTATCAGGGACAGTTTGCATAAGGTTTTATATATGTAGTGGTTGAATCTATGTACTAATTAAACTTAGCAACAACGAACTGACTATGGTCTTTCATAATGATTTGATTAGGCAAATGCACTACTATTGATATTTCAACATAAAATTAACCGTGTGTGTCCTAGTTAAGGGATTAGAAATCTAGCATTGTTTGTCTGCTAATTATGTGTGTCTTAGCTGGCTATGGTCAAAAATTTCTAGTGGGAGCTCTGTTTTTATTTTATTTTTTTTGTATTAACCTGTTATGTTTGTAAGCACCCCATTTTTGACCGCTCGGCAGTCTACACTCCGTTCAGACTTGTACTCAAGTCAATATGGACGTATTTCAATCGAAATCAACTCTCTAAGTCTAATCCCGTCAATTCATCGCTTTGCGGGCCCCACTGGGCCCAAAGAGAAGCAAAATGACCAAAATGCCCTTAGGGGTATTATCCTTTCCATATTCCGAATCAGGCACGTCTTTCCGAAGACGGTAAGACCCCTTTCTAATTCCTTTCCAATTTTAATTCCAATCCTTCTCTCGAGACAGTTTATTCCAAATCAGGCACGTCTTTCTGAAGACAGTAAGACCCCTTTCCAATTCTAATCCCTCTCTCGAGACAGTTTATTCCTCAAGACGGTAAATCTACTCCAATCAGGCGCGTCTTTCTGAAGATGATAAGACCCCTTTCCAATTCCAATCTCTCTCTCGAGACAGTTTATTCCTCGAGACGGTAAATCTACTCCAATCAGGCACATCTTTCTGAAGATGATAAGACCCCTTTCCAATTCCAATCCCTCTCTCGAGGTAGTTTATTCCTCGAGACGGTATATCTACTCCAATCAGGCACGTCTTTCCGAAGACGACAAGACCCCTTTCCAATTCCAATCCCTCTCTCGAGATAGTTTATTCCTTGAGACGGTAAATCTACTCCAATTAGGCACGTCTTTCCGAAGATGATAAGACCCCTTTCCAATTCAAATCCCTCTCTCAAGACAGTTTATTCCTCGAGACGGTAAATCTACTCCAATCAGGCACGTCTTTCTGAAGACGATAAGACCCCTTTCCAATTTCAATCCCTCTCTCGAGACAGTTTATTCCTTGAGACGGTAAATCTACTCCAATCAGGCTCGTCTTTCCGAAGATGATAAGACCCCTTTCCAATTCCAATCCCTCTTTCGAGACAGTTTATTCCTCGAGACGGTAAATCTACTCCAATCAGGCGCGTCTTTCCGAAGAGGATAAGACCCCTTTCCAATTCCAATCCCTCTCTTGAGACAGTTTATTCCTCGAGACGGTAAATCTACTCCAATCAGGCACGTCTTTCCGAAGACGATAAGACCCCTTTCCAATTCCAATCCCTCTCTCGAGACAGTTTATTCCTCGAGATGGTAAATCTACTCCAATCAGGCACGTCTTTGCAAAGATGATAAGACCCCTTTCCAATTCCAATCCCTCACTTGAGACAGTTTATTCCTTAAGACGGTAAATCTACTCCAATCAGGCACATCTTTCTGAAGACGATAAGACCCCTTTCCAATTCTAATCCCTCTCTCGAGACAGTTTATTTTCTTAAGACGGTCTGACGCATTTTTTGAAGAAAATCTCTTCGAAATGGTAAGTCCCTTTAAACCTATCGACCGAGACGAGACCCCAAGTCCCCTAGATGGTAGAGCGGTTCACCTTTGGCGCCTGCTAGCTTGCCAATGTAAAAATGTCCATTTATACACGCCTTTCGAGAAAGTTGATTCTCAGGCTCTAACTCCCTTTAGCAGCTTCCCGAGATCAGGCAGTCTCAGGAATGATCGCCAACCGTCAGAGTAGCGAAAATACTCGCAAACATCACAACCGTCAGAGTAGCGAAAATACTCATAAGCAGGTCGATATAGGAAATTGCCAACAATCCCCTGTATCACACGACTACCGTCAGAGTGGCAGGAACACTCAAAACCCAGGTCAACACCAGTGCCTGCTAGCCCACTTTGGTGAAAAATGACCAAACTGCCCCTTTGGCCTTTTTTGGCACGTTTCTCGAGAACACACCTGAGTCTTCAGAACGGTAAAGTCCAACCTTCTAAGATTGTCTTAAAAGCAATCCGGCATGATTAGGTGCCTTCTAGTCCGTTTCGGGCCAATTACGAGACTTTCCGGTCAAGATGACCATTTCGCCCCTAGGCATCCGAACGCCCCGGGAATCACACCAGCTCTGGGTATCAAACCGGTAACCTTCTGAGATTATTTCTTATAGTATTCTCAACCTTCCTTTACCTTTTTGGATCATTCCGAGTCAGTTCCGGCAAACCCGGTACAAAATGACCGTTTTGCTCCTAAAGGCTCGGTCAATCCTTCCGACGCATCTTATCCTCATTTTTCAAGTCAAATACCTTCAGGACACTATTCTAAGTGTTCCTTCTCTTTTCTGGTCATTCGAGTCATTCCCGGCCTCTTCAAATCATTCCCAGACTTTTCGGAGTCACTATTAGTGAAGTCAGGCTAAAAATTGCGTGGTAGTCTTAGTACAGGCGCCCAAATCTAGTCAAAGATACGTTGCTTGCTGACCTTAATAGTTTCTTAATTGGCTGGCGCCACTACTAGTGGCGCCAAGCCAATATTTGGCCTGGCGCCACTCCTAGTGGCGCCAGAAGCATTTTTGCCCTGGCGCCACTGCAATAAGCGCCATATCTATAAATACAGAGCCTCTTCCAGCGTGAAAGAGGTCCGCAAACTCAATCTAAAAATCTTATATTTCGATATACAGAGCTCGTACACTCCCAAAACCCTAGCTTCCCTAGGTTTTCCAAACCATAGCCACCATACACTAAACCCTAGCCTCCTATACACTCATACACACCCCTACACACTTATACACTAGCCTCTAACCCTCCATTGAAGACTTGGATTACTGCAACTACGAAGATTTGAAGACCGAAGATGAGCCCTCGAAGATCAAGACTGAAGTGAAGTGAAGACCGAAGAAAGCAAGGCACGCAAGGCAAAGTGAAATAAACAAGACAAGGTAGGCTTTCTCTTTAAGTTTCTGTACTTCCCCCTCTCTCTTCTCTCTCCTAACCCACTTAGGTTTTCTCTATTTTAATTCCCCATTTCTTTCCCCCCCCTTTCTTTGCATGCTTGAAACAAGGGGACTCCAGGTCCACGTGTAAGATTAGACTATTGAAGGGTCACCGTGTCGGAGGCTTTCTTTTAGTCTAACCGGAGACCACATGGGTTCGGTCCCCTTGATTATGTGGTGAAGCCTTAACCTTGTATGTTCATGACCCCAATTTACATTGTGCATATCATGATTCTTGTATTCTTTCAAAAGTCGTTTTTAAAGTCGTTTTCAAAATTGTTTTCAAACTTGTTTTCAAAATTGCATCAAAATCTGCTTTTTCAAAATATGTTTTCAAAATCACAATCCTAGGGTGATTCTAGCCTTTCCATGGCTAAGATTGACTTAGGAAAGTGTTACATTTAAAGTGACTTTCAGGATCCATATTTTCAAATCTTGTTATTTTCAAAACCATTATCCTAAAGTGGTTCTAACCCTCTTATGGTTAGAATCGCTTTAGGAAAGTGAGATAGTTTATATACATTCCAAAATCTCTTTTTGAAAATTTCCTCCTAAAAATCTCTTTCCAACATGCTTTCCAAAAACTCTTATTTCCAAAATTGTTTTCCAAAAACTTGCTCCAAAAATTTATTTTTCAAAACTCCCTTTGCAACTCCTTTCCAAAAACACTCTCCTTAAAATTTACTTTCTAAAAACCCTCCCCCTAAAATCTCTTTCCTAAAAAACTCTCTCCAACAATCTTCTTCCAAAAATCTTTCTAAAAACTCTCTTTCCAAAATCTTCCTTCTAGAAACTTCTCTCTAGGATTTCCTTCCCAAATCTTCGTTTCTAAAAAACACACTTTTCAAAATCTTTTTCCTTAGAGCCTAAGTCAAGCCCTAGAGCTAACAATTAGGAAACCCTAATTTTCTTTCCAAAAACATGGTTTTCAAACTTGCCTTAAAACCCAGGTTTCCAAAACCTCTTCTTTTCTACATTAAAACTATACATATTGCCAAAACCTATTTTTCTACGTCAAAACTATACACTTCCAAATCTAGGATTTCTGAAGCTTCCCTGTCCAAATCCATGCCAAATCCAATCTTCCCTTTAGGAAACCAAATTCAATCTGCCCTTAAAATCTTCATTTTTGGAAACAAAATCAAAATACTTCTTCTTAGAAACAAAATTCAAATCTTTCCTAATTCAACTCTTTCCTAATCTTCTACTTTCCTAAATTTTAAGTTTCTAAAACTTGAACATAAAAATCTTTCCTAAATTTTAAAATTCAAAATCTAAATCTTTCCTAATTCAACTCTCTCATAATTTCCTACCTTCCTAAACCATAAGTTTCCTAAAACTTTCAAATCTTTCCTTAAACATTAAGCTTCCAAATTTTTCCTAATTCAACCCTTTCTTAATTCCATCCCTTTCAAATCTTAACTTTCTAAATCTAAGTTTTCAAATCTTTCTTAAATTCAAACCTTTCCTAATCTCAAGATCTTCTAAAACTCTAAAACTTTCTAAATCTTAAACTTTCTAAATTTCAAATCTTTCCAAATTCAGAGCTTTCTAAATTCAAAACTTTCTTAAGTTAAATATTTCAAAACTTTCAAACTTTCTAAATTCTAAACTTTCCTAAAACTTCAAATCTTTCCAAATCTAAAACTTTTCTAAACTCAAAACTTTCTTAATTAAAAAATCTCTTAAGTTGAAACTTTCTTAATTGAAACCTTTTCTAAATTCAAATCTTTTCTAATTTGAAATCTTTCTAAAATTCCAAACTTTCCAAATTCAAAACTTTCTTAAGTTGAAACTTTCTAAATTCTAAACCTTTCTTAAACTAAACTTTTCCTAATTCAAAACATTTCCAAATTCAAAACTTTTCAACTTCAAAACTTTCCTAATTCATAACTTTCCTAAATTGAAACTTTCCTAAGTTAAAACTTTCCTAAATTGGAACTTTCTTAAGTTGAAAACTTTACTATTTCGAAAACTTTCCTAAAATGACACTTTCCTAGTTCGAATTTTTCCTAAATCGAATCTTTCCTAATTCCAAGTTCCCTAATCTTCCAAGTCCAACATTTGAGTCAAATCTTTTCTAAAATCCTTCCAAGCAAAATCAAATCTTTTCTAAGTCTCATTTTTCCTAAGTCTAGGTTTCCTAAAATCAAGCTTTCCAAAATCAAATCTTTTCAAATCTTCCAATCAAAGTTCAATCTCTCAATCTTCCAATCCAATCTCCAATTCAATCTCTTTCTTCCAATCATACCTTCTATCGGACTCTTGTCCGAATTACGACTGACTTGATTCGTCCAAAAGGATACATAGGCAACCCTCTTGGGTGCGGTCTCCACATTTTTCAAATCTCAAATTCTACAACATTTTTCAAATTTTCAATTCCACAACCTCTTTCAAATCTCCAATTCCATATCTATTTCAAGTTTCCAATTCCAAAATCTATTTTCAAATCTCTATTTTTAATTTCTAAAACTTTTCAATTTCAAATCTACCCTTTCGAATCTCTCTTTTCAAATCAAAACAAATTCTTCTTTTCAAATCTATTTCCAAATCAAGTCTCCTTTTCTTGCATTTGCATATCATGCATCATGTTAATTTCTTTTCAAAAATTCCTTTTTCAAAGTGGATAGGATTGAATATTTATTAGTTAAAGACTCTCATAGGTGAATCTAGGATAGATTGACATGTAGGTACTGAAAGGGCAGGGTAGGGTGATGGCTTAGTGCGTCTTCCCTACACGTAACCAACTTCCGAACCTAGATCACTGTTTTCGAAAGACTAAAACGGAGTTATTTTCAAAAAAGAACTTACGTGTTTTCTAAAGGTTGCCAAACAACCTGTTTTCTTAAAAACTCTCTCTTTAGGTGGTATTTTCATAAATCTTTTCCAAAAACCATGAGTGTAGTTTTCGGATTATGCTTAGTTTTTAGGTGACCTAACTCACCTTAATCAAGTTAGGTGGCGACTCCAAATCTTTTCTAAAAACCCTTTATTCAAATCCATTTTCAATTCAAACCTAGTCGCACTTATTCTTCTAGGAGGGTGAGTTCTAATAAGAGAGTACAGTATTTTTTTCTGTTTGTGTGTGTATTTCTCGAGTGCAAAAAATCTGGGCGCGACAATGTTTAGGTAGTTTCTATTTTTTTTTTATGTTATTCATTTATAACATTATGTGGGTATAAGTATTTTTGGGACTAGTAGTGGAGGTCTAGAGTGTACAGATTGTGCTTCAAAAGTGCAATTATAATGCCTTAATTGGTACTTTGTTAGTATTAGTTTATGAGTATATATGCCTTTTCAGTTATGTTTTGATGTTAATTGAGTTTATAATGTTTTATGTAGGTTTTGAGTTTAAATAGAGTGAAATCGAATGCAATTTGATCATAGGTTTCAAGAGGTTGCTGGCAAGGTATAAGCTGCTGAAGCACGCAAAGCTGGAACATTGGGAGCCCATATCTCGCGAACTAGGAAGGCTATTCAGACCCATAATATGTCGATTTCACATAACTTTTCGAGACCTACAACTTTCATGAAGTGAACCAGCCTATTACAGCACTTTGTAGAAGTCGTCCGTACGACTGACGACGAGATATATAGATTAATACACGTTTTAGTTAGATATAGATTAGTAGGTAGTAGAATAGGTTTAGGAGTTCTATGTTCTGAAGAAGAAGAATTCTAGGGTTTTTCTAGGGTTTGGAAGGAGGAATCATCCAATCCTTCGGAGGCTACGAATCTTTTCATCTTTCAAGGAAGCATCTTTACTCTTTAGTTTTTATCTTTAGTTTTATTTCTTGTTTTTATTGTGAATGTTATATTATATTTCTTTAATGCAGTGTTTTATTTCTTTAATTATTATTTCCATTCTTACAATCTTTATCATGTTTTTCAGTAGCTAAATCTGTCCTTGGTATGGGTTGAGAAAGTAATTAGGTTACAGGTAGAGATTCAAGATAGTATTCATTTTACAAGATTTTAAGAACTTAGATCAGGATTCATTTTCTTGCCCATGAATATCTTCGAAAACAGTATTCTTGATCATATCTAGCTATGTATGTATAGACTGATTCGTAAGCAAGGATACGTATACCTAGAATTTTTGATAAGGATATTGATTATAACTGAATATATATTCCTATCAAGAGTACTTTAGAAATCTACTGTTCTTGATTAAGCTTCAAACATACTTTGTAGACAGGTTTATAAACTGGGACAGGTATGAATGGGACCATAGTATGAACACTAGTAAATAACTGAATATCAACTCTAAAAGGGTAATCGAATCTTAAATTTCTTTAATCCAAACTATCTTGGAAACCTACCTGTAGGCCTATTACTGGATCAAATCCTGCCAAGACCTTTTTATAATATTTGAATACATTCCTAAAAATTAGTTTAATTTTATCGTCTGATAATTTAGATCAATCATCTCAAACCATTGATTTTTATTTTCTCTTTGGAAGTTTTTCTACAATTTTAATTGTTTCTGAGTTCATTATTATTTTGTCCTGATTGCAGACCTTATTCATAAAGTTTATTTCTTGTGTTCCCTGTGGATCGACCTTGGACTTACCGAGATATTATTACTGCATCGCAATCGTACACTAGCGGATATAACTTGCACTATTCAGGAGCGATCAGTTTTTAGCGCCATTGCTGGGGAATTCTACAAAGCAAATAAGCCAAGGTAAGAAAAAGAAACAGGGCAAAAATAAAAATATTCAAGAACAAAAAAAAAGCAAACGAACTCGAGAGGAATTGATTCCTGTAGAAACAGCTTCACCACCAAACTACAACAACGAGGAAATTCAATCACTTAATTGGGTAGTCTCGTTCCATTCCTACTATCTGTGAGTATATTAGATTTTCTATTCTTTATTTTACTAGTTTCTTTTAGATAAATTCTATATATTTGTTTAGTGGAGGTTTAGGTTTAATTGCAAATTGGTGGATATTTTATGTGGAGATTGCTAGTTTGGTTGGAAATTTAAATTAAATATTGTTCATCTCTATTTCACTGTTGTGGCAGATTGGTGCATTTATGCGCATTGCATTGCATGTCAGTTTGACAGAGGGATAGTTCAGGTAGACTTTTGAGAGCAACCCCACCTGTTTATGCCATTAGATCTAGAGCTCTTCCTGATACAACACCAATACCTATAGACTTTGACATGACCCACTTACTAGGTGATGATGGGAATATAGATGGGGGTAATAACATGCAACCCCCACAACCCCAAGTACCTGCACCACCACAGAGAACTATGAGAGATTATCTAAATCCACAAAGACAGACTCCAAACTCTTGCATTGTATTACCTTCTGACCAAAATGCATTCTATCTTAAGTCAGGTATCATGTAATTTATCACACATTTTCATGGGTTGGATTTTGAAAATTCATATACCCATCTTAAAGCATTTGAAGAGGTCTGTAATATGTGTTTTAATAATACTTGCTCTGTCAAGACCATCCGTCTCAAATTGTTTCCATTCTCGTTAAAGGATAAAGTTAAAGTTTGGTTAAATTCTTTAAGGCCGAGATCTATTCCATCATGGGATGTCCTTCAGGCCGAGTTTCTAAAAAAGTTCTTTCCTGAGCATCGCACAAAGGCGATTCGTCGCCAAATTTCACAGTTCACTACTTTTGAAAACAAAACATTTTACCATAGTTGGGAGAGATATAAAGAACTTTTGAATTCGTGTCCGCATCATGGACAAGACCCATGTAGGTTGGTTAGTACTTTCTTTTCTGCCTTGACTCTCGAACTCAAAAGATTTGTGGAGACAATGTGCAATGGTTCTTTTTCTGATAAATCTCCAGAAGAAGCTTATGACTTCTTTGACTTTCTAGCTGATAACGCGAGAGATTGGGACACCACAGGGACTAAAAATCCCGAGATTAGAAACAACTTAAGGACAAGCACCATATATCCATTAAGGCATTTAGATGAGGATAATTCAAAGATAGCCACATTGACTAAGCAATTAGAGGCCCTAGAAATGAAAAAAATTGCGGCAGTGGAGTGTGAAATCCAAGTTAATTGTAGTGTGTGCGATAGTAATGAGCATAGGACAGATCTTTGTCCAACAATTCCAGCCTTTAGGGATGTGTTGCATGGTCAAGTAAATGCTATTGCCCCCTATGGTAAACCACCACAGGCCCCACAAGGACAAGAAAACCCATATGCACCTACATATAACCCAAGGTGGAGGAACCATCCCAACTTCAGTTGGAGGAATGATGGTAACTCAACACCCCATCAATTTCAACACCCACAACAATTTAATGGCCCCCCTAATCAATACCAAGCATAAGGTCAACAATTTTCAACACCAGCAACAAACGTGTATAGGCCACCTCCTCTAAAACCTGTAGAGGAACAGTTGACCCAATTCATACAGGTACAACAAGCAACTAATGCTAGCCTTAATAAATCTATCGAAGAGTTAAAGACTTTGTTTGCTCAATCACTAACTAAAGAGAAAGGCACATTCCCTGCACAACCATTACCCAATCCTAATAGGCAAGCTCATGGAGTAGAGATAAAGCCAAACCCACCAAATCATGAGCAAGTTCAAGCAGTAACTACCTTAAGGAGCGGAAAAGCCATAGATAAAACTATTCCAAGTAAAGAGTCCGCACCTAGGGAGGACACTAGTGAGAGAGTAGAAAAAACATTAGAAGAGGATAGAGACAATCCTAAAGAGGTAGTGGAGGAGTTAGGAAAGAAGCCTAGGGAAGATGAGTTTAGGGATAAATTTGCAGGCAGCGACAAAGAGGATTTGTCACGTGTTCCATTTCCTCATAGATTAGCCAAACCGAAGCAAGAACTAATAAATTCTGAAATTTATGAGGTATTCAAGCAAGTGAAAATCAATATTCCATTCCTAGATGCTATTAAGCAGATCCCTTCATATGCAAAGTTCTTAAAGGACTTGTGTACCATTAAGAGACAACTCACAGTGAGAGAAGCCTCTTTTCTGAACCAAAAAGCTAGAGAGGTTCTACAAGTAAATCTTCCACCAAAATACAAGGACCCGGGGAGTCCGACCATTCCATGCATAATTGGAGATCATAGGGTTGATAATGCTTTGCTAGATCTAGGATCTAGTGTGAACCTGCTTCCTTTTTCTATTTATCAACAGTTAGGGTTAGGAGAGTTGAAACCTACTAGAATCACCCTTCAATTAGCCGATCGTTCGATTAAGATCCCTAGGGGCATGATGGAAGATGTGCTTATCCAAGTGGACAAATTCTACTTCCCGGTTGATTTTGTAGTGCTAGACTCTGTGGGAAATTCAAATGATCATTCTCCTATCTCAGTCATTTTAGGTCGTCTTTTCCTAGTAACATCCAATGCTATTATTCGTTGTAGGGGTGGGGAGTTGAACTTATCCTTCGGAAACATGACTGTAGATATGAACATCTTCCATGCGGGTAAGAAACCGGGAGAGTGTGAAGACATCAGGGAGATTAGCATGATAGATATTCTAGTATAAGAACATTTTAATAGAAAATTCTTGACAGATCCACTTGAGAGAGCCTTAATTCAGAACGAGCAAATAGAGTGTTTAGAAGAAACAGAGATAAATAAGGAAAGAGTAGAGTGCGTACCTGCTATGTTTGTGAGTCATTGGACCCAATGTGTTGAGCCATTAAGGCTCAGTGTTTGTAAACCTGAACCATCAGAAGTGAAAGCTCCTATTCCGGAGTAAAAGCCATTGCCATCTACTCTTAAATATATATTTTTAGGCGATGGTGAATCTTACCCAGTAGTGATATCTTCTAGCCTGTCTGAAGGCCAAGAGGATCAATTGAAGAAAGTGCTTTTAAAGCACCGTAAAGCCATAGGATGGTCAATTGCTGATTTACATGGTATTAGCCCATTAGTTTGCACACATCGCATATACTTAGAGGAAGAGGCTAAACCTGTTTGCCAAATGCAAAGGCGATTGAACCCAAATATGAAAGAAGTAGTTAGAGGATAAGTGTTGAAACTTCTCAATGTGGGTATTATTTATCCAATAGCAAACTCTAGGTGGGTGAGCCCTACCCAAGTGGTCCCTAAAAAGTCTAGAGTAACAGTGGTGAAAAATGACAAAGATGAATTAGTACCAACTAGGATCCAGACAGGATGGCGCATATGTATTGACTATAGACGTCTCAATGTCGTCACCACCAAAGACTATTTTCCATTACCATTCCTTGATCAAGTCATAGAGCGGGTGTCAGGTAGAGCTTATTATTGTTTTTTGGATGGGTACTCGGGCTATAATCAAATTGAAATAGCCCCAGAAGATCAAGATAAAACTACATTTACTTGTCCTTTTGGCACATATGCTTATAGAGGAATGCCTTTCGGCCTGTGTAACGCACCGGCCACTTTCCAAAGATGCATGATGAGCTTATTTAGTGATATGGTAGAAAGAATCTTGGAAGCCTTTATGGACAATTTTTCTGTCTATGGGAACACCTATGACCAATGCCTAGAAAATTTGGAAAAAGTTTGGAAAAGATGTAAGGAAACTAGCTTTGTCCTTAATTGAGAGAAGTGTCATTTTATGGTGACACAAAGGATAGTATTAGGACACATAATTTCAAATAAGGGGATAGAAGTTGACAAAGCTAAGATTGACCTTATTCAGAACCTTCCACCCCCTACAAATGTTAAAGATGTCCGTTCATTTTTAGGGCACGCCGGGTTTTATCGGCGATTCATTCCAGGTTTTAGTGCTATTTCTCATCCTATGTGTCATTTGTTATCCACGGATGTTTCATTTGAATGGACACCCCCTTGCCAACAAGCTTTTGACAAGCTAAAAGGGATCTTGATCACTGCACCCATTATGCAAGCCCCCGATTGGTCTTTACCTTTTAAACTCATGTGTGATGCGAGTGACTTCGCTATAGGGGCGGTACTTGGTCAGAGAAAGGACAAGAAACCATATGCCATTTATTATGCTAGTAAAACTTTAAATGATGCACAAATGAACTACACTACCACCGAGAAAGAACTTCTTGTTGTGGTCTTTGTGCTTGATAAGTTTAGATTTTACCTAGTCGGCTCACTTGTCATAGTTTATACGGATCATGCCGCACTAAGCCAGATGCTAAGCCACGATTAATTCGGTGGATTCTACTCCTTCAGGAGTTTCATATAGAAATTCGGGATAAAAAGGTGGTAGAAAACGTGGTAGCTGATCACTTGTCTTGCCTCCCTATGGATGGTCGAGACCAAGACAAATCTCCCATTTCGGAACATTTTCCTAATGAACAACTTTTCTCCATCCAGTTTGTTACTCATACTAATACTCCTTGGTTTGCAGATGTAGCTAATTACTTGGCTTCAGGAAAGATTCCATCTTAATGGTCATCCAATGATAAAAAGAAATTTTTTCAAAATGTTAGAGTTTTCATGTGGGATGGCCCATACCTTTATAAGTATTGCTTTGATCAGGTGATTCGACCTTGTGTACCGGATAATGAATTCCAATCCATAATTAATTTTTGCCACACATATGCTTGTGGTAGACATTTCTTCACCAAGAAAATAAGTGCCAAAATCCTCCAATGTGGATTTTATTGGCCCACTATGTTTAAAGATGTCCATACTTTTTGTATTGCTTGTGATAGATGTCAAAGACTAGGTACTCTCACTAGAAGAAATATGATGCCCTTGAATCCCATAACGGTTATAGAAATATTTGATTGTTGGGGCATTGACTTTATGGGGCTGTTTCCTAGTTCTTTCGGGCATTTATACATTTTAGTAGGTATTGATTATGTATCTAAGTGGTTAGAGGCAGCAGCATCCCGTACAAATGATCACTCAGTAGTGATTACATATCTAAAAGAAAACATCTTTTCCAAATTTGGGATGCCGCGTGCTATTATAAGTGATGGTGGAACCCACTTTTGTAATAGACCCGTAGGAGTCCTGATGCGCAGATATGGCGTGCTCCATAAAGTCGGAACGCCCTACCACCCACAAACTAGTGGCCAAGTCGAACTCGCCAATAGGGAAATAAAACATATTTTAGAAAAAACTGTGAACCCCAACCACAAAGATTGGTCTTTAAGGTTGGTAGATGCACTCTGGGTGTACCGGACTGCATACAAAACACAGTTAGGCATGTCACCCTATCGGCTCGTTTATGGCAAAGCTTGCCATTTACCCGTTGAGGTCCAACACAAAGCTTATTGGGCCATTAGGCAAATGAATGAAAACCCCGACGACGCTGGACATCATCGAAAACTTCAACTCTCAGAGTTGGATGAAATACGTAATGACGCGTATGAAAATACGCGAATTTCTAAGGCAAAGATGAAAGTTCTTCACGACCAAGACATTTCTCGAAAATTTTTTGACATTGGTCAAAAAGTCTTATTGTACAACACCCGGTTACATTTGTTTCCCTGAAAGTTGCGTAGTAAATGGTCGGAACCTTATACTGTGAAGGTTATCCACGAGAATGGGGCCATTGAAATTCGAAACCCCACAAATGACAATCAATTCACAGTCAATGGCCATCGGCTAAAACATGATGTTGAGAATTTTGTGGCAGAAATAGAGACATTACGTCTCAAAGATCCTCCTCCATTAGAGTAATATCTAGAGAGGTAATCGTGTATAGTAGTGTTGTTGTATTTGTTTTTTTATTTTTGTAATGACTAGTGTGCCTTTCATCATTACGTGTGTGGCATTCTTTGTCCTCTTGCGTTCATTGTGGGCAATGTGCAAATTAAGTTTGGGGGGGGGGGGGGGGGGGGGGGGGGGGGTGGGAGATCATTCTTGTGATGAATTGCACACTATGTTTATTTCTTCAAAAAAAAAAAAATTTCAAAAATACTGCCCGTCCGGATGCCCAACAGAGCCCGTCCGGATGCCATTTCACATTTAGAATTTTTTCCAGTGGTCGGAGAACACAGGCACTGACCGTTCGGACGCCCATCTGGGATCGTCCGGACGCCCTTTATGCCTTAGAAAAATTTTCAAGCAAGTTTAGGC
The DNA here is from genome assembly GCA_033060915.1 of Euryodendron excelsum. Taxonomy (NCBI): domain Eukaryota; kingdom Viridiplantae; phylum Streptophyta; class Magnoliopsida; order Ericales; family Pentaphylacaceae; genus Euryodendron; species Euryodendron excelsum. The sequence continues at coordinate 32,584 of CM065391.1, read as the reverse complement.
AACGCCACTGGCCGTCCGGACGCCTCCCGACACTTAGAAAAAATTTTGAGTTCGAGTTGCAAGGCTACTGGCCGTCCGGACGCCTTTTGTGCCTTAGAAAAATTTTAAGTCGGTTGTGACAAGCTCACTGGCCATCTGGACGCCCCTTATAGACCGTCCGGACACATGACCCTCGTCCGGACGCCCTTGTTTTCCCTTCCGGACGCCCTTTGAGGGGTTGTCCGGACGCCCCTGCGTTTTTATAAAACCTCTGGATTTCTCCGTTTTGTCTCATTCGCACACCACGAAATTCTTGTTTTAGAGAGAGAGAGAGCATCCGGACGAGGCGACGAAGTCCTGCCAGTTTGAAGAGTCGTGACCCTTCGATTTCGCTCCTTTTTGTCTTCCAAGGTAACAACGCAACCTCTCTTATCCCTTTTCAAAGTGTTTTTCTTTAATATTTATGCATAGTTAGGATTGGGATTTGCGCTATAATTGTGATTGTGTGGTAATGTTTGTTGCGATTTGTTTTGTGAAGTTATTTTGATGGCACCGAAAGGAAGTAAAAAATCTTTGAAAAAATCTTTGGCCATAGAACCCTTTGAACCCGACCAGTCTTCAGACTATGACCTAGAAATTTTCATTGGTCATCAAGCCTTTTTGGACTTTAGAAAAACTTAGGCGAGTAAAGCCGCGGCCGTAGAACGAAACATAGAACTGTGGAATTTTGGGGGTGGATTTGCTTTGGAAGCCGAATTTGAGAGGCGAGGTTGGACTGATCTGGCTGCCTATAGGGGGGAATACATTTTAACCCTTTGTGTGGAACTTATGACTAATATTCGAGTGGCGGACAAAGATGAAGGTCATGAGAGGCTAGTGACTTGGGTGAGAGGGAGAGATATAGTAATTACCCCAGCCACCTTTTGTCATCATTACAGGCTTAGGCATGAACCTAATGCCAAGTTTTGCCATGGGTTGGGACTCCGAGCCTCACTGAGATGGCACGGAAAATTTTAGAAGATGATCAGCCTTGGGTTGAGGGGAAGACCCAATGTGAAAAAAAGTTTTTAAAACTAAGGTACCTTCCACTTTTTCTCTTCTCATGCCATAGTTTGTTACCCCAAGCCCGTTATTCACAGGTCAGCCTAGCCCGAGCCCAGCTAATGTGAGCCATTGGAACCCAAAAGACCATAGACTTGCCGAGGTATATGTTCCTCCAACTTTATCATGATGCCACCAATATCACCCGTGGGGATAGCATTCCATTTGTATGTATGCTTACCACCCTGATCCTTGAGTCTGGAGTCTACCCACCTTCATTTTTTTCACGAAAAACTTCCATGCGTGCCATCAATATGACTTCTATTCACAAATCTGAAGTACAATATAGGAGTCACAAGAAGAAGAGGGCCGAGGATGATGATGAAGAGGGGGAAGGAGGACTATCGGCTGAGGGAAGTGGCCGTGCTGGGCAGTTTTCATTGGATAAGGGAGTAGAGATGTTAGAGTTGCAGGCACTTACGCAGCAACACCACACCCAGCTTTTGGAGGCTTAAGCCAATGCCTTTGGGACTTTTTAGACGGAGGTTTATGGCCGGTTTGATCGGATTGACAAGGAACAGAAGCAGCATAGCCAGGCTATTGAGGAGTTACAAAGAGAGATTTCCCGTTCGGTGTGGGATCTGTCCACTAATATGTAGTGGATAGTGTTTACTTGAGTTTAGATCATGAGCATTCTGGATTATTGTATAACTGATCTAAAACTTTTATGTCTTTTCTGTTTGGATGTTATATTTATGTTTTTGAGTTTAGATTGTACATCACGTTGTGGCGGTCTAAAACTCTATTTTAGTTAAAACTGTTTGTGTTAGTTTTTGTTTATTTATTTATGTTAATGAAGTACTATTATCTTAATTTACATTATGTCATTCCTTTTATCTATTGTATTGGGTTTATTCATTTTTGTAAGTTTTTTTAAGAACAGGACAAATAGAGCAATCTCAATAACCATGTCACTCAAAAGGAGTAAAAACGAATCACAACGGGGAATTAAATAGTTCGTTAACTCTCGAGAGAGGGATATGTACCTGAACTCGTTTTAGGGGCGGCAAGTGTTGATTGAACGTTGAGTGCAACTTTTAGATTTTGCTGATAGGTTTTTGAAATCTACATTCATATAGAGAGGTTGGCTTCCGATGTTAACGAGAGAAGGCCTGGTGAACATTGACTTGGTACGAGAATTTTATGCTTATTCGAGAGTGTTTGAGACACCCAAGCTCTCCATTCAATCCAAAGTGAGAGGACATGTGATTTCTATTGCAGCGAATGATATTTGTGAACTTCTAAACTTGCCACGGGTTCCGAGGCCAGATTTTAAGCTATTTGAAGGAAATTCACCTCCCATTGATGTATTGTGTGCGGAAATACAGAAAATACCATCAGTGGGTCATCATTCAATTATACTTGTGTCGTCTTTAAAAAGGGAGTACCGGTTATTGAATTTGATTTTTTTCTCTAATATTCTCCCTGAGGTGGATTCGGGTGTTGTAGTAGATCACCATAGGTGTTTTTGGCTGTACATTATCGGTAAAGGGTATACGATTGATCTGCCTACTATGACGTTGACTGTTATGAGGGAAGCACGCTATTCGTCTGGCGGGTTACCCTATGGGTTGTTCATTACCCAATTTTTGGAGTAGGTTGGAGTGCCTACATTGCCTTCAGACACCATTGCACATTCGGGACATCCGTTATCCGGTTTGGATGCTTTGAGTACCCGAGCACTTCAGCAGAGTGACTTACTCACCTTGATTCCACGATAGCAACAGCTTGCCATATCCACTCCATTCGCAACTGTTGTATCCTTGCAAAGACAAATTTCTGAGTTGAAGGCGAAGGTGGATTCGCTAATGAGTCACACTTCGGTGGCCTCGACTTCAAAGGCTCCGGAGCATGGTCCTACCCGTTTGTCTTAGAGTTCTTGAGAAAAACTTGATTTAGTGGTTGTATAGTTAGTAGTAGTTTATTTTTTTTGAGGATATTTTGTTTTTTTTTCTTTTTCCTTGTTTTGCTTTATTTCTATTTTCCTTGGGCACTCTATTTCTTTTGAAAAAAAAAGAGGAAAGAAAAAGAAAAAAAAGGGGAAAAAAATGAAAAAAATATACTTTGTTATGCCTTGTTGACCAGTTTCAGGTGTGCTCACATTGATTCGCCTTTGGAGACCGGAACTGAGTTGGCAAGAGTTGAGTAGCATATGGTTCATCGATCATGGTCAGTATCTTCAGCACTCTCATTTATATTTTTATTGCTCAGTATTATTCATGTTAGGAGTGTTGAAAATGTTTTTGTAGAACCATATTTATGTTCATGTCAATACAATCTTGGAATTGAGAATGATTGGAGGCATTCATTGGACTAAACTTGAGCTTAATTGTCGAGTCAACTTCTTAAGATGATGAATTCCAAGTTTTTGCCATGAAAGCATTACATGAGAGAGATTACATCGTTATGCATTGTCGTGTTATATGATTTCTGGTGTTGATGAGTTTGTGCACTTTTCATCCTTAAATAGTGGAGATTGTACTTTGTGAGCTTCAGAGCCACTTTATCTTCTTTTTGGAGTGGATTTACATTTACTCGAGGATACTTCTTTCATTTTCTATTCTTTTAATAGCTTCATTACACTTGATTTTGATTCATAACTTTGGTAGTGATTGAGATTATTGATACTTATACTCTCTTGAATTTTAAACTTAATATACTTTGGATATGTTGTTAGGTCATTATATTCTTCTTAGACACATAATTTCTAGATTCTGTCTCTTGAGCCTTGTATATATCATTTTTGATAGAACCAAATCATTGTTGAAATGTTTCCTATAAAAGAGATGTGATTTTGGTGCTAGTTAAGAGCTTGAAAAGAAGGGGATGATGTAGTTGTAGTGCGATGGAAAAAAAAAGAAAAAAAAGGAAGGAGATATGAAAAAAATAAAGAAAAAAAATGAGAAGCATTATTATATGAATTGGGAGTTGAAAGCATGGTTTTAGTGATTATTGGATGCCTTGAGCATCAATGTTTGGATTAGTTTATTCTTTCTCTCTCTTTACATTTTTCTTCTTTATACAGACGGTAGTAGTTGATCCGAAGTATCTATAAGTTGAAAATTCTTTTGAGTATAAGTATCCTTGTCAATTTCTTAATTATTATTTTGACAATGGATATTCTTTCATGAAACTGTGTCAAGTCCTATACACTTACGTTTTGGCAGTTTTTGTTTTTGGATTGCTCTTATTGCATGATTTATACAATTACTCTTATGACGAGCTTTCCATTGAGAGACCCATGTGTTCATATTTTTGTGAGTGTATGCCTGGTGAGCATTTGAATCAAAGCGTGAAGGATGTTGGTGCATGATATTGATACACTTGAGTTATACTGCATGGTTAGTGCATTATAATGTGCATCTTTCTTGTAACTTTCATGTCTTAACCTTGCATGACTCATGTTGGCAGTTGAGTTAAGAATTACCTTGAGTAAGTTCTCATATGCCTTAATTGTTCTTTCTACCACTGTTTATTTGAAATGAATTGATGTTTGTGGGTATCATCACTGCAAGCCCTCACGAGACATCACTCGTCCACTAGGGGTAACCTAAGGGTTTAAAGGCTTGATACATAGGCTAAATGCATTCGTGACTTCTATGAAAGTGAAGATTATGTTTTTGGTTTTAGTATTTTGCTAGGGACTAGCAAAAATCTAGTTGGGGGGTGTGATTGTGCTTCAAAAGTGCAATTATAATGCCTTAATTGGTACTTTGTTAGTATTAGTTTATGAGTATATATGCCTTTTCAGTTATGTTTTGATGTTAATTGAGTTTATAATGTTTTATGTAGGTTTTGAGTTTAAATAGAGTGATTTCGAACGCAATTTGATCATATGTTTCAAGAGGTTGCTGGCAAGGTACAAGCTGCTGAAGCACGCAGAACTGAAACTTTGGGAGCCCATTTCTCGCGAACCAGAAAGTCTATTCAGGTGCATAATATGTCAATTTCGCATAACTTTTCGAGACCTACAACTTTTGTGAAGTGAACCAGCCCATTGGAGCACTTTGTAGAAGTCGTCCGTACGACTGACGACGAGATATATAGATTAATACACGTTTTAGTTAGATATAGATTAGTAGGTATTAGAATAGGTTTAGGAGTTCTATGTTCTGAAGAAGAAGAAGAATTCTAGGGTTTTTCTAGGGTTTGGAAGGAGGAATCATCCAATCCTTCGGAGGTTACGAATCTTTTCATCTTTCAAGGATGCATCTTTACTCTTTAGTTTTTATCTTTAGTTTTATTTCTTGTTTTTATTGTGAATGTTATATTATATTTCTTTAATGCAACGTTTTATTTCTTTAATTATTATTTCCATTCTTACAATATTTATCATGTTTTTCAGTAACTAAATCTGTCCTTGGTATGGGTTGAGAAAGTAATTAGGTTTTAGGTAGAGATTCAAGATAGTATTCATTTTACAAGATTTTAAGAACTTGGATCAAGATTCATTTTCTTGCCCATGAATATCTTCAAAAACAGTATTCTTGATCATATCTAGCTATGTATGTATAGACTGATTCGTAAGCAGGGATACGTATACCTAGAATTTTTGATAAGGACATTGATTATAACTGAATATATATTCCTATCAAGAGTACTTTAGAAATCTATTGTTCTTAATTAAGCTTCAAACATACTTTGTAGACAGGTTTATAAATTGGGACAGGTATGAATGGGACCCTGGTATGAACACTAGTAAATAACTGAATATCAACTCTAAAAGGGTAATCGAATCTTGAATTTCTTTAATCCAAACTATTTTGGAAACCTACCTGTAGGCCTATTACTGGATCAAACCCTGCCAAGACCTTTTTATAATATTTGAATACATTCCTAAAAATTAGTTTAATTTTATCGTCTAATGATTTAGATCAATCATCTCAAACCATTGATTTTTATTTTCTCTTTGGAAGTTTTTCTACAATTTTAATTGTTTCTGAATTTATTATTATTTTGTCCTGATTGCAGACCTTATTCATAAAGTTTATTTCTTGTGTTCCCTGTGAATCGACCTCGAACTTACCGAGATATTATTACTGCATCGCAATCGTACACTAGCGGATATAACTTGCACTATTCAGGAGCAATCATGTACCATCGTTATAAATGTAGATTCTATAACTCAAGGGTCTAGGCTCTTTTCTTGGACTAAAATAAACTTAAGAGTAAACTTAGGTTTTGTTTTCTTTTTTTTGTTTACTTCTATGTAGACTAGGGTATGCAAGTTTTATTTATTTATTTTGTTGGAATTGAGACAATTGATGATTATGCATCCCTCTATTTACTCTATTTTATTTATTTATTTATTTATAAGATATGTGTATGTGTATAAGGTTTTTTGAATTGGTGGTGGAGGTCTGGAGTGTAAGTTGGCTAAGAATTATAACTTTTATAAGTCTATGGTCTAGACTTTAGACCAATCCATTAGTATTCCAATTGAATGCATGACTTGTTATTGGTAAAAATATTGTGTTCATTTGATTAGTGATAGTGATACAATGACGGATAGAAATTGGATGAAACTTCAAGAGAGATGGTGTCAAGCGTATGTTCAAGGGATTCGAGAGTTTATGGATGTTGCATCATATAAAGCAGATGAGTATGGTAGAATCCGTTGTCCATGTAAAGATTGCAAGAACTGTATCTGAAGCAATTGTCTAAGGTTAAGCAACATTTGTTTATGCGTGGGATTTTAGAGGAGTACACTCCATGGATACATCACGGCGAATCTTCTCAATTGCATGATCAAAATGAAGGTGACAAATCACATGATCATGATGCCCAAGATGATCAAGATGAGTACGCGTACAATGATGTTGCAGAATTGTTAGATGAGGTACGTAAGGGAACATCTATGCATTCTAGTGTAGGGGAAGCATCTAGTAATCATCCTCTTGTGTCTGCAGGAGAAGTTGAGAAATTTGCTAGATTGTTGAAAGATGCACAATGTGAGTTGTATCCGGGTTTCCACAAGTACTCTAAATTGTCTTTCATTGTGAAGTTTCTTCATTTAAAGACAACGTATAATGGTAGCAACAAACAATTCGACAAACAAATTGAGTTGATTAAGGATATTCTTCCTTGTGGTAAGACACTTCCAACATCGTATTATGAGGCAAAAAAGTTAATGCGTGATCTTGGCCTTGGTTATATCTCAATACATGCATGCCCGAACAATTGTGCACTATTTTGGAAAGAATATAAGGATTTTTAACAATGTCCGAATCCAAATTGCCAAGCTTCTAGATGGAAGCAAGATTCAAGTAAGCGTAAAAAAATTGCTCAAAAAGTGGTACGCTACTTTCTTGTTAAAAGTAGGCTTCAAAGATTATTTCTATCCAAGAAGATAGCTGAGGATATGAGGTGGCATAAAGAGTAGCGTGTTCAAGAAGAGAATAAAATTAGACATCTTGCCGATGCCAAGGCATGGCAAGATTTTGACAAGGAGCATGAGTGGTTTGCTCGAGATCCTCTCAATGTTCGACTTGGGTTAGCAAGTGATGGATTCAATCCATTTGGCAATATAAGCACTAGTTACAGCATGTGCCTAGTTATTCTTATACCTTACAATTTGCCACCTTGGAAATGTATGAAAGACCCCTTCTTTATGATGTCATTGCTTATACCTGGACCTGAATCTCCTGGAAATGGTATTGATATTTATTTGCAGTCGTTGATAGATGAGCTAAAAGAATTATGGGAAGATGGTGTCGAGACTTATGATGCATATAGTGGTGAGACATTTTGGTTACATGCTACGGTGTTATGGACTATACATGATTTTCCTGCTTATGCAATGTTGTCTGGGTGGAGCACCAAAGGAAAATTGGCATGTCTAGTTTGTAATAAGGAAACATGTTCGCTTACATTGAAGAATGGGAAAAAGCAATGTTACATGGGCCATCGTCGATACTTGGATCATAACCATGTTTAGTGGAAAAGTAAAAAATTTGTTGGTAACCTATAGCGTAGCCCAGAATCTAAAATGCTGTTAGAGGATGATGTGCTTAGCCAACTAACACATATTCCTAATTATGAAAAATTTGGGAATCCACCAAACAAAAGGAAGCGAAAACGTATGGAACAGGAATTGAATTGGACAAAAAAAAGTATTTTCTTTGAATTTTCTAATTGGCGAACGCTCAATCTACGGCACAATTTGGATGTCATGCACATAGAGAAAAATATATGTGAGAATGTGTTGGGGACTTTGATGAATATTGAGGGTAAAACCAAGGATTCTGTGAAAGCTCACATGGATTTGGAGTTAATGGGCATAAGAGAGGACCTACATATACAGCGAGATGGTGATAAGATTTTGATCCCACATGCATGCTACACATTGACTTTGCCTGAGAAAAGGAGATTTTGTGAATGGCTGGCATCTGTTAAGCTCCCTGATGGGTACGCATCAAACTTATCTCAGTGTGTAAACACCAAAGATAGCAAAATATTAGGGATGAAAAGTCATGATTACCATGTATTTTTACAGCGGTTACTACCAGTTGCAGCTCAAGGGTATTTACGAAAGGATATATCCAATGTGTTATTTGAGTTAAGTCATTTCTTTAATCAGTTGTGTTAAAAAACATTGGATGCAAATGTGTTGAAGCAGTTAAAAGAGGACATTGCCATAATATTATGTAAGCTTGAGATGATATACCCACCATCATTCTTTGTTGTCATGGTCCACTTAGCAATTCACTTGCCTCTTGAAGCAGAATTAGGTGGACCAGTTCAATACCGGTGGATGTACTCCGTAGAAAGGTTATTTAGTATATTCACATTCCATTTTAGTGGTATAGTCCTCTTTAATAAATTTCATTAGGTTTATTGCTTTAATGTTAACATATTTCATAATAGGTTCTTAGGTAAGCTCAAGAGTTTTGTGCATAATAAAGCTCGTCCTGAAGGTTCAATTGCTGAAGCATATGCCAACAAAGAATGTCTTACCTTTTGTTCCATGTACTTGTGTGGCATTGAGACAAGATTCAATCAAGAAGAAAGAAATTTTGATGGGGCTCAAGCAGAGATATGTGGTGGGTTTTCTATTTTCTCACAGAAGGCAAGGCCTTTAGGAGCTCCAATCTTTAATGTCTTGTCCCCATCTGATTTGAAAAAGATTCGATGGTATGTGCTTCATAATTGTCATGAAATAGATGCATACTTACAGTAAGTTAACTAGTTGTATATCTATAAATAGTACACATATGGAATAGTTGGTTTGCAAACCATATAAGTGTTCACATTTGATTAAGTTGATTATTCCTCTTTTACCAATGACATTTCTGTAACGTATTTAATTTTGCATGTAATAGGTTATACAGTTGCAGGAGAATGGTTCAATTAGAGCCAAAGACCATCTTTATGTACTAGGGTTAGGTCCGGATCAACGAATTGCACGATATAGTGGAATAGTTGTTAATGGGATTAGGTTTCACACCACATACCTTAGGAACTATCGTCATACTCAAAATAGTGGAATCAGTGTCAAAGGTGAACATCAATCAGAGGAAGTTGATTTCTATGGGGTGTTAACAGATATTATTGAGCTACAGTACTACCATCAGAATCGTGTTTTTGTGTTCAAGTGCGATTGGTGGGACTTTGGTAATAGAAAGGTTGGAATAAAGAAAGATGGCCACTTGATTAGTGTTAATGTCTCTCGTAGATGGTACATGAATCACCCCTTTGTGATGGCAACTCAAGCGGAGAAAGTTTTTATGTCAATGACATAAAGAATGGTGGTAGCTGGAAAATTGTGCAGAAGACATATCCTAAAAACTTATTTGATGTTCCAAAGAAAGAAGAGAAAGATGATGAGGATGGGTTGATTCTCAATGATGAGCCGTATCAACAATTTGATTCAGATAATATTAATGAGATTGACCAATTTGATGATGAAAACATAAGCCCCTTGCATTGAACAGATCTTAGCATGGACCATGTTGAGCTTGATATCATACTTCCAACAACTGATTCTGTTTTAGTGGAAGGTACTTTTGATGATGATATGGATGATAAGGAAGATGATACCATAATTGATTACAATACTGATTCAGACGTTGACAACAAAGAAGATGGTGACAACGATGGCGAGGATGATGATAATGATGATGATGATGATGATGATGATGATGATATATAGAGTGACTTCTAGTTTCTTCTTGACCATTCTTTTTTATCTCAATATTTTTTTTAATTGTCTCTTTATTTCTCTTTTATTTTAAAACTAATTTTTATTTTCTAGACTTGCAACCGAGCTGAGAAAGCCCAAGAGAGGTAGCCAATTTTGGTGTTGAATATAATTTTATGCATAAATGATAAAATAGTGAGACAATCATGTTTATGGGACAGATTGCCCAAGTTTTATCCTGCACACATTCACTCATAACCCAAGTTTTATCCTTCAATCTCAACCGAGAAAAAATGGAGTCCATCAATAACAAATCTTTCATCTGCTAACAGGGAAGGTAATTCATTTTTCTTTTTTCTTTTTTCAATTCCTATACATGGTTGATGCTATTATGCTGCATAATGCGAAATGCCCAATTATCTTACAAAGTTGGACTTGCATAGCACAAATTAGAAGTAGTTGTCTATATTTAATGCAATGGTTGTGACATTATAGGTTTGTTGATTATGGCACCTGGTCACATTAAGAAAGTTCGTGCATCGTCTAGAGTGCACACTACTGTAGTGGATCAAGCTCCATTAGATCCCACACCAGTGGCTCCTTCATCACCTAGATCAGTGAGTGGTTCTTAGCCACCAACAACACCCATTGATACTAATAGTGGTGTAGGTAAGTTATTTTTCTTTCCTTATATAGTTTATTTCATTTTTTATATATGCACTTACCTGTCATTGTTTTTATTACAAATGGATACATGTGTTGTTTTTTTGTTATTTAACACATTTTTACATTTGATTTTTTTTCCTTACAGCTTCTAACACTTCCAAAAGACGATGTGGTGTGGCACGAGGACTTGAGGTTTTAAAGAGGGTGAAGTTAGGGGGGAAGATACAGGGACTTATTTTCATTGAAGGAAGATGATTACCTGTGTGGCCTGTAGAAAAGATATTTAAGATGGAGTTAGGTGTTGTCACTCGTTTACTTGCCCCACTCGGTATTTTCTACTGGAAATAGATGACTCCTACTTTGAAAATACCCTTGTTTCAATGCCTCGAGGTAAGTACTTAAGATGATTTTATAAAATCATTAGCTAGGTTTGATTATATTACTTTTATTGTTGATTATTTACTTGATTGCAGAGTGAATTTGAGATAAACTTTGATGAACCACATACAAAAGAGGTGGTTGATGCAGCAATGGCCCACATTTTAGGCAATTTAACTATCGATGCCATTTGTACTACAAGAAGTTTAGTACTCAAGAGGAAACACGTGAACATCGCCCAACAAATGTTGAGCTTGTTGATTGGATTACTCTATGTGAGCATTTTGAGAGTGAGAAATTTAAGGTATGATATGCCTTCCATTTTTTTTGAATCCAATTAAATTATATATTGAACATAATAATGTTTGTATTTTGATATCCTTGCAGTCACAAAGCAAAGCAAATAAGCAGAATCGGTCAAAGTTGGAAGTCCCTCACACTTCTGATTCTAAGTCATTCAACCAGCGTTTATATGAAATGGTTTGATTCCAAAGCAATAATTATGAAGCCTATGATAGCAGTGCTACATAAGATTCATTATAATTAGTTGTACTACAATAATTGCATTTCTATTGTTTCTTAAATGAAATAGGAAAATTTAGAAATTACTAGGGAGCCTACTCAAGTGAATTTATATTATGATACTCATCATAATAAGGATGGCACATGGGTCCATCCGCAAGCTAAAGAGAAATATGTAAGAAATTTAAATGCATTTTAATGATATATGGAGCAATAGGTATGAACTTAGTGAATTTTCTTTTTACTTTCACTACTTTGTAATTGCAAGAGCGAATGGAAACACTTCACTCACAACTTATAGTGGAAGGAAATACTAAATTAACAGAGGATCAAATTCGTGAAGAAGTTTGGGGAGGACGAAATCTGGCTATGCTCGTGGGCTTGGGTACATGATGAAATCGAGTAGATCTACAACATCAGAAGGGGCAGCATGTATCCAAGCACAAAGGGCTAATGATGTTGAAAGACGAGCTCAAAAGTATTGTGATAAGGTGCAGGAGTTGCGGCAATCCCAAAGTAATCTACAAGAGCTAGTTCAAACACTGCTTGCACGACTTGATGGGACAAGGGCTTTTGATTCTCTTCAAGGCAACTATTTTTTTTGTTTTATTTTTTTAACCTGTTTTTGTTTGGACTATGTACTGAAACTTTCCAAGTAATCATCTACTTTGGTGCTTGTTAGGTTTGGGTGTTTGTGTGAATTGGTTGGGGCTCATTAGTTAGATCTTTTATAAAATCTTAAATAAGTATTAAATATGTAGCATTAAATCATATTTCCAATTACGGGGGAAGATTTTATGTTATCGACTTTGGTCTTCCATTTATTTGTACAACTTTGTGTTTGTTGTAAGTAACTTTTAACTTGGGGAGAGGGGAAAGAGCGAGTCACTTTTCAAGCCCGAAACTACCAATAATGTAGAAATTGGGATACGACTTGTACCTAAAATATGATACTAACTTTTCTTTAGTTGACAGTGCCTACTTATGAATGATGGCCTTTAATCTATCTGGGCTGACATGGATTAGTTCTATTTCTTTCCTTTTTTTTTTGTCACTTCACAGATTTCACGAATAGTTGCATTGCTGATTTTTTTCTTTTAACCAAATATTATTAGTCAATGGTTATATTCTTCTAATATTTTTGTACTTAAAGAACTTTGCTTAATTAGTTGCATTTTGAAACCCTCACCTTTGTCTTTCTTTTCTTCTTGAGATAAACCTGAATATTTTGATTGAAAATATTGATGTAATATAGTTAATTTATCTCTCTCACAAAAGTTAGTACTTGTTTCGAAAAGCAATGCAACTAGACTAGTTTGGGTAGCATCTATATGAACACTCTACAGTAGGGGTTAATTCCTTTTTTTTTTTTTCTTGTAATGAATTAGTTATTGAAAATGCTGCCCTACTTGTAGTTCATGGAATATAATTTTGAAATACATTAATTGAAACTTTGATAAGCAGTGTCATTGAAGAAGTGAAATTGGGTTAGGAGTTTTCTCCTAAAATGCCATACTAGTTAAATTGGAAGAAATCTTTCATTTGTTTTTAGGGGCTATCGATTGGCTATGAAAAGTACTTTTAAAGATGTACTTTTGTTCTAGTAAAGTAGCTCCAGGTTAAACTTTTTTTGTTATGTTAATTTTAGAGGTAGTAAATTTAGCCCTTTTTGTTATGTTAGTATTCAAGTTCTTTATAAAGTGTATTGTGTTAGTATTAGTGATTAATTCAAATAATTAATTATCATTTACTTACAGTTGCCTTGTTTTAGAGTTAACTTTAATATTATTTTTTTGTTTTTTTTTGGTAGATAGGTGCAACATTTGATGTGATATGTGCATAGTCCAATCCAAGCCATGGTGAAGTTGGAAAGAAAATTGATCTTACTTCTAGCTTTCCATCAAATTCTTTTGGTGTCTTATGTTTTCTTGAAAGCCTAGCTAATTGATTTCCCTTTTTTCATTGATATCACTTTATTAGTTTAGCAAGTGAAGATTGATACTTTATTTTAATTTTTGGCAAGACTTGAAACTATTGCTAGAAAGATTAATTTAATATGAATAATGTTCGCTTCTTCGCATATGTTTTTTCTTTATTTGATAGCTCATGTGAGATTAGAATAATTAATGAAATTTGTAGGATTGCTATTTATATATGTGCACACAGGTACCTAACAGCAGAGATCAAAAAATATAATAAAATTATTCGGAGATAATTGCAGGCCAATTGTGACAACGAATTTGTCACTAAATGCAGTTAGCACAAATGATTTTGGTGACACAAAGTTTTGTTTAGTGACAATTTTTTTGTCACTATAAATTGACTTATTGGGACAAATTTGTTTTATTCCAACCATCTAAACGTAATTGTGACAAACAAGATTCGTCATCATAACAAAGTCAAATATATTGTGACAACTTGATTTCTCACCATAAATAGATTGAATTATGACAATTTTGTTCATCACCATAAATTAACTTTGTCTAGTCACAAGAGATTTGACATATTGTGACAAATAGGATTTGTCAACATAACACAACTATGGTGACAAGATCAGTTGTCACCATTAACAGATTTCTTGTGACAAAAAGTTCAGTCGAAACATATTTTGACGAATGTTTTCATCACATCATGGTACTTAGGAACAAGCTTCTTATGACAAAAGTAGGGATATAGTGACACAATATTTTAAGTTTTATGATGAAACATGTTGTCACTATTTGTATTGTAATTGTGATAAATATGTTTCGTCACTATATGTATTTGCTTATTGTGACAAGTTACTAATTTTGTCACAAGAAACTTATTATGACAAGCTTGTTATGACAAATTTGTGACAAAATTTTTTCATCACAAGACGTATATTGTGACAAAAAATTAACTTTTTGTGACAAAAAATTTCATAGCAAAAGCCCAAAATTGTTGTAGTGGTATCCTGGTGTGTCTAGTTTTATAAATTTCTTTAAAAAATTAGGAAAAAATTTATAGGACTTGGACATTTTGCAGACAAGTGTTGGTGTCTGGCATATGTTGGACATGACATGCCTTATAGGAGGGGGTGCATGTGCTCGTAAGTTGTAAATATGTTTCTTAGAAAAAATTTCTTCAATTCTTCTTGTTTAGAAAACTTACTCTTGGAATTGGGGTTGTCGTTCAAAAAGGATTAAGAAGGCTTGGATGGCGGCTCCTTTGTGTTTGATGCGTTGTATATCGAGGGAGAGGAATAGAAGAATTTTTGAGGAGGCAAAACTGGATATTCACAAGTCTAAATTATCTTTGTTGAAATAATTTTCATTTTGTTGTGAAGAAAATTTTGTGCTTCTTTTGCTTTTATTGACTTCATTGGGGGCTTATCTTTTATAGATGCTCTATAACTTCCTTTCGTATACCCCCAGTGTACAATCATATGCCCTTTCTATGGCTTTCTAATAGAAGTCATTTACCTGTAAAATAAATAATTAAAAAAAAGCATCAGCAAGGCAGTCACAGAAGATTTCATAGCTGTTGTTGCTTTGTCCAATTATTTTTAGCTTTTGCTTTGTTATCATATAAGTCTAGGACATTTAATTTTTTTTCTAAATAAAGTTAATGTTGGAGTGAGTCTGCCCTTTTTGATCATTGCGAAGAATCTAATTTCTTCATGACAATCAAGAAGTTGAGAGTAGTGGACTCTTTCTACTCTGTTATCTTCGTATTTTCTGCCCTTTTGGATTTAATTAGATTCTAGGCTTCTAGCTGTTCATAATCTGCACTAATTCATTATACTTTTCATGTTCCCCATCAAACATCATTCAGAGCCTCAGAATATTGCACTTCAGGTTTTCCCCATCCCCTGTGACCCAGGGCCACCTTCCGCCAAAAGATTGATTTGATTTTGTCTTCTAAATACTTTCTTAACAATATTAGACATTATGAATCTGGTTGTACTTATCAAATCTAAAAAAAAAAGTATGGTTCAGATCTACTTATACCCTAAAGGTTTATTACCAGGTAGATGATTCACTAATTTTCAAGTGTGATTTTGCAAGATGGATTCAATTTCACTATTAATAGTCTATTTCCATAAAGGACCTTTAAGAGTGAACATTGCTTCTTGAAATTCTAAGATTCATTTTCTAACAAAAACGTTAGAAAACTAGGGCCAGAAGACTTTGAAGTCTTTACCCTCTTACTACTTCTAGGTTCATCCTCATTTCCTTCATTCAAAGACGCTTCATCTTAGTTGACTGCCGAATCACGAGTTAATTTAAGAGAACTAGATTATTGTTTAGATTTACAAGGAAATACATTCTAAAAAAATGATGCATTACTACACTCCATAATACTATTAACATGTATATCAGAAATATCAAACTTATGAACTAGGAATCGATATGCATTACTATTTTCAGCATAGCCTAAGAACATACAATCAACAGTTTTAGGCCATATTTGAACCCTTTTAGGAATAGGAAATGCCACCTTAGCCAAACACAACCAACCCCCCCCCCCCCCCCCCCCCCCCCCCCCTAACAGACACACATTTTTAAGAATTTATAGGTAGATTCTCGACCTTTTCATAATTCATAAGGTGTTTTATTCAGTTTCTTGTGGGGTAACTGGTTAAGAACATAGTTCGTGGCAAGCAAAGTTCCCCCCAACAAATTATGGGGTAATCCAGAATTTATCAACATAGCATTAATCATCTCCTTAAGAGTTTGGTTCTTATGTTTTGCAATCCTATTTTTCTATGGTGAATAAGGTGCAGTAGTTTGGTGAATAATATGATGTTCAGAATATAACTGAGCGAATGGTGCTTCATATTCACCCCTTCTATCACTTCTCAACACCTTAATCTTCTTGCTAAGTTGGTTTTCAACATCTTTTTTTGTAGTGCATAAACATTTCTAATATTTTATCTTTGCTTCTTAGTAAATGCACATAACAATATTGAGTGTAATTAACAACGAAAGTAATGAAGTACTTTTTACCTTATCTATGTAAGTTCCCTATTTTTGCTCGCTCGGCAATCTTGGGCCAAACTTGACTCACATTCAAACTGACATAGGTACATTTGAGCCCAAATCGACTTTCTAAACTCAATCCAGTCAATCAACCGCTTCATGGGCCTGCCAGGTCCAATAGAGGCAGAATGACCAAAATGCTCATAGGGCATTACTCAGTCTAATTTTAGTCGGCACGTCTTCTTAAAGATGATAAGTCCATATTTCAACCTTAATTCTAGTTCCTATTCCAGACCAGACCAATCAAATTTAATTTAGCACATTTACTAAGAAAACTCCTCGAAATGATAAGTTCCTTCAAACCTGTCGATTGGGACAAAACCCAAGTCCTCGAGATGGTAGAGCGGCTCACTTCTGGCACCTGCTAGCCCACCAATGTGGAACGTTTGCTATCCGGCACGTTAATCGAAAAAGTACCTAAGGTCCCGAGACGATAAGACCATCTAGTAGCTTCCTAAGATCAAGCAGTCTCCAAAATGAATGCATATCGTCAGAGTGGTAAAAACACTCACAAATATCGCAACTGTCAGAGTGGCGGAAACACTCGCAAACAGGTCGACATTAGGAATTGCCAATGTCGTTTATTGAAGGACGGGATCGAACACGTCTCTTGGCCGTGACTTGTTTATTGAAGGACGGGATACCATTGGAAACCAGCTCATCACACAACATCAAAGTGATAGAAACATTCAAAACCTGGGTCAACACTGGTGCTTGCTAGCCCATTCTGGTAAAAAATGACTAAACTACCCCTTGGGCCCTACTGACACGCTTCTCAAGAAAGTACCTAAGTCCTCAGAGTGGTAAGTCTACCTTTTCAAGATTGTTCCAAAGATAATATAGCACATTTTAGTGCCTTCCAGTGGCTTTCGGATCGATTCTGAAAACATCCGGTAAAAATGACTATTTTGCCTTTAGGCATCCAATCGCCATCGGGAACCACACCGGCTCTAGGTATCCAATTGGTTACCTTCTGAGGATGCTTCTAATAGTATTCCCAACCTTCTAATACCTTTTTGGACCATTCCAAGTCTATTCTGGTAAGTTTGGTGCAAAATGACCATTTTGTTCTTAATGGGCCGGTCACTTTTTCCAATTACACCTGCTCTGGGTATCGAACTGAAAATCCCTCGGAGCATTCTCAATAGTGTTTCTAACTTCTTAAGGGTCACTCCGGGTCAATCCCGCTGTTTTTTCTATTTAAATGATCATTTTACCCTTGGGAGGCCGGTCACCCTTTTCAACTATCTCAGCTCTGGTTATGAAGCCTTTTACCTCCACGACACTCTTTTAGAGGTTCCCATCCATTTTTGACCAAGTCTGGTTACTCAGAACATTCTGGATCATTTTTGAACTTCACAGAGTCACTCTTAGCGAAGCTAGGCAAAAAATTACATGGTAGTTGATTGTGCTCTAAAATGTACAATCGAAGTTCCTAATTATAACCTATTATTAATATTTATTTATATATTATTTATTATTTTAATATAATTTTGATTTTCTTTTATATTTTTTGTGTTTTGTACAAATTTGAAGCTAAAATCAAACAATAAAGAAGGCATGCACACAAAATGTATGTGGTGTATTGTTAATATAAATATATATTTTATTAAAGTAGTGGCTGTCTTTGACAGCCACTATGCAATATGTATATAGATATACACATATATTGTTATATATAATAGTATAATTTATTATATATTATATTTATATAGTGGAGTGGGTGAATTATATATATGTTTATGTATTGAATATATATATTTGTTTGGTGCAGGTGTTCGTGGAGGAGCCGGTGATGAAGTCAACAAAAAAACAAAAAAAGAAGAAAAAGAAGGGACCACGCGAAGAAAGAAGAAAGAGAAGAAAAAGAAGAAGAAAAAAAAAAGAAAGAAGAAGAAGAAGGGGAAGAGAAGAGGTGGGTTTGGCGTCTATAAAAGAAGAACAACTAAAAGTGTCAGAGGAGAGTAGAGGGTAGAGGGATTAGAAGTTGAAGAGAATAGAGAGAGAATTTACCATAGGAAATTTCTTTAGTGATTAGTTTGTTTTCATTTCCGGTCTTGTATTTTGTTGCAACTTATATTATTAGAAATTATTTTTCAAATTACGTCTTTTTAATATTATGAGTAGCTAGTTTTATTTTTAGAATCATTTGTAAAGATCATTCGAGGATCTTGGGATTTCAATGAAGGTAATTGGGTTTTTATTGTATATCTTTGAATATTTCAATTCTTGGTAATTAAATTCTAGATCTTTCTAAAAACGTAGATTTTTAACTATGTTTGATAATTTCTATGCACAAATCTTATTTTGGCATAGTTATTGCACAAATTGATGGTATGAATCTATGGCTTTAATTTTATTATTCTAGATTTAATTAAATATCTTGAGTTAAAAAACTTCTGTTGGAATTTCGGGTGAATCAGATGATCGGATCAACTGGGTCCAAGACTATTTTATTAAGTTTCATTAAATTTAAAGTCTAAGTCAACAATAATCAATCTCCCAAAAATATTATTTTTCTTTAGTTACTTTTTCTGTAGCAATTGTCCAATTCTCATTGGTACTATTTAAGGTGAAATTCAAGCCAGTTAGCTTAGGTTCCAACTGAAGCTACTGCAACACTACAATGTTTAGCATGGCTTAGTTGGTATCTAATCTGTTACCAGTGATGAATTTTAGTACCTAATTTTGCATGTTCTGTTAACCATTTTTTGTGGATCGACTCCAGTCTTATAGGATTTTTATTTATTGCTTCGCTGCACCTGCACTTAGGTGTTTTAATAGATTGCCATATTTCGAGCGTAGTTAGTAGTCATTAGGGCTGACGTTCAAATCTTTTATCTTTGCGTCCCAAGGGTCAAAGATTTGTTTTTTGCTGACTTAACAACTTTCCTAAGGGGGTGGCGCCATTATGAGTGGCGTCAAGGCAAAATTAAGCATGGCGCTACTAGTAGTGGCGCTAATGGAAAATTAAGTCTAGCGCCACTGCAACAGGCACCAGGGTCAGTTCGATTGCCTATAAATACAAGCCACCCTCTGCGTATTCTGGATCAGCAAACTCGCTCTAAAACACTGCCTTACTGAAAACAGGTCTCGAAACCTTAGTTTCTTAAGTCTTCTTCAAGCCCTAGCCTCCTTACACTCCATACACACAAACCCTAGCCTCTATACACTTTATACACTTAAATACAAGCCTCCAAACATCCATTGAAGATCAAGTGGTGTGTATTCAAAGCTCTGGAGGTGAAGTAAACAAAGCAAAAAAGAGACAAGGTAGGTTTTCAATTTAGTTTATGCAATTTCCTCCTCTATCTTCTCTCCCTTAACCCACTTGGGTTCTCTTCTACTTTAATCCTCATCTTCTACCGCCCTTTCTTACTTGCTTGAAATAAGGGACTTCCTGGTTCATGCCTAGGAAGACTTGTTGAAGGTCACCGTGCTAGGGGCTTTCTTCAAGTTCAACATAAGACGGTGTGGGTTTGACCCCCTTGGTTATGTGGTGAAACGTAACCTGGTATGTTCATGACCTTATTGCATTGTTGTTGTCATGTTCATGAATTGCATTCACAATTGTGTTCAAAGTTTTTTTCAAATTTGTATCAAAGTTTTCTTTCAAAACTTGCATTCAAAACCTCATTCTTTCAAACTTATTTTCAAAACCACAATCCTAAGATGATTCTAACCATTCCATGGTTAGGGTCGTTTTAGGAAAGTGTAACATTCAATATGATCAACAAGGTTCAAATTTCAGGTTCAAACCCTAAAATGTTTTTCAATAAATCATAACTCCTAAGATGATTCTAACAACTCCATGGTTAGGGTTATTTTAGGAAAGTGTTAGATTTAATTTAATCATTATGGTCCATATTCCAAACCCTAGTTATTTTCAAAATCACAACCCTAGAATGGTTCTAATATTCTCATGATTAGAATCGTTTCAAGAAAGTGAGATATTCAAGTGACTTTTAAAATTCTATATTCAAACCCTTATCCAAATAGTTTTGCAAAATATACTTTCTAAAAACTCTTTTCAAAGATCTACTTTACAAAAACTCCTTATCTTGAGAGTCCAAGTCAAAACCCTAAAATCCATAATTAGGAAATCCTATTTCCTTTCTTAAAATCATGACTTTTTATTTACCTTAAATCATAGATTTCCAATTTTTTTTTTCTACATAAAATTATGAATTTTCAAAACCAAAACTTTCCAATTTCATATCAAATCGAATGTTTTTCTAAATAAGAAACTATATCAAATCATCTATTTTTGAAAATAAAATCTAATCTTCAATTTTAGGAAGTAGAGATCAAATTTTTCTTAATTTTAAATCTTTCATAATTTAGACTTTCAAGTCTTCCCAAATTCCAAACTTTGAAACATTTCCTAGTTTCAAACCTTTCCAAATTTCAACTTTCTAACTTCTAAATCTTTCTAAAGTTCAAACCCTTCTACAATCAAATCTTTCCTAAAATGAAAACTTTCATAATTTGGAACTTTCCTAATATGAGACTTTTCTAATTCAAAACTTTTCTAAAATCCAACTTTTTAAAATCAAACATTTCTATTTCAAGTACATGTTTCAACCCTAGGTTGCATAAACCGTAAGAGGACAAAACCTTAGTTCAACCCTAACCCTAGGCTAGAAAGCTTCAACTCTTTTCTAAAACTCAAGTCTAAACCAATATGGTTTCAAACTCAAGATGATTTCAAAGTTCGATTCAACTTTTCCAAAATCAGTGCAAGTTCAATTTCAAATCAAAGTCAATTCTAAGTTTGATTTCAATTTCCCAAGTCAATTTCGAATCAAAGTTAAATTTCCAATCTTCCAATCAAAGTTTAAACAAGAACCTTTTCATGTCAAACCTTTCAAAGGTCTCAAAGTGTCTTTTCAAATCAAACACGACCTTAAAGTGTCTATTTTCAATTGAACCCCGACTCCGAACTACGACTAACCTGATTCTTAACAAAGGGATACATAGGTAACCTTCATAGGTGCGGTCACAACCTTTTTCAAAATTTCAATTCTTTGTTTCAAAATTAATCTCTTTTCAAGTTCTTTTCATGCACTTGCATATCATGCATCGCATCATCCTTAAAGTGATGGCTCAAACCTTTTTCCAATATTCTTTTCAAATTGGATATAAGTAGACATTGGATAATTGAAGATTCTAAATGAGTGAACCTAGGGTGAAAAGATATGTATGAATCGCAAGGGTGGGATAGGGTGATAGCCTGGTGCATCTTCCCTATACTTAACCAACCTCCAAACCTAGAATCACTATTTTCAAAGACCAAAATGAAGTTATTTTCAAAATGGGCTTAATTCTTTCCAAAGGTTGCGAAACAACCTGTTTTCTCAAAAAAAAAAAAAAAATCCTTTCTCGAGGAAGTATTCCAAAACCTTTTAAAAAACCCTAAGTTTAATCTTCGGATTGCAATTAGTTTTAGGTGACCTAACTCACCTGAACAAAGTTAAGTGGCGACTCTAAATTTTTTTCAAAAGCCCTTCTTCAAATTAATTTTCAATTCAAACCTAGTCGCACTCGTCCTTCTAGGAGGATGAGTTCTAACGAGAGAGTACCGTGTCTTTCTCACTTACTTTTTTGAGTGCAAAAAATCAGGATGCAACAGTTGGTGACTTCTCTGGGGACGCTTAGAAGGTTAGGCCATTACCATGTCTTTTCACCTTTCAGTCATCTAGAACTTTTGATTAATTTGCCCAATTCTATCCACTCCAAATTTTTTAAAATCCCACTTTTTTAAAGTTGTTTTCAAAAAGTGTCATCACTTGCATTCAATTCACATTTAATCATTCTATCTTGCTTTAAGTTTGTCATCAAGTTACTGACTTTGTGCATTTTCTTTTTTAGGTGGACCCTTGTTCATATTTTATTTTATGTCATATTAAATGCCATGTATGCCATGAATGAGTAGGGTGGAAAGAATAGGATGGATAGGAGTTATTGAGCCTTTTCCTTCGCTTTTCAAAAATTTCACACATACACTGCATGCGCACTAGCATTTGCATACTTGCATTCTTTACTTGAATATGTCCCTTATAGCTAGAAGGGGGAATGGTATATTAGTTGTGGGCGGATGCTGTGTCAATTTCTTAGCCTACGATCTCTTGATAGTTTCCCCACTAGGATCACCAACCGATAATGGCACCACCTTGGGGAGTGGGCTTAGGTTTGAAAATTCGAGAACTAAGCTTCTTAGGAAGTATTAGTAATCTCTCAACCTCATGATTATATAGAAACCCGTGCATAGCCGAACTTTTGCCAGATTTAAGACACGGATGTCAATTTCAAAATCGTAGAGGAAAGGGCCACCGCTTTACTTCCCTTTATTTTTGTCTTTTCCTGTTGTTATAATACTTGTATAAATGTTCATGCATGCATGTTTATTTTACTATTGCATTCTCTCTCCCTATACTCTTGTATACATATAACGCATTCAATGCTTCATTTCAAGACTAGAGTTCCAAAGTAACTCAAGTCATTGCATTCTTATACATATAATCAGCCCATAGAGAGTGACACCAAGCTCACTCTCTCTTGTATAAAACTTATCAAACTCCTAAAGGTTCCAATGCAACCCTAAGAACTTATAGCATGCATTTGAAGTCATCTCATAGAGAGGGGCCCCAATCCCTCTCCGCTCATGGAGATAGGAATGTCAAGAAGATAAGGAGTGAACCCGGAAGCAATGTCTCCTACCGACCTATTAGGGATTTATAGTAAAAGACATGCTTTGTGTAATGGCTTTAGTATTTATTAATAAATTAGTTATTCCATTTTAATGAGAATCTGTGTGAGCAATGTTTGCATTGCGTTATTTATTTAATGATTATGCATATGTGTCTCTTATTCTATATAGTAGATGATGCTGGAGACTGCAAAATTTTTCACGATCTGGCTATAGTGCATACGTATACCACCAAATATTCTGATCTGATTAGCATAGGTTAATCTATGTGATTAGAATCATACCTTGGAGATCTCTCTGGTTTGATCCCGAATAACAAGTAATAACAACAAGCACGGATCAACTGCTCGAACTTAACCTTCGGACTTCGGCTGTATCCCTCGCACATGCCTTACTCTAAAGAGAGTGGACTTACCATTGTTAGGGTTTCTCTTCCCCACAAAACCATGTATCTCTCAGTTATGAGCAAGTGTCACCTTAGCAGCTTTTATAGGGCGTATATATAGAGATTAAAGCAGGGATTATAGGATTAGTATAACTAGAGCTTCCTACGCATATAAGGACTCCTAATCCAACCAGGATTAATCCCTATTTATATAAATTATAATTTGTACCACTAATGAATTATAATTGCACTTCCTGTCATATTAGGAATTATATTTCAAGCTCTATATTATTAAATTCTTATTTATCTTCTTACGTTAAGATTACAAATACTCATCTATTAAATTAAATTACTAACAATTAAATTTAATAGACTTATTTAATTTCTTGAAACCTTCCACTTAGCTTATTTGATATGTCGGATTCATAATCTACCAGTAGGGTTTGACATAATAAAAACTTATAAACTTTTTCAAAAGGGTATCATCAACCCCTATACCGGGACATAGATTCGATCAATAATTAATATTCACCATACACATAATATTATTGTCCAACTCATTGAGTTTATTGACCCACAAAGAATCTCACTCTTCTGTGAATAAAAATAATAAACACTACATGCACGTGTCTATTTATTATATTAGGATTAAGAGTATAAGCACTCATAATAATCATGAGGTATTAATTATTTTATATAGTCAGTATAAAAATAATTACCTTAACACGGTTCTGTTCAATACACACAAAATGTATTAGTGCAAGGAGTTGGAACTATACTGTAATATCTTGAACCTCTATTTATTTCTATTAATGAAAATTTCTAGTATTTGCATTGTTTAATATTAATTGCTGCCTCATTTGAATCAAGAGCGACCAATAGGAGCTTATGTTGTAGCTTAAGCCTATAGGGTGAGACACATGTGATTATTCTCATGTGTATCATCTTATATACTCTTATATACACATAAAACAAACACACACACCCACAAATACACACACCCGATCGGTTGAGTGAGGGAGAAGAGAGAGGAGAAAGAGGAAAAGGGAGATTGAAGGAGGAAAAGCTTGAAGGATAGGTGAAGTAAGAGATTGAAGCCATTAGAAGACTTGGGCAAGCTTGAAGAAAGGTAAGGTTTCATCCCTTTCTACAATTGTATATGTGTATGTATTTATCTTGGTAGGTTGTGTTGTTGGGTTGTTATAGGTGACTCATTTGAGTCCCATTTGGTTAGATTTTGAAGCCTCATAAGCTTATGTTAAGGGTTTGATGTGAGGGTTTGTAAAACCCTCAAATTTGTACATGATGGGTTTGAGATTTCAAACTCTAGATCCCTTCGATTTACTTGTTTAAAGTGTTTCATTTTGAGTTATTGTGGCCTTCTTGGGTCAATTTTTGGACCCTAGAAGCCTTGAAAGGGTTTGTGAAAGTTTTGATGAAGTTTGGTTTTAATTTGAGTAAGGTTTGGGGATTTTTGGGTTGAAATATGAGTTTTTAGCTTTGGAGCCAACTCTTTTTTCCTATGGAGTTGACACTTTTGCCCATAGAACTCCTAGATTCATTTATTTCGCTCAAGAGCTGACTCCCTAGTCTTTGGAGTCGACACCTTTGTCCAGTCCTCGGTTTCACTTTCCAACTTAGACACTATTTAGTAAAAGGGGTATAACTTTCTCTAGAAACTTTGGATTGATGCACCGTTTGAAGCATTGAAAAGTAGACTCATAGAACTTTCTAATCATATAAACTATGTACTCTAATTCCTTATAGATTGAGAGATATTGAATTTTGAAATTGACCTAAAAATTCTGTTAGTAATATTCTTCTTCCAAAATTTTAGCCCATTTTCTATGGGGCATAACTTCTTCATCCGAAATGTGTTTTTAGCCCATGACCTATCAAATTAAAGCCCTTTAAGCCTACTTTCCAATGGAACTAACCTAGAGTGTGAACTCTTCCTTGAGAAGTGTTTGAGACATAATGAAGGAGTTGATGTCTCGGCTTCCATGTTCAAACCTTAACCTTATGTTCTCATTTTATATTAAGGCCTTATCCTAGGGTTTAGCCTCACTCTCCCGTTCTTTGAGTGAGGTGTTGTTGAGTCGGGGTTGAGGGACTTATGTGTTTGGCCTCAGTTTACATGTTATTGCTTTGCCATATAGTCTTGTATTCATGTTTCTCTACTTCCATGTACATTTTGTGTAGGAACACCTAGTTTAGCACCCGTTCTATTGGAGAGAGGTGAGTAACGATATGCCATGAATAAAACTCTATTAATTTTCAAATTTTCTAAATTTACCTCCATATTATGCAATGCTTTCCACACATTTTCAACGCATTAATACTATGTTCAATTACAAATGTCATATCTCAGATGTAAGCAAGTTATATATATGTTATGAACGAAAATCATGGACTATAATGTTTAAATAAAAGAGATGCTAAGTTTCCAATGTATGGTGCCAACTCGGGTCTTTTCGTGGCAAGACCTTAATCTAGCCCAATAGTCCTACGCTAGGGGACGTGAAATAAACTATTGACATGTAAGGTCTTCTCGTGGCAAGACTTTAATCTAGCCCGATAGTCCTAAGATGGGGGATGTGAAACAAACCATCGACATATAAGGTCTTTCATGGCAATATCCTAAACTAGCAACGATGGTCCTATGGTAGGGGACATGAAATAATCTACCGCTATGTTGGGAGACGTCCCTCGGCTTAAAAGTCTAGATGTGACCTTTATGGTTATTAACTGAGCCTAGCTCTTATGATAAGCCTATGCATGACCTTTATGGTTACTATATTGCCCTAACGAGCCTTAGGCATGACCCTTGTGGTTACTATGATGCCCCATACCAAAAAAACCTCTTAAGTGGGGTGAGGTGAGGGATATGGTTGCCTAATATAAAGATATGACACGCTTATGTTCTAGAATGAGTAATATGATATGCCTTACAATATCATGCCATGACATGCTTATGCCAGCTACGTTATACCTTATGAAATCATATTATGGGTTATGTCTCACTCCTATAGTACTACGTTTGAAACGTTATAACATTTTGTTATGAAAGCTTACGATATAATGTTCCAATATAATGCTATGATTCCTATGTTCTCAAAGTTATGCCTTATGCATTTTGAGAACGACGATATGGATGTGTCTAATGCTATACGATGAGTTAAGATGTATGCTTATAAGTTATGATTTGTTATGCTAATGACAAGCTATGTCATGTATTACGGGAGCATGCTACGACAGGTCTCTCACTTCTTCGACCTTATGTTTTAGAGATAACGACTTATGTTGATATGGTAGTATAAGTCATGCGTTTTTAAGCTTACACTTATATGTTTCTAGGTACACGATATGTATGCATAAACGTTCAGCTATTGTCATATACGTTGAAGAGAAATATTAGTTGGGTAGTAACACACTTATGTTTTAGAACAAGAATCAAAATATGTCAAATGCTTATGATGATTTATGTACATCACGCCTCTCCTTGATGATATTATGTTTCGAAATGGTATGATGTTTTAATACAAAAGCCTATACTTCAAGTGTCCTTAAGATTATACTTATGTGATTATAAGTTCATGCCACTTATGCATAAATATATCTTTATTGTCATGTACATTAAATATGAATGTAATATATGGTATTTTATGCTCATGCATTAATGTTACTCACTAAGCATTAGCTTATGTTTTTCTAAAAATGTTTTTAGGTGAACAAACTGGAAGGCCTTGAAGGAGGCTCATTACATGGACATTTGGATTGCTGCCCATAGGCCTTATGTTATGTACTAATATAGGGGTTGGACCCTAATGTTTTATAATATTATAATGTTATAACTGTGGTGGCCTTTGATAGGCCCAACTTATAGAACGATTATGTTTCGGAGATTAGGCACAGCTCTACTATGTTTGACACACGTTTTACTTTACGTTTACAAAGTTTTAAATTCTGAAATTTTGTATCTTTTAAATGATAAATGCACAGGTGTTCAACTGGGTTATGAAATGCGGCCTTGGGTAGCCAAGCTATTGGCCGGTCATGCACCATAAATTCGCATAGGCCGGGTTTCGGGTCGTGACATATACTGTTCCCCATAGTCAAGACAGACCTATTAAAATTTTGTGCTATAATTCTACTGATAGTGTGTCCAGTTTCATCTAAGACTGTGAACGATAAGCTTATATTCCATAAGAACCGATGATTTGATCTTCTGTGTGTAAGCCGTACTCTACACGCCAAATCATCTACTATATAGAATAAGAGACACACAATTATAATTATTAAATAAATAACACAATGCAAACATTGCTTATAGAGATTCTCATTAAAATGGAATAACTAATTTATTAATAAATATTAAAGTCATTACACAAAACATGTTTTTTAGCATAAATCTCTAACAATCTCCCACTTAGACTCAAAGCCATGCAGTAACGCATCTGAGTCCCTTCCATTCTAAATGACTCTCAAAAGTATTGGTTGGTAAGCTCTTTATAAGTCCTTTCCATTCTAATGCAATCTTAGTAACCACCACATCACCGCTGTGTACTATGTCTCGTATCAGGTGATACTTATGCTCTATGTGTTTTGCCTTCTTGTGGGTCCTAGGTTCCTTCGAGTTAGCAACCACCCCGCTATTATCATAATAAAGTATAATAGGCAATTATACTGAAGGAACCTGTCTTAGATTCAACAGAAAGTCTCTAAGCCAAAAACGGTCTCCTTGGCTGCCTTAGAGGCTGCCATATATTTGGTCTCGATGGTGGAATTAGCAACGCATGATTGCTTGATACTCCTCCAACTAATGACTTCACCTCTTAGGGTAAACACATTTCTCGAGGTTAATTTTTTGGAATTCTTATCTGACTAAAAGTCTGAGTTTGTGTACTCGATAGGTACTAGACTATCTGCTTGGTAAACCAACATATAATCCCTAGTCCTTTTTAGGTACTTGATTATATGCTTTACCACAGTCCATTGTTCCTGCCCTGGGTTGGACTGATATCGACTGATTATGCCTACGACAAAACAGATGTCAGATCTAGTACAAAACATAGCATATATGTGGCTTCCCACTACTGATGTATAGGGAAGTGCCTTCATTTTCTCGACCTCAATCGGTGTCTTAGGACACTGATCTTTAGTTAGAGAGATTCCATGTCTAAAAGGGAGGAACCCTTTCTTAATTATCATTATAAATAGCATGTGATGTGCCCAGCATCCTATGCTTGCGATCTCGCAAAAGCTTGATCCCAAGGATGTGACTGGCTTCTCCTAAGTCCTTAATACCCCCACATTGTTTCCAATGAGTAAGATATCATCCACATATAGTACTAAGAACACCATCACATTTTCACTACGTTTCTTATACACACACGACTCGTCAATGCATTGATCAAAACCATATGACTTAATGGCCTTATCAAAACGAGTGTTCCAAGACCTAGACGCTTGCTTAAGTCCATAAATAGACTTTTTACGTTTGCACACCATGTGCTCTTGGCCTTTTGCTATAAAACCATCTGGTTGCATCATGTAGATGCACCCTTCAAGACTTTCATTAAGGAAAGCTGTCTTGACATCCATTTGCCAAATTTCATAATCGAAATGAGCCGCAATGGATAAGCGAATCTAGATAGACTTTAGCATGGCTACTGGTAAAAAAGTTTCCTCATAGTCGATCCCTTCTTTTTGAGTAAACCCTTCCACAATAAGCCTAGCCTTGAAGGTTTCCACCTTCCGATCTGCTCTTCTCTTCTTCTTATAGATCCACTTGCATTTGATGGGTTTTATCCTTTTGGGTAGTTCTACAAGATTCCAGAGTTGATTAGAGTACATGGACTCCATCTCTAATTTCATAGCCTTTGTCCAAAGTTCTGCATCTTTAACTTAAAGTGCTTCATTGTAGTTCCTAGGTTTGGCATCTAATTCATCAATGATTCTTTCATAAGACTCTTCCAAGAACATATACTAATTAGGTTGGTGTACAACCCTCCCACTACCACGAGGCACTATTGGTGTATGTGTACTACGAGTGAATTGATCTGTAAATTCTGATCTTTGTGCACCATCATCATGCCTTGGTTGTGGAACCAACGTGTTGACTGTATCTACACATTACGTTTCAATGTCAACTTAAATCACAACATTCCTCCTACTACGACGAGGCAATGGAATGTCAATG
>CM065390.1:41687500-41694067 GCA_033060915.1 Euryodendron excelsum | reverse complement strand
ACTTGTCCTAATGACTACCATGCAATTTTTGGCTTGGCTTCGCTAAGAGTGACTCTGGAAAGTCCAAAAATGATCCGAAAGGTTTCAAGTAACCAGACTTGGCCGGGAATGGACTACAACCCTCGAGAAAGTGTCTAGGAGGTAACTAGCTTGAGAAGCAATACTGGAACATTTCAAAAGGTTAACCGGCCCGCTAGGGGCAAAATGGTTAATTGAACAAGGAAATCACGGGAATGGACTTGGAGTGACCCTTGAGAAGATTTGAAGGTTGGAAACACTATTGAGAGTGTTCTGAGGGGCTACTTGTTTGATACCCAGAGCTGGTGTAGTTGCAAAAGGCGACTAGCCCACTAGGGGCAAAACTGTCATTTTGCACTGGCTTTGCTAGAATAGACTTGGAATGATCCGAAAAGGTGTTGGAAGATTAAAATTACTATTAGAAGCATCCTTAGGAGGTAACCGGTTTGATACCCAGAGCTGGTGTGGTGGAGGCTATCGAATGCCTAAAGGCAAAATGGTTATTTTGATCAGATGGTCTTGTAATTGGTTCAGAACCAACTAGAAGGCACTTGAATATGCCAGATTGTCTTTGGGACAACCTTAGAAAGGTGGACTTAACACTTTGTGGACTTAGGTATTTTCTCGAGAAACGTACCAAAAAAGGCCCAAGGGGTAGTTTGGTCATTTTTCACCGAAGTGGACTAGCCGGCACTGGTCTTGACCCAGATTTTGAGTGTTTCCATCACTCTAACAGTGTGTGACGAGTTGGTTTCTAAAGGTATCTCGTCCTTTGGTAAACGTGTCACAGCCAAGAGGCGTGTTCGGTCCCGTGACATATGAGTTTTATTAGCAATTCCCAATGTCGATCTATTTGCGAGTTTTTCTGCCACTCTAACGGCTGCAATGTTTGTGAGTGTTTCTGTTACTTTGACGGTGTGTGTTCATTCAAGAGACTGCCTAATCTTGAGAAGTTGCTAGATGGACTTATTGTTTGAGGGATCAACTTTCTCAAAAGACATGCTCAATAATGGACATTTTATATTCGCGGGCTAGCAGGCGCCAGAAGTAAACCGTTCTACCATCTTATAGACTTAGGTTCCGTCTCGGTCGACAGGTTTGAAGAGACTTACTGTTTTGAGGAGTGTCCTTAATAAACGTGCCAGACTAGATGGACTTGTCGTTTGAGGGCTCAACTTTCTTAAAAGACGTGCTAGATTGAGTTTGATTGGTCTGGACTGGAATTAAGGCTGAAAAATAGGAACTTACCATCTTTAAGAAGAATTGGAATTGGACCCGAGCAATGCCCTAAGGGTATTTTGGTCATTTTGCCTCTATTGGGTCTGGCGGACCAACGAAGTGATTGATTGACTGGATTGATTCTGGATAACTGGTTTGGACTTGACTTTGTGTCGATTTGAATGTGAATTCGGTTGGATCGGAGATTTTCGAGCGGGCAAAAATAGTGTGCTTACAGGATGGAGTTGTCACGGGTCCCCACACGTTAGAATGTATATACTCCAACACATCCTTACTCGTATGATGTTCTACTATAAAGCTAACAGTGCACTATTTACCATATAAGCAATACTTGCAAAAATTAAGTTATACAAGTTTTTACCCTATCAAGAAGATTGCATTTTTGAAGTTCCTGTAATCCTTCCTCACTCATATGGCCAAGGCATAAATGTCATAAAGCAGTGTCGTCAGTACCCGGATCTAAAGGAGTTGTCACAGCTGCTCCACCTATAACTTTACTCCCCAATAATGTATACAAGTTTCCCTGTCTCTTTCCCTTCATGATAACCATGGTCTCTTTAACAACTTTTAGGACCCCACCTGTTGCTGTGAAGGTAAAACCATTAGAATCAAGTGTACTTAAACAAATTAAATTCTTTTTGAGGTCAGGGACATATCGCACGTCAGCTAGAGTTCTCGCCATACCATCAAACATTTTAATTTTAATGGTTCCAATTCTAACTATCTTGTAAGCTGCACCATTACCCATTAGAACTGTTCCTCCCATATAGGGTTTATAAGTATCAAACCATTCTATGTAAGGGCACGTGGTACGAACATCCATAATCCATTTGTCAACAAGATAATTCATACCTGTATTAACTAATAATAAATCAACATTACCGTTTACACTATCTTGCACAATGCCTACTTGATCTGAATTTGGTGATTTTCATTTTCCCTCCAGATCTTGCTTCCTTTGTATGCAGTCCCTCTTCAAGTATCCTTCGTTCTGACAACAGTTACACTTGAATTTTCCACTACTTGTTCCTCTTGATTTTGACCGTGACCTTCCCCTACTTCTAGAGCCTCTATTATTACTCCGTCCGCGTTACTGGCTTAATTCTCCTTTAGCCACCAACCCTTCTGCTTGGGAACTATTGCCCTATTTTTTGAGTGTCTCAGTCTATAAAAGAGCCATTGTCACCTCATCTGCACTAAGAGTATCTTTTCTAACCAAAAGTGTAGTCACAAGTGTATCAAAAGAATTTGGAAGATAATGTAAGAGAAGAATAGTTTTATCCTCCTCTTCAATTCTTACCTCAACACTTAAAAGTTCATTAATAAGCCGATTGAAAACATTGAGATGATCTATAATATTTGTTCCGTCTTCCATCCGCGATTGATATAATTACTTTTTAAGAAACAATTTATTTGTGAGTGAGTTTGATATATAGATTTTTTTCAATTTTTTCTATAACACTGGAGCATATACTTCATTCAAAAATTGTATTTTACCCCTGGTGCAAGACATAAATGAATTAAACTCATAGCCTTTATCTCAAGTTCCTCCCAGACATCATCTTTCATGTTTGTCAGTTTACTTGCTTTGCCCGAAGGTGTTTTGATCAGCCCTTGTTGCACCAAGATGTCTCTAACCGTGCTTTGCCACAGGCTAAAGTTATTCTTTCCATCAAAGAGCTCCAACTCGAACTTTCCCACCGAGATTCCTTTTCCTCTCATTATACTAGTTTTGGTGAAGAAGAACTATGTACACTTGTTCTTAATGCCTCACCTCCTTAATCGAACCTGGAAGCTCTTATACCGCTTGTTGGGAATTCTCACAACAATTGGTCAATACAAATGATAGAAAAATAATAATAAAATAAATCAAAGCAATCAAAGCACACAAAAGAAAAGTGACACTAGTATTTAGCATGGTCCGGTAAGATTGCCTACATCCACGAGGTGTGCTTCGGTCTCCTTTACTATTGAGAAAAATTGAGAAAATTGGTGCAAATATACACTTGAGCTTAATAACCCAAACCCAAGCCCTTAATCCCTGTACACTCGTCTCAACTCGACCTCTCAAACCTAATAAAGAAAACCCCACTTCCTCTTCTTCTAGCTATGTTTTAAAAATGGGTGATCCGTTGGCTATTTATAGGAGAAATGAGTCATGACACACTTGTAAATAAGTTGAAAAATAAGGATAAATAGTACTGTAACTCTGACAACTATTTGACTACTGTAGCTCTAAGGACTGTTTATTGATGGTGATGACTTTGAATTTGTAGCCACTCTCAACATAATGAATGTTTGATTACTCCTGTGTTTGGAAAAGTAAAGGAAATTGTTCTAGACTTTCTTTAACAAAGAGAGAAAGGCTACCTACTCAACTTGGAAACCATTCCAAACACTGCTTAGTAAAAAAAAGAAAGCTGCCCATTGAACTTGGAGATTGTTCTAAGTATTAGTTCACATGTTCTTGGCTTGTCTTTCATAGTTTCTTCATGAGCTGATGGTGTCGAGGATTCAATTGCAATCATATCTAGATCAGACCAAAGAGTAGACAAACAAGTGTAGTAATTTTGAAAATCTTTATCTACTTAATAGTCTGTGGAAATTCATATTCTCATTGAAACTTTCACTGGTTAGACTGTGAATGAACGTTTTTCAAATGTTTCCAAATGTCAACAATCGTTAGAAAAGCACGCAAACTCAATGTTCCTATTTACAGAGTTAAGGACCCAAGTGATCACATGAGCATTATCTATTTCCTATTTTCCTTTCTCTTTGTCATTATTTGGTTTCTTTGTAGTTCCATCAAGAATCCTTAAAAGACTCTTTCTATCAAAAAATATACGAAATTGAAATATCAAAGAGGATAGTTTTTAAGATCAAACTTGATAAAGAGAATTGTTCGGAATTTATACTAAAGACATGCATTGTGTAATGATTTTAATATTCATAAATAATTTACTTATTTCATTTTAATGAGAATATATGTGAACAATATTTGTCTTGCATTATTTATTTAATGATTGTGTATGTGTGTCTCTTATTATATATAAGTAAATGATCTGGTGTATAGAGTACAACTTATACATGGAAAATTAGATCATCAGTTCTTATGCAATATAAGTTCATTGTTTATAGTCTTAGATAGAATTAGACACACTATCAGGACAGCAATATAAAGTTTTAATATGTTTGTCTTGACATTGAGGAACAGTATAGTTCCAACTTCTTGTACTAATACACTTTATGTATATCAAATAGGACTGTATTAGGGTAATTATTTTTATATTGACTATATAAAACAATTAATGTCTCATGATTTTTATGAGTGCTTATGTTCTTAATTCTAACATAATTATTAGACAATTGCATGTAGTGTTTATTGTTTTGATTTACAAATGAATGAGATTCTTTATGGGTTAATAAACTCAATGAGATGGGAGGTAGCATTATGTGTATGATGAATATGAATTAATGATGGAATCTACGTCCCAGTGTAGGGATCAATGATTGTCATGCCCCGATTTTTAACCAAGCCCTATTGGCTCGGAAAAAAGCGCAGTACTCTCTCATTAGAACTCATCCTCCTAAAAAGACGAGTGCAACTAGGTTTGATCTTGAAATTGATTTAGACAAGGGCTTTTAAAAAAAGTTTGGAGACGCCACCGAACATAGTTAAAGATGTGTTAGGTCACCTAAAACTAAGTATAATTTAAATACTAAACTTAGGTTTTTTTAAATTATTTTGAAAATGTCCTTCTTAAGAATGTTTTTTTGGAAAAGAGAGTTTTATTAACCTTTGAAAACGTATTAAAGCCCTTTTAAAAACATGACTCCGATTTTGGTCTTCGAAATAGAAATCTATGGTCTGGGGGTGGATTACGTGTAGGGAAGATATCCTAAAATCATCACCCTACCACGTCCTTTAAGTACCTACATGTCTAATAAGCCTTAATTTATTCACTTGAATAACCGGTTACTAATATCTACTTAATATCCACTTTAGAATTTTAAACAATTGGTTTGGTCATCACTTTTTTGGATGAATGATGTATGATGTATGTTTTAAAAAAAGATGTTTGAAAATAAAAAGTTTTAAAGTGATTTGCGATGAAAATTTTGACTTGATAGAAACTTTTGAAAAGGGAACCTGAGTTGAAATAAAAGTTATGACCGCACCATTTTAGGTTGCCTACGTATCTCATTTGGTGATAATCAGGTTATTTGAAATTTATTTTTAAAAAGAGCTTTTGAAAATACTTAGGGTTTTGGAACACTAACATGGACAACCTTGAGAGTTGTACTTGATGTGTCACCTTCCCTTGGAATCCTTAACCATAAAGGGCAAAGGACACTTTAGGGTTGTGAGTTCTTTGCAACATTTTGAACATAGTTTTTGATAAATGTTAAGTTTCTGGCCCTTTTGGCCTAGACAAGTCTAAGAGATCTCCTTGGGAGCATTTTGAAATATAGAGTATGAGAGTATTTGAACAGATTTTCGAATTTATTTTTGAAAACTCAACAGAGTAGGATATTTTTGAAAACATACTATGAAAATGGTTGTTGAATTGAAAGATTATTTAAAAAAGTGTATTTGAATTGGAACCTTGAAGCTTACTAATCTTGGTTGGGATGACCTAAGGTTAACTAATTTGGGTTAGGTTAACCTAAGGTTAAGATGACTAGGGTTAACTAACTAAGGTTAGATTAACATATGGTTTGGTTGACCTAGGGTTAACTAACTAAGGTTAGGTTAACAAAGGGTTTGGTCGACCTAGAGTTAACTAACTTGGATTAGGTTAACCTAAGGTTGGACAACTAGGGTCAAGTTAACCTAGGGTTTGGACAACTAAGGTCAAGTTAGCCTCGGGTTGGAAGTTGGTATTGAATTAGGGTTTGGACCTAATGGTTTGGAGAGGTGGTTTTGAACTAGGGTTTTAACCTAGTGGTTTTGGAAATGTGGTTTTATGCATGAAACTTGAAAAGTGTGTTTTGAAAACCATTTTATAAAATACACTCAATGAGTGCTAGGTTCATATAGTTGGTATTTGGAAACTACTTAAGAGATGGTTTCCTTGGAACCATTTTAACCACTAATTCAAGAGAGTGAAACTTGTGAAAATCAACATTGAATAGATAGTCTTGAAGACTTCTTAGATTGAAAATTAAAGAGAATGAACCTTTAAAAATTATTTTGGAAAGGAGGTTTTGCTAAACCACTTCTAAGATGTTGAAAACCACTCTAAAGAATAAGGGTTCATGTGGTTGCTTTGAGGGAAATCACTCCAAAGAGAACTCCATGGGACCATT
>CM065390.1:41377500-41682500 GCA_033060915.1 Euryodendron excelsum | reverse complement strand
TGATGATTTTAGTGTGTTTGGGTGATTTTGCATGTTTATGTGAAAGGGTTTCCTGCAAGGTTTAGAAAAATGCTCATGTACGCTTGGCTTTTGCATGTTTGTGCTTGATTTTTGTACCGAGTGTCTTAGAAAAATATACAGAACAACCAAAAGAAGTTTTGTAATTTTTTAAAACATTTTGAATTTTTAAATTTTTGAAAAATAGAGAAAATTAGAAAAAATTTAAAAATTGACCTTATTGAAGGTAGAAAAATTGCAAGACATTTTTAAAAACTCATGAGGATCTTCTTGAGTGTTCTGAAAATTTGTAGAAATTTTTAGGAAACAAAAAACAAAATAGGAAACTATTGAAAAGCAAAGAAATTGACTTGAAAATTGTATTTAATTTTGAGTCATATGCCATAGAGGATGAGATTGTGTTGATTGACATGGTTGAAGGCTCGGGATAACTTGGAAATGTGTTGGTGACTTGTTGAATTTTGGGATAGGGACTTTTTAAGGCAAAACTCTTTTGAAATTTTTCAGAAAAGTATGAAGTCTTAAAAAAATTCAACATTTTAATTCTAAAATTCCTACGAAAAATAAAGTCACTTTTGAAAACTAGGCTTTTAAATGAGAAAGCCTGGGGAAACCGAAATTTTAGAAGATGGGGTTATTGAAGGCGAAAGCCCAGAAAGCCAATTTGAAAATTTAAAATGGAACTTTTTTAGGAACAAGCTCGAAAAACCTTAGAAACTTTTTAGAATAAGGCTTTTAAAGGAGAAAGCCCGAGAAACCGGCTTGAAATTTTGAATTCGAACTTTTCAAGCAAAAAGCTCAAAAAATCATCGATAAATTTTGAAATAAGGTTTTTTAACGAGAAAGCCCGAGAAACCGACTTGAAATTTTGAAACGGAACTTTTTGAGAAAAAAGCTCAAAAAACCTTAGAAAAATTTTGAAACAGGGCTTTTGAAGGAGAAAGCAGGGGAAACCGGTTTGGAAGTTCGAAATGGAAGTTTTTGAGGAAAAAGCTTAGAAAACCTTAGAAAACTTTTGAAACATGGCTTTTGAAGGAGACATCCAAGGAAACCTTAGAAAACTTTTGAAATAGGGCTTTTGAAGGAGAAAGTTTGAAAAACTGGTTTGAAATTTTAAAATATAACTTTTTAAGAAAAAAGCTTAGAAAACCTTAGAAAACTTTTGAAACAGGGTTTTTGAAGGAGAAAGCCTGGGAAACCGGTTTAAAATTATGAAATGGAACTTTTTGAGGAAAAAACTCGAAAAACCTTAGAAATTGGCTCAAAATAAAACTAGGGAAAGGATGAGGCCTTGACTTTTTCTTCTTTTTTTTCTTTTCTTTTTTTCTTTTTTTCTTTTTTTTTTTTTTTTTTTTTTTATGTCTTTTTTTTTCTTCTTTTTTTTTTCTCTATTTTTTTCCTCTTCTTTTTTTTCTCTTCTTTTTTTTTTTTTTTTGGTTCTTCTTTTCTTTTTTTTTTTTTTTTTCTATACATATCCTGTTATTGATTGACTTTCTACATTATTTTATGTTGTTGCTTTTTAGGATGGTGGATGCGGGCGATGATGGTTTGAAGAAGAGAAGTCGTGGGAAGGCGCCACGGGTTGATCACGAGGAGGGTAGCATCTCTGCCTTGAGAGCTATGCAGGCATCGACTCAGACTTACCAGGATTTCCTCCTTCAGATTGGCTTTAGCGATTGGGTTATTTGAGAGACTTGATCACAAACTAGCAATTGGGTTATTTGAGAGATGTTTGGGAGGACCAAGACTTTACATTTGGTGGGTTTTGAGCTGTGGCCCACCCATGTTGACTGGGCGATGATCACTGGCCTATCTTTTAGGGGCATCCCGATTTCTCTACGGCCCGTGTCTCTTAGTGAGGCCTGCATTCTCCCAGGTTTGCCAGGGAATATCAGCTCGAGTTTCTTAGTTTCACTTCTGTGTCCATCCGAGACAGCTTTTGCTCTTGAGCCTTCCCTAGAGGATTGGGTTATCAAAAGGCACCGGTTAGTACTATATATCGTATTTAGTTACTTTTGCAACAATAACAAGTTGGCAGTTCCTTTACTTTTAGTGAGCTTGGTAGCTGATTTAAACGCCTTAGATTACGTGGACGGGGGTGCTTTCACCTTTGTTGGCTTTTTGTGAGGGATGAGAGTTAGGATAGCTAGGGCATGGGGCAGCTTGACTGGGTTCTGGCCATTTCTGATATGGTGGAGTTATGAGTACTTGCCAGTGTGCTGGCCAGAGGTACTAGCTGCAGGCGCATTTCCACGGGCCATTAGGTGGGCTAGATAGCAGGTAATCTAACGGTCCTTGCTTTTAGATTTTTTTGATCTCCGGGCTAACTTGGAATTGTTGAGACCCGAGGATGTGACTTGGGCACCTTACTCCTGGTGTCCCCATTGTTCCGATATGAGGAACCTCATCCTCTTGTCTAGGTCACGAGTTACCTTTCGAGGCCACTTGTTGTGGGAGACGTACTTGGGGGTGTGTCATTGGAGGCAGTTACAAACTAACTTCCATGCTGCTGAGGATCCTTGTGAAACCCTAATATCTTATTTTCATGATTAGTTGAATTGCATATTAAACGTAGTTGAATTAGTTTATTTAATTTAATTTACATCTATTGCATGGTTAGTTATAAATTGTATGTGCCACTTGTGTCATTTCATTAGTGGTAAGTTAGATGGTAAGTTGAGTGGTGAGTCATTAGTGCGTGGGTGTATAAGATACCTAAGGGGGTGAGATATATTATTGTATTTCTATTGAAGTGAAGTGAGAGGAGGGGAGGGTATCGGTGGAGAAACAAAAAATGATGACAATAGGGGACAAGGAAGCAAATGAAGAAAGAAAAAGAAAGAAAAAGAAAGGAAAAAACAAGAATGGTGGGGGTGAGTGGCCTAGCATGATGGGAGAGAGAAGAGAAGAAAAATAGCTACCATTATGGAGATAGAGAGAGATATAGAGTTATAGAGAGAGAGAGAGAGAGAAGCTTGGAGAGAGAGAGAGCAATCGGTGGAAAAGAGGAAGAAGAAGAAAAGAGGAGAAAAATCTAAGGAAACTTTCTTGCCCTTGTTTTCCTCATCTAAGGTGAGTATCATTCTTGTTTCATCTTATTTTCTCTAATTATTGCATGTTGTATGAGTCATGCCATGGAAGGAGGAGGATGGAGGTGAGATCTTCCATGGTAAAAACTTAGAATCACCCATGGCAGTCATAACAGAGTATTCTCTATGAAAATGCTAAAAATTTTCTTTGTGGCTGAATTTTTGAACACTATAAGTTAGAGTTATGAGGATCATTTAGGCTTTGGATTCACTTAAAAATGCTATAATTTCGAATTATAGTGAATTTTTGAAATGGGACTGTCTCTATAGATTTTTTATGCCCAGATTTATCCAGATCTGTAACCCCTAGTTTGACAGAGCATTCGACAAAGTTAGAATAGCCCAAAAATTATGAAATTTTTACTGTATCTATGAGCTAGGTTGTTGATAATCTGTATCAAATTTCAGGTCATTTAGATGTCATGTACCTATGTTACTAATTTATCAAAGATAGACCATTTACTGTTAAAGAATGTTTAGGCATAAGCTCACGAAATTATGTCCAGATTATGAAGCCTGTGTCAGTTTTGGCAGATTAGAGGACTTGGTGTATTTTGGTATTTTTCAGCTCTAACTTTACATTGAGAGTGTGATTGAGATTAGCATATGGTAGTTCTAATGCATAATTTTAGTGTTATAACTTGTTTGGAGTATATACATATACATTGAGTTTCCTAAACTAATACGGGTGTGGTGATAGGAGCTAACAGAGAGCAAGATCCTTCAACGTCAACCAAGAAGTGATCTTTGACGTAGTGTGTGTGCGGTGATAGGTGGGATTTTGTGATAATCTTATTCATGTTGAATGCATT
This sequence comes from Euryodendron excelsum, assembly GCA_033060915.1. Taxonomy (NCBI): domain Eukaryota; kingdom Viridiplantae; phylum Streptophyta; class Magnoliopsida; order Ericales; family Pentaphylacaceae; genus Euryodendron; species Euryodendron excelsum. The sequence continues at coordinate 41,678,581 of CM065390.1, read as the reverse complement.
GTTTGTTTTGTATATGTATAGTGGTGGTGAATGCATACGAGGTGTTGGAAGTGTTCATATATAAGGTGAAATTGGCATTTATATCTATGAGAAATTTTGTGGAGACATTAATGTTTCTACATATATGGTGGCATTGCATACCATTCATATTGTATGTCTTGCATTGCACTGGAGAAAGTTAACCACGGTGGGTTAACCAAGGCTTAGTCACGGTGGACTAGCCTAGGGGTGCCACAGTGGGCATTCCTTAATAACGCGCCATCGATATATTGGGCCAACGTTATCTAAAATTGTACGCACATGTGGGTGATACATGCATTGCATTAAGACATCCATGATATAGATATATTAATCATTTCTACCTGTGTGCATTTGAGTGTTTATTATCATTCTTTATGAGTTTGATTATCTATCATGAGCACGTTGACAATTAGCTCACACCGACTCAGACAGTCTTGACAGGTAACTTGGAGATGACAGTTAGGTTCACTGCAGTCTTGGTCCTTGCCGTGGTGGAAATCATGTCGATGTCAGGATGTCAAATCTGGGAGTTTAGGAGAGCTTCATTGTCTTACTTTTAGTTTCATGGTTGTATTTGATATGAGACGTTGGGTTTTGGTGTTATATTTTAGCTTGGTATAATGGTAAAGAATTTTGTGAAAGGATGTTGATTATTTTCTAGTGGTAATATATTTCCTTTGGAGAGTTTATTATATTTTCCTCATTGTATTGTTTATCTGTTATATTCCGCTGTGTTCTTTTATTTTTGAGTATATGTTGAGGTGTCGTTTGCAGGTTTAGTGACTTGTGCGATCACGCCTCACCTAATGTGATATAATTAATGTCTAATTGGGTTGGGGGCGTGACAATCCTCTTTAGTATATGTTTTGGTTTTATCGAGCTGGGGTCAAGATTCCTTATATAGTAGCCGTGCCTGGCGATCTCTTCTTGCTTCTACCAAGTATGGATTATGAGGTTCATTTTAAGGCGAGGTCTCCGTGGGTGCCTTCACCCGACTGGTTCTGGTGGTCGAGTTGTGGCATCGGGCCCAGGGGTTTGTTTCTTAGGAGGAGTATGTAGCAGCTTGTCAAGCTCGAGACCAGAACCGTGCTGAGGTGGATGCTCTGACTACTTGTATCTCTGGAGGCTCGCTGGGTATGCTATTTGTGGTTCATTTTTTATTTTCTTTATGCATTTTAGGTGTTTTGATGCCTGGTTTTTCTTTCTTCTTGTTCTTTCTGGTTAGGGTCCTTACGAGCTTGGAGCTTCTTCCAGTCATCCTCCTTCGTATGTGCTGGATATTGGTGAATTTGATTTGGATGACGATCCGACTCCTTGAGGTGCTTCTTTCCTTTAGTTGACATAATTTTAGCTTTGTTAGACTTATAGTTTTATTTATATGCTCTTATGTATTGGGGTCGTGTGTTGGTCTTTATGAGTGATGATTGTACGATACATTAACATGATGATTTTATATTTTGCATGGGATAATGATTAGTTTTCTTTTTAATCCTATCTTTAATGTATGCACATGAAAAATAGAGATAGGAATGCATGAATCATGATGCATACATGAAATGATATAGGCTTTAGACAGATATGAAAACTTATTTGTGTACCGTTGCATATATAGGTTTAAGAACAGTTTAGGAATGACAAAACACACAAATGCACAAGTTTCATGAAAATAGGCCCCGAGGTAGGCCTTGAGCTTTTGGTTTGACTAAATGTCATCCACAAGCTTGCCCTTTTGAACCTTTGCTCTTTTTCAAAGGTTCCCCTTCTTGGTTTTACCTTTTTCCTAATGTGATAGGATAATAGTTGCCCCATTCTTATGGTTTCAATTTCTAAACCCATCTCTCTTTTTCCTTATCTGAAAAGAAAAACCTTTCCTGTAGCTTTCTCAACTTCCTCTTGGGGATTTTATATTTGGACTAGTGAACTCTCCAGGTGACAATTGAAGTAGCCTTTAGCAAAGGAGCGGGCAGTTTCCATCCTCAATTTGAGAAGGCTTTATTCTGGACCGTAATATAGGCTAGGCTCAGGGTTTACAAGAAACGAAGGGTACGTAGGCTCGAATAATTTTCCTATTTCCAGTGAGGGTTATATGAACCAAAAGCACCTTGAGTAAGCTTTTGCCATTTTATTCATTTTTCTTTTTAGATGTCGCTAATCTCTTTTGAACTTGTTTAGACTAAGCAATCTTCCTTGATCCATGGGCGCTTTCTTTTGGGCTGTACTATGGCTAGGTTATGGGGGTTTTTAAATGAAGGGTGTTAAAAGTCCAAGGTGCTTCACTTTTCTTTGGTTTGTTACTGACCTGCGATCACTCTTGTCAGCTTTTTTTTTCTTTCTTTGGACTTCTCTTCTTTTTCTATTTGTCTTTCTTTTGGGTGTTTGCTTTGCTTTTGCTCAGAGTTTTGTCATGTCTTGGGCTTGTCGTTTCTCTTTTCTTTGCCCAAGCATTGTTGTCTACAACGTCTTTACTGGTTTCTCATAGTGCCTCTCGAGTGTTTTTTGTTTTTTTTGGGTACCACACTGTTTTCCCCTTCTTTAAATGTGTGAGGTGGCTTTCTTCTGCTTTGTATTTCTACTTTTTTGGTTTCACCTTTGGAATCTCTCCAGCCCGTGCTTCTTCTTTTGATTTTTTCTTCCAAATTTTGCTTCCACCTTCTATCGGCAGTGATTAGTAGGTCGGGTTTGCCAAAAGAATGTAATTGGCTTAAAATGGGTTTGAATTCAAGGAAGGTGATCTGGCTAGCCTATTCGCTGAATTGATCAAGAGGAAGCTAAAAATGAGAAAGCCAAAGAAAAACAACTACAAGTCCTAGGAGGAAGCTAGGGTGCAAAACACAAGGAAGCAATAGAGCCTCAGCAAGGAATGACCAACCAACCGGAGGAGAACTATCAGGGTTCCTAAGACCTGATAAGTAACCCTAATGTCCAAGTTGGAAGAGGAGAAGGAAAAAGAGGCATCCACAATTACACTATGACCACCCACCTCTACCATTTTACAGTCAACGCTTCAATCCGACCAGCATAACCTAATGAAGAAATTAGGGAGTGGAGCATGGAAGACACGAGCATGGTCCCAAAACCTGCCTAAAGAGATAACCACCAAAGGGATGTTCTTTTTGCCAAACTCTGTCGTTACTTTTTGTTAATCCTGTTTTTTGTTAATTTTGCTTTAACAATCAAGAGCCTAGCATGTACATAAACTCCTTGAAATGAAAAAGATTTTGATGTTTATGATTATCATCTTTTGTGAATGTCTCTTTCTTTAGAAGTATCCCTTTTTGTTATTCATTGACTTGAGGGGGAGGGAGATTATGCGCATCCTCACTAGTGGGGACCACTTCCGCCCCAAAGAGAGGAAGCACTGGAGAAAGAAAAGAGAGAATGAATCATATGAAAAGGGCGCACTCGAAGGATGCCATGACATAGCAGCTGGTAGTTAGACCCTCAAAAGGAAGAGAAGCCGTAATTTTAAATTCCCTAAATAGCAAAGCAGTTCCTTTGATCAGCTCACTCGAGCCGTAAGTGGTTTTCATTCAAACACCCTAACCACGAACCACCCCTCACACTGGGTAAGCACAAGAAGCGAAACATTTGAATTAGTATTCAACTGTCTTAAAAGATAATGCTAAAATTCTATGGTTAAACTTCATAGACTAAGCAATCTTGTTTGAAAGGAATAGAGGCTATCTATTCCTCTACCATACAGTTAAAAGTTTTCCATTGAAAAACAAATTTTGAGCCAATTACATTCTTTTGGCAAACCCGACCTACTAATCACTACCCACAAAAGGTGGAAGCAAAATTTGGAAGAAGTAATCAAAAGAAGAAGCACAGGCTGGAAAGATTCCAAAGGTGAAACAAAAAAAGTAGAAACACAAAGTAGAAGAAAGCCACCTCAAACATTTAAAGAAGGGGAAAATAGTGTGGTACCCAAAAAAAAAAAAAAAAAAACACCCCGGAGGCACCATGAGAAACTAGTAAAGACGGTGTAGATAACAATGCTTGGGCAAAGAAAAGAGAAACGACAAGCCTAAGACATGACAAAAGTCTAAGTAGAAGCAAAGCAAACACCCAAAAGAAAGACAAATAGAAAAAGAAGAGAAGTCCAAAGAAAGAAAGAAAAAAGCTGACTAGAGTGATCGCAGGTCCGTAACAAACCCAGGAAAAGTGAAGCACCTTAGACCTTTAACACCCTTTCATTTAAAAACCCCTATAACCTGGACATATTATAGCCCAAAAGAAAGCCCCTATGTATTAAGGAAGATTGCTTAGTCTAAACAAGTTCAAAAGAGATTAGCGACATCTAAAAAGAAAGATGAATAAAATGGCAAAAGCCTACTCAAAGTTGTTCTAGTTCATATAACCCCCACTGAAAATAGAAAAATTATTCGAGCTTGTGTACTCTTCGTTTCTTGTAAACCCTGAGCCTAGCCTATATTACGGCCTAGAATAAAACCTTCTCAGATTGAGGATGGAAACTTCCCGCTCCTTTGCTAAAGGCTACTTCAATTGTCAACTGGAGAGTTCACTAGTCCAAATATAAAATCTCCAAGAGGAAGTTGAGGAAGCTACAAGCAAGGTTTTTCTTTTTAGATAAGGAAAAAGAGAGATGGGTTCGGAAATTGAAACCATAAGAACGAGGCAACTACTATCCTATCACATTAGGAAAAAGGTAAAACTAAGAAGAGAAACCTTGGAAAAAGAGCAAAGGTTCAAAAGGGCAAGCTCGTGGTTGACATTTAGTCAAACCAAAAGCTTAAGGCCTACCTCGGGGCCTATTTTCATAAAACTTGTGCATCTGTGTGTTTTACCATTCCTAAACTTTACTTAAACCTATATATGCGACAGTACACAAATAAGTTTTCATATCTGTCTAAAGCCTGTATCATTTCCTGTATGCATCATGATTCATGCATTCCTGTGCTTGTATGTTCTTACTTTCTATTTTTCATGTGCATACATTAAAGATAGGATTAAAAAGAAAACCAATCATTATCGCATGCAAAATATAAAATCATCATATTAATGTATTACACAATCATCATCCATAAAGGCCAACACACGACCCCAATACATAAGAGCATATAAATAAAATTGTAAGTCTGACAAAGCTAAAATTATGTCAACTAAAGGAAAGAAGCACCTCAAGGAGTATGATCGTCATCCAAATCAAAGTCTCTAATATCCGGCACATACGAAGGAGGATGACTGGAAGAAGCTCCAACCTCACAAGGACCCTGACCAAGAAGAACAAGAAGAAAGAAAAACCAGGCATCAAAACACCGAAAATACATAAAGAAAAGAAAAATGAACCAAAAATAGCATACCTAGCGAGCCTCCAGATATACGGGAAGGCAGAGCATCCACCTCAGCATAGTACTGGTCTCGATCTTGAGAAGCTGCTACATACTCCTCCTAAGAAACAAACCCCTAGGCCTGATGCCACAACTCGATCACCTCATGATCGGCTACCTGTTCTCCAACCACCAGATTTAGCCAGGTAAAGGCACCAACGGACGTCGCCCTAAAATAAATCTCATAATCCACACTAGGCGGAAGCAAGAAGAGATCGCCAGGCACCGCAGCTATATAAGGAATCTCGACCCCAGCTTGATAAAACCCGAACATATATTGAGAAGGATCCTCAGCAGCACGGAAGTTAGTATGTAGCTGCCTCTAATGACACTCCCCAAGTATATCTCCCACGAAAAGTGGCCTCGAAAGGTAACCCGTGACCTAGACAAGAGGATGAGGTCCCTAATACCAGAACACTGGGGACACCAGGAGTAAGGTGCCCAAGTCACACCCTGGGGTCTCAACAATTCCAGGTTAGCACAGAGAGCAAAAAAATCTGTAAGCAATGACCGTTGGACTACCTACTATCTAGCCCACCTTATGGCCCGTGGAAATGCATCTGCAGCTAGTACCTCTAGCCAGCATGCTAGCAAGTGCTCATAACTCCACCATATCAGAAAAGGCCAGAACCCAGTCAAGCTACCCTATGCTCCTACTGTCCTAACTCGCATCCCTCGCAAAAAGCCAGCAAAGGTGAAAGCACCCCAGTCCACGTAATCTAACATGTCTAAATCAGCTACCAGGCTCACCAAAAGTAGAGGAATTGCCAACTTGTTGTTGCAAAAGCAACTAAAGATGACATATAGTACCAACTAGTGCCTCATGATAACCCAATCCTTTGGGTAAGGCTCAAAAGCAAAAACTATCTCGGATGGACACAGAAGCGAAGCTAAGAAACTCGAGCCGATAATGCCTGGCAAAACTAGGAGAATGCGGGCCTCAACAAGGGACATGAACGACAGAGAAATCGAGATGCCCCTAAAAGATAGGCCAATGATTATTGCCTAGTCAACATGGGTGGGCCCTAGCTCAAAACCCACCAAATCTAAAGTCTTGGTCTTCCCAAACCATCTCTCAAGTAACCCAATCGCTAGTTTGTGATCAAGTATGTTCGTCTAGAGAGTCATAAAGGCACCAAAGCCAATCTGAAGGAGGAAATCCCGGTAAGACTGAGCTGATGCATGCATGGCTCTCAAAGCAAAGATACTGGCCCCTCTAAACGAACTATGAGTAGTCGATGGCATTTGACCATAATGCAGATAGAGGCTCAGATGGTAGGCCAAATACCATAGAGGTGGAACGTCAGGAATTGCCAATTGATCATTTGAAAAGGAAACATCCTTACGCCTGTCACAAATAGATGCCATCCCATACCCAGTCCTCAGATCGACAAACATGTCAACCTCTTGCTCCACCCTCTCACTTGAAGTAGTTGAAGACTGTCCTCTCGTAAAACTTCCACTAGAAGCTGTCTGGCTCAAAGATCGATGGGAGCGACCACTCTTGCCACGGACAGAGCCACTCCGGCTGCCACTACACTCCTCGTGATCAACCCGCGGCGTCTTCCTACAGCTTCTCTTCTTCGAACCGTCATCGCCCACATCTGCCATCCTAAAAACAAACAACAGAAAAGAATGTAGAAATTCAATCAATAACATGATATGCAAAAAATAAAAAAAATAGAAGAACCAAAAAAAAGAAGAGAATAAAAGAAGAGGAAAAAAGAAGAAGAAAAAAAGAGATAATACAAAAAAAAAAAAAAAGACAAAGAAAAAAAGAAAAATGGGAAAGAAAAAAAAGAAGAAAAAGTCAAGGCCTCGTCCTTTCCCCTGATTTATTTCGAGTCAATTTCTAAGGTTTTTCGAGCTTTTTCCTCAAAAAGTTCCGTTTCAAAATTTTAAACCGGTTTCTCGGGCTTTCTCCTTTAAAAGCCTTGTTTCAAACTTTTTTTAAGATTTTTTGAGCTTTTTTCTCAAAAGGTTCCATTTCAAAATTTGAAACCAGTTTTTTGGGCTTTCTAAGGTTTCTTGGGCTTTCTCCTTCAAAAGCCCTATTTCAAAAGTTTTCTAAGGTTTCTTGGGCTTTCTCCTTCAAAAGCCCTATTTCAAAAGTTTTCTAAGGTCTCTTAGGCTTTCTCCTTCAAAATTCATGTTTCAAAAGTTTTTTAAGGTTTTTCGAGCTTTTCCTCAAAAACTTCCATTTCAAACTTCCAAACCGATTTCCCCTGCTTTCTCCTTCAAATGCCCTGTTTCAAAAGTTTTCTAAGGTTTTTCAAGATTTTTTCTCAAAAAGTTTAATTTCAAAATTTTAAACCGGTTTCTCAAGCTTTTTCCTTCAAAAGCCCTGTTTCAAAAGTTTTCTAAAGTTTTTTGAATTTTTTTCTCAAAAAGTTCTGTTTCAAAATTTCAAGTTGGTTTCTTGGGCTTTCTCATTTAAAAACCCTATTTCAAAATTTTTCTAAGGTTTTCTGAGCTTTTTCCTCAAAAAATTCCATTTCAAAATTTCAGGCCAGTTTCCTGGGCTTTCTCCTTTAAAAGCCCTGTTCTAAAAAGTTTCTAAGGTTTTTCAAGCTTGTTTCTCAAAAAGTTCCATTTTAAATTTTCAAACCGGTTTCTCGGGCTTTCTCCTTCAAAAGCCCCATCTTCTAAAATTTCAGTTTCCCCAGGCTTTCTCCTTTAAAAGCCCAGTTTTCAAAAGCGACTTTCTTTTTCCTCAGGATTTTAGAATCAAAACGTTGAATTTTTTTAAGACTTCATACTTTCCTGAACAATTTCAGTAGAGCTCCGCCTTAAAAAGTCCCTATCCAAAAATTCAACAAGTCACAAACATATTTCCAAGGCATCTTGAGCCTTCAACCACGTTAATCAACACAATCTCATCCTCCGTGGCACACGACCCAAAATTAAATACAATTTTCAAGTCAATTTCTTTGCTTTTCAAAGTTTTCTATTTCGTGTTTTATTTCCTAAAATTTTCAAAAATTTTTGAAACACTCAAGAAGATCCTCACGATTTTTTAAAAATATCCTACAATTTTTCTACCTTCAAGACGGTCAATTTTTTAATTTTTTTTCTCATTTTCTCTATTTTTTAAAAATTTAAAATTTTAAAATTTTTCTAAAAATTACAAAACTTCTTATGGTTGTTCTGTACATTTTTCAAAGACACTTGGTAAAAAAATCAAGCACAAACATGCAAAATCCAAGCCTACGCGAGCATTTTTCTAAACCTTGCAGGAAACCCTTTCACATAAACATGCAAAATCAACCAAACATACTAAAATCATCATCAAAATCTGAGTTTTTCGGCGAGAATTCGATGACAATGACAACTTTCGGCACGTGCTCGACATCCCCTGATACTTTCCTAACAATACCCGTCAAAACTCCACGAAATCCCTTTGCAAAGCTCTCAAATTTTTCTCAAAACATCAAATACCCGTAATGAGATTGCGGTTGTTATGTTCTAAGAATCCCAGAACCTGGCGCATTTGCTACATGTGCCAAAGGAGATTTCAAGCTGACGTATGTAGCACATGTGCTAGGGCTATTTTTGGCTAGGGCATGTAGCACACGTGCCAAACTCCTCAGCTTCCTACCAAAACCAGTTTTAAACACCCCCAAGGCCAAAAGCCATTTTTAAGAGTTTTAAAATCCAAAAGTCACTTTTAAAATCTTGTTTTCAAATACCCGAGCTTTCCAATCCCAAAACTTCATAGATTGGTGCTTTTGAAACCCGGACCCTAAAAAAAATTTTCAAAAATAACCTAGATTTTTCAAATTCAAAGTTTTCAAAAGGAGAGGCTCCCCCGTAACTCAAAGATTTTTCAAACCTTTCAAGCCATCGTCCCTTTGATTGTCTCACGACCAAAATGGGATTCTTACTTTATGATTTTTCTGACTTCAACAAGCAAAGACAGAAAAAGAGGAGTAGCTGTAAGCACCCCATTTTTGCCCACTTAGCAATATTTGGCCTGACCGAATTTAATTTCAAACATCACAACACATACGAGCTTAGGCCAGCTCTTTTAAAACTCCAATCCAATCAATTGGTGACTTCCCAAGCCTGTAAGGCCCAATTAAGGCTGAAAAGACCATATTGCCCTTAGTCACTCCAGGCAGCGTTTTTAGACCGAGCGGTATCAAGAACCAATGTTATTTAGGTAACTTTCTGAGACTGGGCAGTCTCGGAAGCCAACACCATCCAAGTAGTTTCCTAAGATCGGGTGATCTCGAGGACCAACACCTTATCAAATTCTAGACAGTTCACTTTTGGCACCTGTTAGCCTACTAATGTAGAATATCTATCATCCGGCAGTTCTCTGAGACTAGGCGATCTCGAGGACCAACACCACCTTACAAGTAGCTTTCTGAGATCGGGCAACCTTAGGGACCAAGACCATCTTATAAGTAACTCTCTGAGATCAGGCGGTCTAAGGAACCAACACCGCGCAGGTAGCTTTTTGAGATCGGGCGGTTTCGAGAACCAACACCTAGGTCAACACCAAAGCCAACTAGCCTGACTCGGTGAAAAATGACCAAATCTGGCCCTTAAGCCTCTAGGCACATCTTTAAGAAAGTTTAAAATCCCTCAAGATGGTAAGTCTACCCTTTTAAAATGTTCCTAAATAGTTATGCATACTCAATACACTATCTTGACCAATTCCAGTCCCGTTCCATCAATATCGGTCAAAATAACCATTTTGCCACTAGGCACCCTAACACAATAAATATCCCTCGAAATAGTGAAAACATCTTCCAACACTGTCTCTAAATAGTCCATCACATTTAATATGCCACTCCAATCTATCCTAACCCTTTTCGACCAATTTCGGTCAAAATGACTATTTTACCCCTGGTGACCCTAGCGCCCCAAAACCACACTAGCTCTGGGTCAAAACTCGCATATTCTATCATACGCTCGTGTTTAATCCAAGGTAAGCCCCATTACTTTTAACACTTCCAAATCAAGAAAAGTCCCTGGAGCGTCTCATAGACGCTCTATTAGGGTTGTCTTTTTCTCCCAATTCCCAGATTATAATGCACCATTAAATGACTTGAGAAATGCACAAATCAGAGAATTCCCAAAAGCTTGTCCATAGGTCTTTCCATCGATATGGCTCGATTGAATAGATCGCTTCCCAAAGCCCCCGATCGCATGGCTCGAAAATTACCACTTTCAGTAACCTCTGGAACATCTCACAGACGCTCCGCCAGGGTTGTCTTTTCCTCCAATTCCCTGATTATAATGCACCATTAAACGACTTGAAAAATGCATAAATTAGGAAATTCCAGTAATTATTTATAGACCACTTTCCATTAGTGCAGTCCGATTAGAAAGATCGCTTCCTGGAGGACCTAATCACATGGCCCAAAAACTGCTACTTTTGAACATCCATGAAGCATATCACAGATGCTCTACAAAAGTGTGTTTTTATACACGCTTACCGAGGTGATATCTCACTCTTTCGAACAACTTTCAAGCTCTCTGAAAATTTTCGGTTCTTGAGAAACAATAGGAGAACATCGTGGACATGATCGATTTTGTCGAATCTTTCCCGGGTTGCATAATTATTGAGGCAAAGTTAAAACAAAAATTCTTAGCGATAGAACGTATGCTACATGGGCCTAGATTGCGATTAGGTTGATCAACAATTTGCTTGCTCCCCAAGTTGAGTCAGTACAAAGTGTGCCACGTGACATTCAAACAGTGGAACAATACTAGCTCATGTGCTACATGTGCCAGGGCAGAAAATGCCCAGGCGCATGTAGTACATGCACTTGTTCTCACTAGTTTACCCACATATACAAGCCTCCCCCTTTGCATATTCTAGAATAAAAAACAATAGCGAAACTTTGCAGAAATAGCCTCAGAAGTCCAAAATTTTCTATACACCTCACTCTCCAAGCACCTAAGTTAGATCCAACCTCTCTCTGGCCTATACACTCCATCTACAAAGTTCTAATGCAATAAAAGAGCCATTTTCAGCCCCTTTAAACCTCTCTAAGGCCATTGAAGTTTAAGACAAGTCATCCACAGAAGCTTGAAAGTGGTTTGAAGACAAAGGTGGTATTCTCTTTTACATTTTACCATTCCCACTCTTCACTTCTCCTCCTATCCTACTTAGGCTATTCTCTATTTTAAACCCTCATCTTCTACCTCCCTTTCTGGCACACTTGAAACAAGTGAGTTCCTAGTTCATGCCTAGAGGAAAGCTTGTGAGAGCCACCATGTAGGGGGATCTCTAACTAGCCTACTTTAAGATAGCATGGCCTTGGAGCATCTTGCAATTTGGTGTGACCTATAGCCTCGTATGATTTCATGAACCCTCTTTGCATATGGTTACCATGTTCATGTATTGCATGCATGGCTCCATTTTCATATTCATCACCATTTTTCAAAACACTTCACTATCTCATTTCTATGTCTTTCTCAAATTCCATATTCAAGTGATTTCCTAAAAATGGTTCTAGGAGTTGGTTCCTTAAAGCCTAGGTCAGACTCTCAATTTTCGCATCCTAGAGAACCTTCCTTCAGTCCCTTGACTTCATTTTGCATCATGTCAATTTACAATCTTCAAGTTGCATTAAAATGGTTGTCAAACCTTGTATTTTACTATGATTTCTAAAGTTTTGCTCTCTTGAGTTTTGTAGTTGAAATGGTCTTCACGGAACCCTCTCTTGAGTGGTCTCCTCATTTATTGACCATAGAAATCCTAGCTCACTAGAGTGATTTTCTACACATTAAAAGTGGTTTTCGAAACAACCCTCTTCAAGAAGGGTTCTCAAAAGTTCATTCTCTTTAATTTGTGTAAAAATAATTTTCTAAAACTACAATTTTCATCTTAATTTTTTAAAAAATTATGCTCTCTTGAATATTGTGGTTGGAATGGTCCCATGAAGTCTTCTTTGGAGTGATTTCTCTAAAATCAACCATATGAACGCTTATTCTTTAGAGTGGTTTTCAACATCTTAGAAGTGGTTTAGCAAAACCTCCTTTCCAAAAATAATTTTCAAAGGTTCATTCTCTTTAATTTTCAATCAAAGAAGTCTTCAAGACTATCTATTCAATATTGATTTTCACAAGTTTCACTCTCTTGAATTAGTGGTTGAAATGGTTCCAAGACAACCCTCTCTTGAGTGGTTTTGAAATACCAACCATATGAACCCAACACTCATTTGAGTGGTTTTCATAAAATGGTTTTCAATACACACTTTCAAGTTTCATGCATAAAACCACCTTTCTAAAACCACTAGGTCCAAACCCTAGTTCAAAACCACCTCTCCAAAACCTAGTTCAATACCACCTTCCAACCTGAAGCTAACTTGACCCTAGTTGTCCAAACCTTAGGTTAACTTGACTCTAGTTGTTCAACCTTAGGTTAACCTAACCCGAAGTTAGTTAACCCTAGGTCGAACAAACCTTATGTTAACCTAACCTTAGTTAGTTAACCCTAGGTCAACTAAACTCTATGTTGACCTAACCTTAGTTAGTTAACCTTAGTCACCTTAACCCTAGGTTAACCTAACCCAAGTTAGTTAACCTTAGGTCATCCCAACCAAAATTAGTAAGTTTCAAGGTTCCAATTCAAATACCCCTTTTTAAATAATCTTTCAATTCAACAACCATTTTTATAGTATGTTTTCAAAAACATCCTACTCTCTTGATTTTTCAAAAATTAATTCCAACATCTTTTCAAATACTCTCATACTCTATCTTCCAAAATGCTTCCAATAAAATCTCTTAAACTTGTCTTGACTAAAAGGGCAAGACACTTAACATTTACCAAAAACTATGTTCAAAATGTTTCAAAGAACTTACAACCCTAAAGTGTTCTTAGCCCCTCATGGTTAAGGATTCCAAGGGAAGGTGACACATCAAGTACAACCCTCATTGTTGTCCATGTTAGGGTTCCAAAACCCTAAGTGTTTTCAAAAATAAATTTTAAACAACACATTCTTGAAGCAACCCTAATCCTTCTTTGGTGAGGATTGTTCAAGTATAAGTGAGATATTCAAGAAGGGTTCAATAACCTTAAAAGTTTTAAAAACCAAAAAGGAAGTCTTTAGCCCATTTTTCAAACATGTTTTCAAAACTCATAACCCAAAATGAGTTTAATTTTCAATGACTAACCTCTTAAAGGTGATGAAACATTAAACATGCTTTTTATAAGATATCCAAAAAACTACTCTCAAAAGCTTCTCGAAGACGAGTTCACAAGAGCATTTCTAAAACTCTCTTAAGTTGTTTCAAAGCACTTTCAAAACTCTTTTGAGTTGTTTCAAAAACATTTTAAAACTCTCTTAAGTTAATTTGAAAAATATTTAAACTCATCTTTAAATCCAATTTCAAAAAACACTTCAAACATCCCAAGTTCTATTTCAAAGGCATTTTTCTAAACTCTCAAGTTCTCTTTCTCCAAAGATCTCAAAGTGTCTTTAAACCTTTCCCAAGACCTCATTGTGTCTTCAAAGCATTCCAAAGGCCACAATGTGCCTATTTTCTATCGGGCCCTTGCCCGAACTACGAATAACCTAATTCTCGCCAAATGAAATACGTAGGCAATCTAAAATGGTGTGGTCATAACTTTTATTTCAACTCAAGTTATCTTTTCAAAAGTTTCCATCAAGTCAAAATTTTCATCCCAAATCACTTCAAAACTTTTTATTTTCTAACATCTTTTTCCAAAACATACATCATGCATCATTCATCCAAAAAGTGATGACAAGCCCATTTTTTAGAATTCTAAAGTGGATATTAGTAACCTGTTATTAAAGTGAAAAAATTAAGGGTGATTAGACACGTAGGTACTGAAAGGGCTGGGCAAGGTGATGATCTTAGGATATCTTCCCTACATGTAACCAACCCCCGGACCATAGATTTCTATTTCGAAAACCGAAATCGAAGTCATGTTTTTAAAAGGGCTTTAATACATTTTAAAAGGTTGCTAAAAATCTCTTTTCCAAAAAACCTTCTTAAGAAGGACATTTTCAAAATGATTTCAAAAAACTTAAGTTTAGTCTTCGAATTATACTTAATTTTGGGTGACCTAACACATCTTTTACTATGTTAGGTGGTGACTCTAAACTTTTCTAAAAGCCCTTGTTTAAATCAATTTCAAGATCAAACTTAGTCGCACTTGTCCTTCTAGAAGGATGAATTCCAACGAGAGAGTATTATGCTTTTTCCCAAGCCAATAGGGCTTGGTTAAAAATCAAGGCGCGACAATCATCGATCTATACACCGGGACATAGATTCCATCAATAATTAATATTTATCATACACATAATGCTATCACCCATCTCACTAAGTTTATTGACCCATAAATAAATTCATTCATTTGTAAATCAAAACAATAAACACTACATACACTTATCTAGTTATTATTAGGATTAATAACATGATCACTCATAAAAATCATGAGACATTAATTATTTTATATAATAAGTATAAAAATAATTACTTCAATATAGTCCTATTTGATATACATAAAATGTATTAGTACAAGGAGTTGGAACTATACTGTTCCTTATTGTCAAGACAAACATATTAAATCTTTATATTACTGTCTTGACAGTGTGTCCAATTCTATCTAAGACTATAAACATTGAACTTATATTGCATAAAAACTTATGATCTAATGTTCCGTGTATTAGCTGTACTATATACACCAGATCATCTACTTATATATAATAAGAGATACACATACAGAATCATTAAATAAATAATGTAAGACAAATATTGTTCACATATATTTATAAATATTTATAAATATTAAAATTATTACACAAAGCCTGTCTTTTAGTATAAATTCCTAACAATTCTATCTGTCAAGTTTGATCTCAAAAACTATCCTCTTTGGATATTTCAATTTCATATATTTGTTGATAGAAATAGTGTTTTAAGGATTCTTGATGGTACTACAAAGAAACCAAATGATGACAAAGAGAAAGGAAATTGGGAAATAGATAATGTTCATATGATCACTTGGGTCCTTAATTCTGTAAATCAGAACATTGAGTTTGCGTGCTTTTCTAATGGCTATTGACATTTGAAAACATTTGAAAAAAGTTCATTCACAGTCTAACTTGTGAAAGTTTGAATGAGAATATGAAATTCCACAGACTATTAAGTAGATCAAGATTTTCGAAATTACTACATTGGCTTGTCTACTCTTTGGTCAGATTTAGATATGATTGCAGCTGAATACTCGACACCAACAGCTCTTGAAGAAACTATGAAAGATAGGCCAAGAACATGCGAACCAATACTTAGAACAATCTCCCAGTTCAATGAGCAGCTTTCTTTTTTTTTTTTTTTTTCCTATATAGTGTTTGGAATGGTTTCCAAGTTTAGTAGGCAGCCTTTCTCTCTTTGTTAAAGAAAGTCTAGAACGGTTTCCTTTACTTTTCCAAACACAGGAGTAATAAAACATTCATTATGTTAAGAGTGGCGACAAATTCAAAGTCGATGGCGTTAGAGCTACAGTAGTCAAACAATTGTCAAAGCTACAAATACTATTTTCCCTTGTTTTTTTAACTTATTTATAAGTGTGCCATGACTCATTTATCTTATAAATAGCCAACGGATATCCTATTTTCAAGACACAGCCAGAAAAAGATGAAGTGGGGTTTTCTTTACTGGGTTTGAGAGGGCGAGTTGAGACGGATGTACAGGGGCTTAAAGGCTTGGGTTTGGTTTATTAATGGTTCCAATTCTAACTATCTTGCAAGCTGCACCATTACCTATTAGAATTGTTCCTCCCATATATGGTTTATAAGTATCAAACCATTCCGTATAAGGACACGTGGTAAGAACATCTAGAATCCAAAATTCATTTGTCAACAAGATAATTCGTACCTGTGGTAACTGATAATAAATCACCATTACTGTCTGCGCTATCTTGCATAATGCCTGCTTGATCTGAATTTGTAGATTTTCCTTTTCCCTCCAGATCTTGCTTCCTTTGTATGCAGTTCCTCTTCAAGTGTCCTTCCTTCTGATAATAGTAACACTTGAATTTTCTGCTACTCGTTCCTCTTGATTTTGAACGTGACCTTCCCCTACTTCTAGAGCCTCTGTTGTTACTCCTTCCACATTGCTGGCTTGATTCTCCTTTAGCCACCAACCCTTCTACTTGGGAACTATTGCCCCACTTTCTCAGTCCCTCCATCTGTAAGAGAGCCATTGTCACCTCATCTAACCAAAAGTGTAGCCATAAGTGTATCAAAAGAATTTAGAAGAGAAGGTAAGATAAGAATAGCTTTATCCTTCTCTTCAATTCTTACCACAACACTTAAAAGTTCATTGAAAAACATTGAGATGACCCATAATATTTGTTCCTTCTTCCATCTGCAATTGATATAATTACTTTTTAATGAACAATTTGTGAGTGAGTTTGATAGATAGATGTTTTTCAATTTTTTTCATAACACTAGAGCATATACTTCATTCAAAAAATTGTATTTTACCCCTGGTGCAAGACATAAACGAATTAAACTCGTAGCCTTTATCTCAAGTTCCTTCCAGACATCATCTTTCATGTTTGTCGATTTACTTGCTTTGCCTGAAAGTGCTTTAATCAGCCCTTGTTGCACCAAGATGTCTCTAA
Source organism: Euryodendron excelsum (assembly GCA_033060915.1). Classification (NCBI taxonomy): domain Eukaryota; kingdom Viridiplantae; phylum Streptophyta; class Magnoliopsida; order Ericales; family Pentaphylacaceae; genus Euryodendron; species Euryodendron excelsum. The sequence continues at coordinate 41,661,598 of CM065390.1, read as the reverse complement.
CCGTGCTTTGCCACAAGCTAAAGTTATTATTTCCATCAAAGGGATCCACCTCGAATTTTCCCACCAAGATTCCTTTTCCTGCCATTGTACTAGTTTTAGTGAAGAAAAACTATGTACACTTGTTCTTAATGCCTCACCTCCTTGGTCAAACCTGGAAGCTCTGATAGCACTAGTTGAGAATTCTCGCAGCACTTAGTCAATACGAATGATAGAAAAATAATAATAAAAGAAATCAAAGTACACAAAAAAAAAAAAGTGACACTAGTATTTAGCATGGTTTGGCAAGATTGCCTACATCCACAGGGCGTGCTTCATTCTCCTTTACTATTGAGAAAAATTGAGAAAATGATACAATGCACTTGATTCTAATGGTTTTACCTTCACAGCAGCAGGTGGGGTCCTAAAAGTTATTGAAGGGGCCATGGTTGTCATGAAGGGAAAGAGACAAGGAAACTTGTATACATTGTTGGGGAGTACAGTTACAGGTGGAGCAGCTGTTACAACTCCTTTAGATCCAGGTACTGACGACACTACTCTACGACATTTACGCCTTGACCATATGAGTGAGAAAGGACTACAAGAACTTCACAAATGCAATCTTCTTGATGGGGTAAAAACTTCCAAACTTAATTTTTGCACGTATTGCTTATATGGTAAATAGTGCACCGTTAGCTTTACAATAGAACATCATACGAGTAAGGATGTGTTGGAGTATATACACTCTAACATGTGGGGACCCATGACAACTCCATCCTGTAAGCACCCCATCTTTGCCCGCTCGAAAATCTCCGATCCAACCAAACTCACATTCAAATCGACACAAATTCAAGTCCAAACCAGTTCTCCATACTCAATCCAGTCAATCAATCACTTCGCTAGCCCGTCGAGCCCAATAGAGGCAAAATGACCAAAATACCCTTGGGACATTGCTTAGGTCCAATTTCAGTTCTTCCTCGAGACGGTAAGTTTCTATTTTTCAGCCTTAATTCTAATCTAGACCAATCAAACTCAATCTGACACGTCTTTTAAGAAAGTTGATCACTCAAACGTTAAGTCCATCCAATCTGGCACGTTTATCAAGAACACTCCTCGGAATGGTAACCCCTTCAAACCTATTGATCAGGATGGAACCTAAGTCTTCGAGATGGTAGAACGATTCACTTCTAGCACTTGTTAGCTTACCAATGTAGAATGTCCATTATCCGACACGTCTTTTGAGAAAGTTGATCCCTCGAACGATAAGTCCATCTAGCAGCTTCTCAAGATCAGGCAGTCTCCGAAATAAACACACATCGTCAGAGTGATAGAAACACTCACAAACATCGCAACCGTCAGAGTGGCGGAAACACTAGCAAACAGGTCGACATTGGGAATTGTCAATAAAACTCCTATGTCATGAGACCAAATACGCCTCTTGGCTGTGACACGTTTACCAAAGAACAAGATACCTTTAGAAACCAACTCGTCACACACCCTTAAAGTGATGAAAACACTCAAAACCTAGGTCAAAACCAATGTCTGCTAGCCCACTCCGGTGAAAAATAACCAAACTGCCCGTTGGGCCTTTTCTAGCATACTTCTCGAGAAAGTATCTAACTCCTCAGAGTATTAAGTCCACCTTTCCAAGATTTTTCCAAAGACAATCTGGTATATTTAAGTGCCTTCCAGTCGGTTCTGAACCAATTCCGAGACCATCTGATCAAAATAACCATTTTGCCCCTAGGCATTCAATCGCCTCTAAGAACCACACCGGCTCTAGGTATCAAACTAGTAACCTCCCAAGGATGGTTCTAATAGTACTTTCAACATTCCAACACCTTTTCAGATTATTCCAAGTCTATTCCAGTAAAACCAGTCGCCTTTTCCAACCACACCAGCTCTAGATAGCAAACAGGTAACCCCTCGGAATACTCTCAATAGTGTTTCCAACCTTCAAATCTTCTCAAGGGTCACTCCGAGTCCATTTTGGTGATTTCCTAGTTCAATTAACATTTTCAAACATTCTACTATTGCTTCTCAAGCCAGTTACCTCTTAGACACTTTCTCGAGGGTTTCCGTCCATTCCCGGCCAAGTCTGATTACTCAAAACATTTCGGATCACTTCTGAACTTTCCGGAGTCACTTTTAGCAAAGCCAAGCCAAGCCAAGCCAAAAATTGCACGGTAGTCACTAGCACAGGTGCCCAAATCTTTTGCTTTGCGTCCCAAGGGTCGAAAGATACGTTTTTTGTTGCCCTAGTAGTGGTGCCAAGCCAATAAATGGCCTAGCGCCACTAGGAGGAGTTTTGCCCTAGCACTAGTACAACAGGCACCAAGGTTGTTTTGTTTGCCTCTAAATACAGACCCTCCCCCTCCATGGAAAGGGTCCGCAAACTTTGTCCAGAAACAATGTTTATCTTAAAATAGAGCTCGAAGCCTCTCTAAACCCTAATTCTCTCAAGTCTCTTCAAGCTCTAGCCTTCATACACTCAAATCTTAACCTCTATACACCATATACACTCAAACATAAGCCTCCAAGAAGCCACTGAAGACTCAACTGCTGCAACTTCAAGACTCTCAAGGTTCAAGAAAAAGAAAAGCAAACCAAGCAATTAAAGCAAGAAGAATACGAGGTTGGTTTTCTATTTACTTTTATGTAATCCCCTCTCTCTTTTCTCCCACCGAATCCACTTGAGTTTTCTTCTATTTTAATCCCCATCTACCTCCTCTTCTTGTATGCTTGAAACAACCTTTGATGGTGTGGATTCGGCCCCCTTGATTATGTGGTGAAGCCTAACCTTGTATGTTCATGACCCTATTGCATTGTGCATATCATATTCATACATTCATTCAAAGTTGTTTTTAAACTTGCATTAAAACTCTTTTTCAAACCTTGCATTCAAAATCTCTGTTTCAAACTTGTTTTCAGAATCACACTTCTAGGATGATTCTATCCATGCCATGGTTAGAGTTATTTCAGGAAAGTTTTACATTCAATGTGACCATCAAGGTCCAAGTTTTGGGTGTAAATCCTAAATTATTTTCATCAAAACCACAGTCTTAAGATGATTCTAGTCATTCCATGGTCAGAGTCATTTTAGAAAAGTGTGATATTCAAAGTGATCTTTGTGGTCCATATTTCAAATCCTTGTTGTTTTCAAATCTACTTTCTAAAAACTCTTTTCAAACTTTTTTCCAAAAAACTCTTCTAAAAAATCAATCTCCAAATCCAAGATTTTGAAAACTCAACATTTCCAATTCCATTATGAAATCCAATCTTCCAATTTAGGAACCCAAATCAAACCCTTCAATTTTAGAAACAAAATCAAATCATCAATTTTTGAAAATAAAATCTACTCTTCAACTTTAGGACATAGGAACCAAATCTTTCTTAATCTTTCATAATTTCAACCTTTCCTATTTTCAAATATTTTCAAATTTCAACTTATCAAATCTTTCCAAATTTCAAATCTTTCCAAATCTCAACTATTTCCAAAATCAAAACTTTCCTAAATTAAACTTTCCCAAAAAGAAAACATTCTTAAAAAGAAAACTTTCCTAATTTGAAAACTTTCCTATTTTGAAACCTTCCTAATTCAAAGATTTCTAAAATTCAATCTTTCCTAAACTTTAACTTTCTAAATTCTTTTAAATCAAATATTCAAGTCAAATCTTTTCCAACTATTCCAAGTCAAGTGTTTTTAAAATCAAATCCTTACTAAATCTTGCTTAAATCTCCTCTTTCCTAATTCGAACCTTTTCTAAATCAGAACCTACTAAAATCAAAATTTTCAAGTCTAAATCAAGCATTTTCTAATTTGATTACATACTTCAACCCTAGGTTACCTAAACCCTAGGATGCTTAAACCCTTGTTCAACCCTAACCCTAAAGTTAAGAAGCTTCAATTCTTTTCAACTCCTTTCTAAAACTCTTTTCTAAACCAAGATGGTTTTCAAACTTTAATTTAAGTCAAGATGTTTTCAAAACTCAACCCAATCTTTCCAAATCAAGTCCAAGTTCTTCTTCAAAGTTCAATCTTTTCAAATCCCCAAGCTTTTCAAATCAAAGTCAATTCCAAGTTCAATTTTATATCAAAGTTCAATCTCGAATCTTCTAATCAAAATTCCAAATCAAGCCTTTTCAAGTCAAACTTTTTAAAGATCACAAAGTGTCTATTTTCAATCGGAGTCTCGTTCGAACTACGACTAACCTGATTCCCAACAAAGGAATACGTAGATAATCCTCATGGGTACAGCCATAAAACATGCATAACATGCATCATATCAAACATCTTTCTTAAATTCTTTTCAAAGTGGATATAGTTGGACATTGGACAATTGAAGATTCTAATTGTGTAAACCTAAGGTGAATACACATGTAGGTACCGTAAGGGCAGAATAGGGTGATAGCTTAGTGCATCTTTCCTATAAATGTAACCAACTTCCAAACCTAGAATTGCTGTTTTTAAAGACCAAAACGGAGTTATTTTTTAAAAATGGTTTAAATCTTTCCAAAGGTTGCCAAACAACCTATTTTCTTTAAAAACCCTCTCTTAAGGAAGTTTTTCCGAAACCTTTTCAAAAATCCTAAGTTTAATTTTCTGATTGCACTTAGTTTTAGGTGACCTAACTCACCTTAATCAAGTTAAATGGCGACTCCAAATTTTTTTTCAGAAAGCCCTTAATCAAATCAATTTTCAATTTAAACCTCATTGCACTCGTCCTTCTAGGAGGATGAGTTCTAACCAGAGAGTAGCGCATTTTTCTCACTTGTTTGTATTTTTTTTTAGTGCAAAAAATTGGGGCACGATAGCTGGCGACTCCACTGGGGACGCTTAGAGGGTCAGGCCATTGTCGTGTATTTTCACCTTTCACTCATCTAGAGTCTTCGATTAATTTGTTAAATTCTATCCACTTCAAATTTTCAAAATTAATCTTTTCAATGCTGTTTTCAAAAAAGCATGCTATCACTTGCATTTTATTCACATTCAATCATTCAATTTTACATTAAGTTTATCATCAAAGTACTGACTTTTTGTATCTTTATTTTCGTAGGTGGATCTTTGTTTACATTTTATTTTATGTCATATTAACTACCATGTATGTCATGAATGAATAGGATGGAGTGCATAGGATGGATGGGAGTTGTTGGGCCATTTCCTTCATTTTTCAAAATTTTCACATGCACACTGCATTGTGCTATTGCATTTGCATACTTGCATTCTTTACCTGGTTACGTCCCTTTTAGTTAGAAGAGGGAATAACATATTGGTTGTGGGCGGATGTTGTGTCAGTTTCTTAGCCTACGACCTCTTGATGGTTCCCTCGTTCGAATCACCAACCTATAATAACACCACCTCGGGGAGTGGGTCTAGGTTTAAAGATCTAGGAATCGAGCCTTCATAGGAAGCATTAGTAAACCATTAACCTTACACGTATGTAGAAACCATGCATAGCCAAACCTCTGCTAGATTTAAGATACGTATGTTAATTTCAAAACCATGGACGAAAGGGCGACTACTCTACTTTCCTTTATTCTTGTCTAATTCCTGCCATTACAATGCTTGTATGAATGCTCATGCATACCTATTTACTTTACAATTGCATTATTTCTCTCTCTACTCTTAGCAGATATGCTCATGCATTTATTACTCCATGTCAAGATAAGAGTTCCAAAGTAACTTAAGTCATTACATTTTCATGCATATGATCAACCTATAGAGAGTGACGCCAAGATCACTCTTCCTTGCATAAAACCTAAGGGTTCCCACATAACCCTATGGACTCATGGTATACATTTCAAGTCATTTCATAAAAAGGGGCCATAATCCCTCTATACTCACAGAGATAGGGTTGACAAGAAGCCAATGGGCAATCAAACAGCAAGGTCTCTCAATGACCTCCTCAACCTCAAACTCAAAGGAGGGGAATCCAAAGATTCAAGAGTAGTTTAGAATTTCCATTGTAAAATTAGATAAGTGGAAGTCCCAAAGGAAAGTGTCCCCTCTCCCCCTATTAAAATGTACTTCGATTCTCTTGTATTTTAAACTCAAAGTTTAATGTACTCCTCTACCTTCTGTAAATCAATGAATGAATGAATGTATGTCTCCACTCGATAGCAAGGTATCTGCATACAAGGGCAAACCCCTATCTTTAAAAAGTGAGCCAAATCCATCATCATTAGTCTCCCTCTCAAGAAGGAACACCCCTAATATATGCATTGCATAAATCTTTCCAAATATCAAAAACTAACTTGTGGCTTGTGTCCTTGTTTTTCTTTTCTTTCTTTTTCTTTCTGAGAGACTACTTTATAGAAAGCCACCATTACTCCTAAGAAAGATCGACATCCACCTAGAGACCCCATCATTACCCGACAAAGAGCTGTATTAATGGCTGTCAATCCTGACAAGTCATCTTCAGTCTCTTGAGAGGAGGTCAATGAAATAAGAACCAAGATCGATGAGATATTTAAGCTGATCCAAACGATGGCTATGAAAGAAGCTACTCTTGCCCCATCATCATCCATAATTTTTCCTAAGGACTCCGAACCTACTAACCCAAGGGTTGTGCTACAATCTGATACTATGGGAAAAACAAGGAGGATTTCAAGGCGGCCAATACTGAAGAAGGAAAAACTATACTGCTCTCGTCTGTTGCCAAAAGAACTTCCCTTGACCCTCTCAGTCTGAAAATTCAAGGGTTAAAGGACTCGCTGTGAAGCCTCCATGACCATGACACCTTTAGGCTTGCATCATAAGACGAGCAGTGCTTCTTCCTAAACCATCCAAGACCTATCAAGTTCAAAATGCCTAACTTTTAAAAATATGATGGCACCAGTAATCATATTGCCCACCTTTGCCTTTATGTTGGGGCAATGAGTGGTTATGGCAATGATCCAAAGCTCCTTATGCAATTGTTCTAACATAGTCTCACTAGATCCGCCTTGCAATGGTTTGCCCGACTCAATTTAAGGAAGATCACAACATGGATCGAGCTGGTCAACGCATTTAAAGCCCAATATTGTCACAACATAGATCTCACTTCTGACTAGTGGTTTTTAATGACAATGAGTAAAGGAGATAAAGAAAACTTCAAAAGCTATGCCCTTAGGTGGAGAGAAGTAGCTACACAAGTCAATCCCCCGCTAAAAGAGAAGGAGTATGTACAATTGTTCGTACACACTGTTCAAGGCATATACTATGAAAAGCTCTACACTAGCATGGGAAAAAGTTTCTCCGAACTCATCATGCAAGGGAAAAGGATAGAGAATGGTCTCAAGACGGGGAGGATCACTAATCCTTATGCAAAAACTGAAGAAAGTTCTACCAACATAGCCAAAAAGGTGCCACTACAAGGGGGGTAATCAAGAAGGAGAGCGAGGTGTCTGTTATCTTGCCCATTCAACCACCCCAATACCGTCCCCCACTTCAGTCTCACCTACTCATGCCCACTTTAACCATGCCTACATAAGCACCAAACTTCGGTCATGTTGGGGCATGACCTAACTACAAGAGGCCGGCTTGATGCATCCGTAACCTCGATACCTTAGTCTGCACCCAAACCGAGGCCTCCCATAACCCTGCTAAAGAACAACATTCTTGAGCCAATATCGGCCCGTCCATTGCCAAGCCCTCTACCTCCAACCTTCAATGGCGCCCTCACCCATGAGTATCATTCGGGCGACCAAGGGAATGATAACGAACGCTGCTTCTCCCTCAAACACAAAATTCAAGACCTAATAGACAATAAAACCATTGACCTACAACTGGTGAACCCTACGCCTGCTCACAATGTAACCACAAATCCTCTATCGGACCACATTATCAACTTGATACTAGAGGAAATAGAAGAGGAGGGTGAATTGGATATGATCATGGTCGAAGACTATCAAGGGGATTGGGAGACTAATGAAGAAAGCGACTGGGAGGACGAATTCTCACTATGCCCAATCTATCTCTATAATACCATTGAAGTCCATAATCCTTTGAATTGGCCAATTGAGGAGCCAATACTTGTGGAGGAGGACCCTGCCAAAGATATGACCACTGATGGTTGGGGCAATGAGTTCCGACACCCCAAGTATGTCGTGGTTGAGCGCCACCTATTAGAGAACCCTTGGCCCGTGGCTGAATTCAATTTCAAAGACATGGGTTGGGAGTTGGAAGAGCCAAAAGTACAGACAAAGCCATTCGAACTAGAGGAAAACAAGCTAGCCAACCTGTTTATCAAAGAAACTGAGGTGGCAATAAAGGACAATACGGAGATCAATAAAGCTGACAACTGCACCATCATTATCAACTACACCATCACTGTCAACACACCCTGAGCCCTAAAAAAAGCCCCTGCCTTCCTTGCATGGACCAAATATCTGAATGATGGATGGAGCATCAAAGATGTAGGCATCATTCCAAAGGCCAATTAAAAATGACTCTCTTTAACTTTATGTTTGCATTTCCATAAGAACTTTATGCTTTCCATTGAAATAATAAAATGATAGTTTTTATTCAATTGCTATTTTCTCATATTCTTGCAAATGGTGAATGCTTCCTAAACAAGGGGTGCATTCTATTTGATAGAGGGCCTGACCTGAAGGGTGTGATAGCATGAGTTAACCACTCGCTGAATAATCAACTTTCTGAAAAAAGAGAGGATAAGGATGAGTGAGGAAACCACCCAAAAGTGGCACTTGCAAGACACCGAAGCTAAGCAATGAGTAGCTAGACTATTAAAAGGAAGAAGAGCCATCTTTCATTTTTTTCACAAAAAAATGAGTGTATATCTCCTTTGCTTAACCCACTAGTGCCTCACAAAAAGTAAAGATTTCTTATCAACCTTGATCCAGCACCATTCCCCCACACTGGGGCAAACAGATAACTAAAGACTCAACGAAGAATGTTACTCATCTTTCATCAAGCTAAAGCAATATGAAGGCTCTATGGATTAAGCAATCTGGGTTAAAATGAAGATGGGCCCTCATTTCATTTCTCATACAACCAAAAGAAACCATAGTCAAACCCTTTAGGCCAGTTATGTTCCTTTCCAAGAGAACCTCAACCTAGGGATCACCTCCCTTAATGGGTTAGAATGAAACACTAGGAAAAAAAAATCTGCAAGAAAGAATGGGCAAAAGTATTTACCTCACAAAAAAAAGGAGAGAGAGAAAAGGCAAAAGGAAAGAGTTATCAAGGGGCAACCTGCCCTATAAAAATACAAAAAAAAAAAAAAAAGATTCATTTTATGTCATCTTAAAGAGCATAGAGCAAAAGCAAGAAGGAAAATCTAAAGGTGATCCTAAGAATAGAGAAACCCAGTAGAAGCAACAGATTCGAGCCCTTACCCTTTCTTGTAAAAACCCAAAACCATGGCCCACATTATAACCCGATTAAAGTCCACTTTGATTGAAAAGTGATTGTTTGATCCAAATGAGCCAGACGTGTTACCGAGGCTAAAGAAGGACGCTAGGGGGCCAAACCCTGCCGGAAGAACAACCGAGGATGGCATGGATCTAAACCTTACAAAAGACATCAAATTTAGGCCTACATATCTCGTTGATTCAAAACCCTATAACTTAGCCTCCATTACGGTCCTAAAACAAAGCCTCCTTAGATTGAAAGACTGGCTACACATAGCTCTGCCAAAGGTCAGGTAAGTCGTTGCCAAAGCCTCAAGGGTTAAAAGTTCAAGTCAAATGATCTCAGATACTAACCCAAAATAGAATGTCAGAGTTAATCAAAAGGATGAGAAAGTTACAAAATGCTATCATCGGGTCAAGGTGAGGTTGACCCAAATGAGAGGCTAAACCTTTGAAAAGGAAGGAGTTGCCATTGCAAGGATGCAAAGCTTGACAACACCCCCTTCATTTTATTAATTATTGTGTTCCTCACATGTGCATGTTTTTTTAATAAAAATTTCGGCATAAGCTTTGCATACATAAGACATAGCTCCCTATAAAAACAAAAGTTACCAATGCAGGTCAATATCACATCTAAAATAAACATATATCTAGATATCCAAATCATAAACATACATCTTGTTTAAATATTACAAATAAAATGGACTGACAAAAGAATTAAAAATGAATGTCTAGGACATGGTGTAAAAGAGAAGTCGAGCATATGACAATGGGACATCTATCAAAGGTCAAAGTCAATATTAGGGTCAAAATCTCCAAAACCTGTCTCAAGAGAAGGCGGCCTACTACTAGAAGCGCCAGCATCCTATAGGAAAGGAAGAACTTGAATCAGCAAAGCACGTGAATAGCTAAAATAACACCAGAACAAAAAGAATGGAAATGATAACATACCCTGTTGCTTCCCATCTGAGCCAACTGGGTGGTCAAGTAGCTACCTCGGCCTGGAACTAATCTCTCTGCATCTGAAACTGGTCCCTCTCGATCTTGTACCGGTCTCTCTAATCCCTTACGGTAGCAAACTAGGCTTGAGGCACATATCCTCCCATTCAATGCCACAAGTTGACCACCTCCTAACCAACAGTATAGCCTCCGACCACCACCTCAAACTGAGTGAAGGCACATACAGAATGGGCCTCAAAATTTGCAGTGTAGTCAGTCTCTAAAGGAAGTAGAAAATCAGCACCCGACTGACGCTCTAGGTACGGAATAGGAACCCCCTTGACCAAAGTTCTGAACATGTACTTAGCTGGATCCCTAGCTGACCGGAACTCATCACAGAACTAGCGCCATTGCCAATCACCCAGATAAGACTCCCAAGACTCATCACTGAGAAAGGAAATCTTCAACAAAGACATCAGGACCAGATATTTGACCACCTCATAATGAACTGGTCCAATAAATGCTACCAAGTCACATCTTTTGCCTTTATCAGCTCTAGGTTTGCCCGTAGCGTCATGAGGTCAGCGATCTCTGATTAGTAAGCCACCTGATCACGAGCCCATCTCAAGGCCCAGGGATAAAGATCAGCCTTTACTACCTCTGGACGACAGACCAGCAAGTACTTATATGTAAGCACCCCATTTTTGACCGCTCGGCAATCTACACTTCGTCCAGACTTATGTTCAAGTCATTGTGGGCACATTCTAATCGAAACCAACTTTCTAAGTCCAAATCCCGTCTGTCCATCGCCTTGTGGGCCCACTAGGCCCAAATAGAGGCAAAATGACCAAAATGCCCTTAGGAGCATTATCTTTTCCAATTCCAATCCCTCTCTCGAGACAGTTTATTCCTTGAGACGGTTCCAAATCAGGCACGTCTTTTCGAAAATGGTAAATCCCCTTTCCAATCCCTCTCTCGAGATAGTTTATTCCTCGAGACGGTTCCAAATTAGGCACATCTTTCCGATGACGATAAGTCCCCTTTCCAATCCCTCTCTTGAGACAGTTTATTCCTTGAGACGGTTCCAAATCAGGCACGTCTTTCCAAAGACGGTAAGTCCCCTTTCCAATCCCTCTTTCGAGATAGTTTATTCTTTGAGATGGTTCGGCACGTTTTTTGAAGAAAACCTCTTTGAAATGATAAGTCCCTTTAATCCTGTCGACCGAGATGAGACCCCAGGTCCTCTAGATGGTAGAACGGTCCACCTTTGGTGCCCATTAGTCTACCAATGCAGAAATGTCCGTTTAGGCACACCTTTCGAGAAAATTGACTTCTCAAGCGCTAAGTCCCTTTAGCAACTTCCTGAGATCAGTCAGTCTCGAGAATGATCGCGAACAGTCAGAGTAGCAGAAATACTCGCAAACAGGTCGATATAGGGAATTGCCAACACACCCCTGTGTCACGACGACCACCGTTAGAGTGGCGGAAACACTCAAAACCCAGGTCAACACCAGTGTCTGCTATCCCACTTCAGTGAAAAATGACCAAACTGCCCCTTGGGCCTTTTCTGAGACTTTCCGGTCAAGATGACCATTTTGCCCCTAGGCATCCGAACGCCCTGGGAATCACACCAGCTCTGGGTATCAAACCAGTAACCTTTTGAGAATACTTCTTATAGTATTCCCAACCTTTCTTTATCCTCCCGGATCATTTCAAGTCAGTTTCGGCCAACCCGATACAAAATGACCGTTTTGCCCCTGGTAGGCCGGTCTCCTTTTCTAACCACACCGGCTCTGGGTATCAAACCGGTAACCTCCTGAGAATACTTCTTATAGTATTCCTGACCTTCCTCCACCTTCCCGGATCATTCCAAGTCAATTCCGGCAAACCCGGTACAAAATAACCGTTTTGCCCCTAATGGGTCGGTCACCTTTTCCGACCACACCAGCTCTGGGAATCAAACCGGCAACCTTTGGGAACATTCTGCATAATGTTTCCAAATCTTAAATCTTCTTCTGGGACCGTCCAAGTCCGTCCCGATAGCTTTCCGGCCCAATTGACTGTTTTGCCCCTAAAGGCCCAGTCAACCCTTCTGACACATCTTGTCCTCATTTTTCAAGCCAAATACCTTTGGGACACTATTTTAAGTGTTCCTACTATTTTCTGGCCTTCCGGATCATTCCTGGTCTTCCAAACTCCTTCCTAGACTTTCTAGAGTCACTCCTAGTGAAGCCAGGCTAAAAATTACATGGTAATCACTAATACAGGAGCCCAAATCTAGTCAAAGATACATTGCTTGTTGACCTTAAACATTTCCTAAATGGCTGGCACCACTAGTAGTGGCGCTAAGCCCAAAAATGGCTTGGCGCCACTCCTAGTGACGCTAGGGTAATGTTTGGTCTGACACCATTGCAGCAGGCGCCAGTGCATTCCTCTCTCTATAAATACAAAGCCTCTTTCAGCTCGAAGGAGGTCCGCAAACTCAGTCTAAAAACACCAATATTCGATATACAGAGCTCGAACAATCCCTAAACCCTAGCCTCCCTAGGTTTTCCAAACCCTAGCCACCATACACTAAACCCTAGCCTCATATACACTCATACATACCCCCATACACTAATACACTAGCTTCCAACCCTCCTTTGAAGACTCGAAGAGCTACAATCTAAAGTTTGAAGATTAAAGACAACTCTTAAGGATTGAAGACGAAGATCAAGACGAAGATCGAAGTCAAGCAAGTTGCGCAAAATAAACAAGACACAAGGTAGGCTTTCGTTTTACGTTTCTGCACTTCCCCCTCTCTCTTCTCTCTCCTAACCCACTTGGGTTTTCTCTATTTTAATCCCCCATCTCTTCCCCCCCCCCCCCCCTTTCTTTGCATGCTTGAAACAAGGGGACTCCCGGTCCATGTGTAGGATTAGACTATTGGAAGGTCAACGTGTCGGGGGCTTTCCTTTAGGCTAACCGAAGACCACGTGGGTTCGGCCCCCTTGATTATGTGGTGAAGCCTTAACCTTGTATGTTCACGACCCCAAACTTGCATTGTGCATATCATTATCTTGCATCTTCCAAAAATCGTTTTCAAACCCGTTTTCAAAATTTGCATTAAACTTGTTTTCAAAATTGCAACAAAATTCTCTTTTTCAAAACATGTTTTCAAAATCACAACCCTAGGGTGATTCTAGCTTTTCTATGGCTAGGATTGCTTTAGGAAAGTGTTACATTTAAAGTGACGTTCATGGTCCATATTTTCAAACCTTTGTTATTTCCAAAACCACTTTCCTAAAGTGGTTCTAGCCTTCTTATAGTTAGAATCGCTTTAGGAAAGTGAGACGTTTTTATACCTTCTAAAAACTCTCTTTCAAAAGTCTCTCTTCCTAAAAATCTCTTTTTCAACATACTTTCCTAAAACTCTCGTTTCCAAAGTTGTTTTCAAAACTCCCTCCAAAAATCTATTTTTCATAAACTCCCTTTTTAACTCCTTTCCAAAACGCTCTCCTCAAAATCCACTTTTCTAAAAACACTCCCTAAGTTTCCTTCTTAGAAAATACTCCCTAAATCTCTTTCTAAAAACTCTTTCCAACAATCTCCTCCTAAAAATCTTTCCAAAAACTCTCTACGACAATCTTTTTCCAAAAATCATTCTAAAAAACTCTCTTTCCAAAATTTTCTCTCTAGAAACTCCTCTCTAGGATTTCCTTCCAAAAACTTGTTTCCAAAAACACACTTTCCAAAAACTCTTTCCTTGGAGCCCAAGTCAAGCCCTAAAGCTAACAATTAGGAAACCCTAATTTTCTTTCCAAAAACATGATTTTCAAATTTGCCTTAAAACCTAGGTTCCCAAAACCTCCCTTTTTACATCAAAATCACAAGTTTCTAAAAAACCTATTTTCTATGTCAAATCTATAGCCTTCCAAATCTAGGGTTTCTAAAACCTCCCTTTCCAAATCCTCGTCAATTCCAATCTTCTCTTTAGGAAACCAAATCCCATTTTTCCTTTAGGAAACCAAATCAAATTTTCCCGTTTAGGAAATTAGATCCTATCCTCCGTTTTTAAAAACAAAGTCAAGCTTTCCCTTTTAGAAACAAAATCCAATCCTTTCCTAATCCAAATCTTTCCTAATTCAAATCCTTCCTAATCTTCTACTTTTCTAAATCTTAAGTTTCCAAAACTTGAACATAAAAATCTTTTCTAAATTTTAAAACTCAACTTTCAAATCTTTCCTAATTCAACCATTTCCTAATTCTATCCCTTTTCCAAATCTTGACTCTCCAAATCTATGCTTTCCAATCTTTTCCTAAACTTAAACCTTTCCTAATCTCAAGATTTTCTAAAACTCAAACTTTAAAACTTTCTAAATCTTAAACTCTTTAAATTTCAAATCTTTCCAAGTTCAAAACTTTCTTAAGTTAAAACTTTCTAAATCTAAAACTTTCTAAACCTAAACTTTCTTAAAACTTCAAATCTTTACAATCTAAAACTTTCTAAACTTGAAACTTTCTTATTTTCAAAACTTCCTTATTTTCAAAACCTTTCTTCTTTCAAAACCTTTCTTAAGTTGGATGGGATTGAACATTAGTTAGTTAAAGACTCTCATGGGTGAATCTAGGGTAGATTGACATGTAGGTACCAAAAGGGCGGGGTAGACCAAAAATGAGTTATTTTTCGAAAAGGGCTAAATGTTTTCTAAAGGTTGTCAGACAACCTATTTTTCTTAAAAACCCTCTCTTGAGGTGGTATTTTCAAAATTGTTTTCCAAAAACCCTAAGTGTAGTCTTCGGATTATTCTTAGTTTTTAGGTGACCTAACTCACCTTAATTAAGTTAGGTGGCGACTCCAAATTGCTTTCAAAAGCCCTTTATTCAAATCAATTTTCAATTCAAACCTAGTCGCACTCATTCTTCTAGGAGGGTGAGTTCTAACGAGAGAGTACAACATTTTTCCCACTTGTGTGTGTATTCCTCGAGTGCGAAAAATCTGGGCACGACATCATAGCTCCACAAGACCAAAAAGGGCCAAAATCCAGTCACACTACCTCAGTGAGAGGAGGTCCGGACTTGTATAGATATGAGGAAGCAACCGAAGGAGAAAGACCCCCAATCCAGCTCTAATAAGGCTCCTAAGTCAACTACCACGCTCACCAATTGAAAATAGATGATCGACTTGTTGTTGTTGCAGAAGCAGTTAAAAACAATATACAAAATCAGTCGTCGCCACATAATATCTCATCACTTAGGTGGCGGCTCAATGGAAAATGTACTCTCATCCTGACTGAGCCAGGAAACCGAAAAAGCTAAATGGTCAGGAGGTGGCAAGTCCAACAAAGCACAAGCATTGGCTCTGCTGATTACCTGCAAGGTGATTTGACGATCGACAAAAGAAAGTTATGTAATAATGGCCCAATCCAACGTAGTAGGATCTAGCTCAAAACCCACAAAGTGGAAGATTCCCGTCTTGCCGAACCATCTCTCGACCAACGCTAGCACCAAATGTCGATTCAGGCAGTTAGCCTACAATCCCATAAATACCTTGAACCCGATCTCCACCAAGAAGGCCCGATAAGGTAGAGTGGCCCGCTGTATAGTGCTAAAAGCCTGATGGACGGCCCTTCTAAAGGATGTATGTACTCGGGGAGGAGGTAGGTGTTGTCGAGAATATACACTGGGGTAATGGGCAAGACCTCCCAATGATGGAATGTCTGGTATCTCCAGATCCCCCGAATCAGCGTCTGTCGGTCTACGTTTAGAAGAAGCCCTCCCGTAACCGGTTGTGCGATCTCCAAGGTCTGGTGCCTCCTCCTCGGCATCCATCTCCCCCTCAAAAACTGGCTCAATTGGAGGAAAAGAATCAATTGGAGGCATACTCTCCCACCCGCTCTGACTAGAAGGCGCCCCACCAGCTGATCTACAACTGCCTCTAGAATGGATAGAACTACTAGCGGAATCTGTATAAGCTTCTTTCCCAGACCGACGCCTTCTCTCAAAACCATTGCCACCCGCATCTGCCATTCTGGAAGTCAAATGAAGGCAAGGACATCAATATATGGCAAGTATAGTTCAAAAAAATAAAAGGTATATAAAAAATTTTAAAAAAAAAAGGATAAAAAAATTTCAAGTTTCAAGTCAAAATGAATTTCCTACATATTTTGCGTTCAAAAAATTTAAAGTTTCAAGTCAAAATGAATTTCCTACATAATTAGTCTTCAAAAATTCCAATTTTGACTCAAAATGAATTTTCTACACATTTTGTCTTGAAGAAATTCAAGCTTCGAGTCAAACTAAATTTTTTACATATTTTGTTTTCAAAAAATTTAAATTTCGAGTGAAAATGAATTTCCTAGCCATTTTTCCTTCAACAAATTCAAGTTTCAAATCAAAATGCATTTCTACACATTTTGTCTTCAAAAATTTAAGTTTCGAGTCAAAATAAATTTTCTACACATTTTGTTTTCAAAAATTTCAATTTTGGAGTCAAAATGAATTTTCTACACATTTTATCTTCTAAAATTCCAATTTCGAGTCGAAAGGAATTTTCTACACATTTTGTTTTGAAAAAATTAAAATTTTGAGTTAAAATAAATTTTCTACACATTTTGTTTTAAAAAATTCAAGTTTCGAGTCAAAATGAATTTTTTACACATTTTGTCTTAAAAAAATTCAAGTTTCAAGTTAAAATGAATTTTCTACGCATTTTGTCTTCAAAGATTTCAAATTTCGAGTCAAAATGAATTTTCTAAACATTTTGCCCTCAAATGTTAATAGCTTAAGTCAAAACGAGTTTTCTACAAGTTTTGTCTAAGTTTTAAGTCAAAATAGTTTTGAAGCTTTTTCCTCCTAAAAAGTTATTTCAAAATATATTCCTAGGACTTTTAGCCTTTCCTTTCCAAAGTTATTTCAAAATCAAAAGTTCATTTTAAAAATCAAATCTCAAAGGTTTTAATCAAAATCTGTCTGAAACGTTTCTAAGTCTCTCCTTTAAAAGATTTCTATTTCATTTAAGTTTCAAGGTTTTCTAAAACTTTTTCCTTCAAAAAGTCTTGTTCAAATTCAATTCTCAAAAATTCTCAAAGGTTTTATTCCTCAAAAACTCTTCCTTCCAAAGTTTTTATCGATTTCAAAGTTTTCCACATTCAAAATCAATTTTCAAAAATTTTCTAAGTATTTCCCTCAAAAGTTTTCATTCAAAACTCAATTTTCAAAAATTTTCCTAAGTTTTCCTTTCGATAGTTTTATTCTAGGTCCCTCTCATTTCTCAGGACTTTTTTTGTCAAAAAGGCCTCACATTCAAAAGTTTTACCTCCTTTTTTTCTTTAAAAAGTTTTCATTCCACAATTTCCAACTTCTTCTTCATTTCAAAAATTTCAAGCCGAGTTTCTCAGGGTCTTCTCTACCAAAAAGGCCATACCCTCAAAGGTTTTATATCTTTTCCTTCAAAAAGATTTCATTTCACAAATTTTCTAACTCTCTCCTTAATTATGAAAAAATTCGACAGAATCCCATTTATAAATAGTCCCTACAACACCCAAAACAATGCAACAACACACAAGCCGTGCACCCTATGACATCACAATCACATAGCACCAACACACATAAAACAATCTGTGTACATTCCCAAGATTTTAAAATTTTCAAACACCTATTCTAGTTTTAAAAAATTCAAGGGTTTTCCAAATTGTCGCAAAAAATATTTTAAAGTCACTTCAAATTTTTTTCTAAAATATTCTCATATTTTTCTAAATATTATTCCATTAATTTCTTAATTTTTTTAATTTTTCAACCATTTTTCTATTTTTCAAATATTAAAAAGTTTAAAAAGTTTTTAGAAAATCACGAAACTTCATACGGTTGTTTAACACATTTTTCTAAGGCACATGGTATAAAAAGCTAGCTAGAAAACCCAATACCCAAGGTCATAGGAGCAATTCCTCAAATCCTACCGAAATCCCTGTTACATAAACATGCAAAATAACCCAAACTCAATCAAACAGGCATCAAAATGCAGAAACAACATCACCAAAGCATTCAAAACACATCAAAACATTGATTTTACCTATTTTCAAGACTCAAACGGAGTTCTACACATCAAAATTAACGGAAAACAAAAAACTCACCTCTTGGAGTTCTTCGGTGAAATCTTCTTCTTCAACGACAATTCTGACCACGGTGACCACTTTCAACAACTCTCCGGCGTCCCCCGAGGCTATCCCTTCAATACTCAAGACTCTCCTCTTGCAAAACACTCAAAAATCTCTCATACATTCTCAAAAACTCTTACAAAGCCACGGACTTCGAATCAGCAGTTTACTAGTTTTTATTTTAGACCTGATGCCATTAGCAATGGCGCTAAGGTTATTTTAAGCCTAGCGCCACTGCTAGTGGTGCCACAGTCAACTT
Source organism: Euryodendron excelsum (assembly GCA_033060915.1). Taxonomy (NCBI): domain Eukaryota; kingdom Viridiplantae; phylum Streptophyta; class Magnoliopsida; order Ericales; family Pentaphylacaceae; genus Euryodendron; species Euryodendron excelsum. The sequence goes on along the minus strand of CM065390.1, from coordinate 41,642,935 downwards.
TTGGCCAATTCAGCCCTTTTTCCAGCCAAATTTCGATTTCAAACGCCCTCTTGGGCCAAATGCCATTTTCAAGCTCTAGTCTTCAAAGATTTTCAAACTCCATCCCACTGATCGCCTCGCGGTCAACATGGAACTCTTACTTTATCATTTTCTTCATCAATAAGCAAAGACATAAAAAGAAGGGCAGGTGTAAGCATCCCATTTTTGCCTACTCAACAATCTCGGGTCTAACCAGACTCACATTCAAATCAACACAACCTCATTCAAGTCCGAAGCAGTTCTCCAGACTCAATCCATTTAATCAATCGCTTCACGGGCCCACTAGGCCCAATAGAGGCAAAATGACCAAAATACCCTTAGGGCATTTTTCGGTTCAATTCTAGTTAGCACGTCTTCCAAGAGACAGAAAGATTCTATTTTTTAATCTCAATTCCAGTCCAGACCAATCAAACTCAATCCGGCATGTCTTTCGATAAAGTTGATCCCTCAGACGGTAAGTCCATCCAGTCTGACACTTTTACCAGGAACACTCATCAGAACTGTAAGTCCCTTCAAACCTATTGATTGAGACAGAACCCAAGTCCTCGAGTTGGTAGAATGGTTCACTTTTGGCACCTACTAGCCTGCTAATATAAAATGTTCGTTATTTAGCACGTTTTTTGAGAAAGTTAATCCCTTATACGATAAGTCTATCTAGCAACTTTTTGAGATTAGGTAGTCTCTGGAATGAAAACACATCGTCAGAGTGACGAAAACACTCACAAACATCACAACTGTTAGAGTGACAAAAACAGTTGCAAATAGGTCGACATTGGGAATTGCCAATAAAACCCCTATGTCACGGGACCGAACACGCCTCTTGGCCGTGACACGTTTACTGAAGGATGGGATACCTTTGGCAACCAAATAATCACACACCATTAAAGTGACAGAAACACTCAAAACTCGAGTCAACACCAGTGCATGCTAGCCCATTTTGGAGAAAAATGACTAAACTGCCCCTTGGGCTTTTTTCGACATGCTTCTTGAAAAAGTACCTAAGTTCTCAAAATTTTAAGTCCACCTTTCCAAGATTGTCTCAAAGACAATCCGACATGTTCAAGTGATTTCCAGTCGGTTCCGGACCAATTCTGAGACTATTCGGTCGAAATGACCATTTTGCCCTTATGCATTCGATCGCCTCTGGGAATCACACTGGCTCTAGTTGTCAAACTAGTAACCTCAAGAGGATGCTTCTAATAGTATTCTCAACTTTTCAACACCTTTTCAGATCATTCCGAATCTATTCCGGCTAACCTACTGCAAATTAACTGTTTTGCCTCTAGTGGGCCGGTCGCCTTTTCCAACCACACCGGCTCTAAGTATCAAATCAGTAGCCCCTTGGAACACTCTCAATAGTGTTTCTAACCTTAAAATCTTCTCAAGGGTCACTTCGAGTCCATTTCGGTGATTTTCCAGTTTAATTGCCCATTTTGCCCCTGGCGGGCCGGTTAACTTTTTTAAACATTCTGGCATTGCTTCTCAAGCTAGTTACCTTTGAGACACTCTCTCGAGGGTTCCTATCCATTCTTGGCTAATTTTGGTTACTCGAAACTTTTTGGATCATTCCTGAACTTTTTGGATCATTCCTGAACTTTTCGGAGTCATTCCTAGAGGAGCTAAGCCAAAAATTACATGGCAGTCACTAGTACAGGCACCCAAATCTTTTGCCTTGCGTCCTAAGGGTTGAAAGATACATTTCTTACCACCCTAAAAACTTTCCTAAGTGGCTGGTGCCACTGGTAATGGCTCCAAGCCAATAAATGGCCTGGCGCCACTCTTAGTGGCGCCAGTAGAAGTTTTGCCCTGGCACCACTACTATAGGCGCCAAGGTTGTTTTGTTTCCTATAAATACAGACCCTCTCCCTACATGCAAAGGGTTCACAAACTCAGTTCAGAAACACTGTTTCTCTGAAAACAAAGCTCGACTCCTCTCCTAACCCTAATTCTTTAAAGTCTCTTAAAGCTCTAGCCTCTATACACTCAAACCGTAACATCTATACACTATATACACTCAAATACAAGCCTCCAAGAAGCCACTAAAGACTCAAGTGCTGCAACTTCAAGACTCTCAAGGTTCAAGAAAAAGCAAAGCAAACCAAGCAATTAGAGCAAGAAGAATAAAATGTTGGTTTTCTATTTACTTTTATCTAATCCCCCCTCTCTCTTCTCCCTCTAAACCCACTTGGGTTTTCTTTTATTTTAATCCCCATCTTCTACCTCCTCTTCTTGCATGCTTCAAACAAGAGACTCCCCAGTTCATGCCTAGGAAGAATTGTTGAAGGTCATCGTGCTGGGAGCTTTCTTTAAATTCAACTTTTGGTGGTGTGAGTTCGACCCCCTTGATTATATGGTGAACCCTAACCTAGTTTGTTCATGACCCTATTACATTGTGCATATCATATTCATACATTCATTCAAAGTTGTTTTCTAAGTTGTTTTTAAACTTGCATCAAAACTGTTTTTTCAAAACTTGCATTCAAAATCTCTTTTTTCAAACTTGTTTTCAGAATTACACTCCTAGGATGATTCTAGCCATGCCATGGTTAGGATTGTTTCAGAAAAGTGTCAATTTCATTGTGACCATCAAGGTCCATATTTTGGGTGTAAATCCTAAATTGTTTTCATCAAAACCACAATCTTAAGATGATTCTAGTCATTCTATGGTTAGGGTTGTTTTAGGAAAGTATGATATTCAAAGTGATCATTATGGTCCATATTTCAATTCCTTGTTGTTTGGAAAATTACAACCCTAGAATGGTTCAAATCTTTGCATGGTTCTAATATTTAAAAGATTTTCAAAAGTTCATATGTGAACCCTTTTCTAAATTGCTTTTCAAATATATTTTCTAAAACATCTTTTCAAACTTCTTTCCAAAAAACTCTTGTCAAAAATCTATTTTTTAAAAACCTTTTTCAAAGATCTACTTTTCAAAAACTCTTTGTCTTGGAGCCCAAGTCAAGCTCTAGAATCTATGGTTAGGAAACCTAGTTCCTTTCTTAAAATCATGACTTCCTCTTTTGCCTCAAATCATAGGTTTTCAAAATTGTTTTATACATCAAATCATAGATTTTCAAAACCTCTTTTCCTGCAAAATCATAGATCTCCAAATCCAAGGTTTTCAAAACTCAACCTTTCCTATTCCATTGTCAAATCCAATCTTCCAATTTAGGAACCCAAATCACATCCTCCAATTTTAGAAACAAAATCAAATCATCAAATTTTGAAAATAGAATCTAGTCTTCAACTTTAGGAAATAGGAATCAAATCATTCTTAATTCCAATATTGCCTAATTTCAACCTTTCCTAATTTCAAACATTTCCAAATCTCATCTTTCTAAATTTCAACTTATCAAATCTTTCGAAAATCAAAACTTTCCTAAAATGAAACTTTCCTGAAAAGAAAACGTTCTTAAAATTTTTTTTTTCTAATTTGAAACCTTCCTAATTCAAAGATTTCTAAAATTCAATCTTTCCTGAACTCTAACTTTCTAAATTCTTTCAAATCAAATATTCAAGTCAAATCTTTTCCAACCATTCCAAGTCAAGTGTTTTTAAAATCAAATCCTTTCTAAATCATTCTTAAATCTCCTCTTTCCTAATTCAAACCTTTCCTAAATCGGAACTTACTAAAATCAAAATTTTCAAGTCTAAATTATCCCTTTTCTAATTCGTTTACATACTTCGACCCTAGGTTACCTAAACCCTAGGATGTCTAAACCCTAGTTCAACCCTAACCCTAAAGTTAGGAAGCTTCAACTCTTTTCTAAACCAAGATGGTTTTCAAACTTCAATTCAAGTCAAGATGTTTTCAAAACTCAACTCAATCTTTCCCAATCAAGTCCAAGTTCTTCTTCAAAGTTCAATATTTTCAAATCAAAATTAATTTCAAATCCTCAAGCTTTCCAAATCAAAGTTAGATCCAAGTTCAACTTCAAATCAAAGTTCAGTCTCCAATCTTCTAATCAAAATTCCAAATCAAGCCTTTTCAAGTCAAACTTTTCAAAAACCTCAAAATGTCTATTTTCAATCGAACTCTTATCCGAACTACGACTGACCTAATTCCTAACAAGGGATATGCAGGCAACCCTCTTGGGTGCGGTCATAACCTTTGTCAAAATTCTAATTCCAATATCTTTTTCAAGTTTCCAATTCCATAACTTCTTTCAAGTTTCAAATCCTCTTTTCAAATCTATTTTCAAAATTAAATCTTTTTCTTGTGCTTGCATAACATGCATCATATCAAACATCTTTCTAAAATTATTTTAAAGGTTGATATAGTTGGACATTGGACAATTGAAGATTCTAATTGAGTGAACCTAGGGGGAATAGACATGTAGGTACCACAAGGGTGGGATAGGGTGATAGCTTAGTGTGTCTTCCCTATATGTAACCAACCTTCAAACCTAGAATCGCCTGTTTTCAAAGACCAAGACAGAGTTATTTTTCAAAAATGGCTTAAATCGTTCCAAAGGTTGCCAAACAACCAATTTTCTTTAAAAACCCTCTCTTGAGGAAGTTTTTTCAAAACCTTTTCAAAAACCTTAAGTTTAATCTTTGGATTGCACTTAGTTTTAGATGACCTAACTCACCTTAATCAAGTTAGGTGGCAACTCCAATTTTTTTTTTCAAAAAGCCCTTAATTAAATCAATTTCTAATTCAAACCTAGTCATACTCGTCCTTCTAGGAGGATGAGTTCTAATGAGAGAGTATCGTATTTTTCTCACTTGTGTATATTTTTTCGAGTGTAAAAAATCAGGGTGCGACACATCCAAAGGTGGAGTACTGTATTTTGTCAGATTTATTGTTGACTTCTCTAGGAAAGTATGAGTCTACTTCATGAAGCATAAAAGAGAAGTGTTTGAAATATTCAAGTAGTGGAGAGCAAAAGTTGAAAAGCAGATGAGAAAGCAAGTCAAGCACTTCGCAGCGGACAACGAGATGGAATATAAACACCATAAGTTTAAAAAAATTTGTAAGACAGAAGGGATCACTCGTCATTATACTACACTAGGGAGGCCACAACAAAATGGTGTAGCAGAAAAAATGAACAGGACCCTATTAGAAAGAGCAAGATGCATGAGAATACATGCAAGTTTGTCAAAATCATTTTGGGCGGAGGCAGTTAGCATGGCATGCTATATTGTTAACAGGTCACCATCTTCGACTATTAATGCCAAAGTCCTTGAAGAGGTTTGGACAAGTAAACCAATTAATTATTCTAATTTGAGAATATTTGGTTGTTCAGCTTATGTTCCCGTGCAGGAACAACAACGGTCAAAGTTAGACCCAAAGTCAAAACAATACATATTTGTTAGTTATGAAAAAGGCGTAAAATGGTACAAACTTTGGGATCTAGTTGACGGAAGGTTGTGATTAGTAGAGATGTCATCTTCAATGAAACAAACATGCTGGATTTAAATAGGGATGAAGCCAATGAGGAGGTGGAAGCTTGTAGAGAAAAATTATCAGTCCAGGTAGAGTTAGATGAAACACACAATAGAGATGATGATTCATTAACATCTTCTCTCAAAGAAACATCTAATGATGAAAGGCAGCAAGAACCCATTGCTATTACTCATAGAAGAGAGAAAAGGACCCATAAGGCACCAATCTGGTATGGCTTTGAAGAAATGGTTTCTTTCAGATTAACTATTGGTAGTGGAGATCCATCTTCTTTTCAAGAAGTGGTCAACAACAAAGAAAGTAAAAAGTGGATGATTGTAATGATGGATGAGATGGAGTCTTGACGCAAGAACAATACTTGGAGCTTGTTGAAAAACCCGAGGGACGAAAGGTGATTGGTTGTATGTGGGTATATCGGAAAAAATAACCTACATCGGAGAACAAAGGCAAAAAATTTAAGGCTCAGCTTGTAGCTAAAGGGTACAGGCAAGTTAAGGGGATTGACTATAATGAAACTTTTTTATCCTGTTGTAAAGCATTATTCTATTCATGTTATGTTAGCCATGGTAGCTATGTTTGACATTGAGTTGCAACAACTTGATGTCAAATCAGCATTCCTCCATGGGGAATTGAAGAAAGAAATAGTTACAAAGCAACCAGAAGGATTCAAGAAACAAGGTAAAGAGCATCTGGTACGTAATCTTGAAATATCTCTTTACCAGTTAAAACAGTCTCCTAAACAGTGGTACAAAAGGTTTGATTTCTATATGGTATGTATTGGCTACATAAGGAGCAGTAATCATAGCTGCGTTTATTTTAAGATGCTTGGGGATGCTTCTTTTATTATTCTAATGCTTTATGTTGATGACATGTTAATTGCTTCAAGTAACATACATGAGCTAGATTTGTTGAAGTCCAGATTAAGAGAAGAATTTGATATGAAGGATTTAGGAACTGCTAAAAAGATCCTTGGAATGGAAATCTAGAGGGACAGAGGAAAAGGCAAACTATGAGTGTCACAAAAGAAATTTGTGGAGACGATGCTAGAGAGATTTAACATGAAAAATGCAAAACCGGTCAGTACTCGTTTAGCTAACCACTTTAAATTATTTGCTAGATCATGTCTTTCTACAGATAATGAGGTGGAGAAAATGTCTCGAGTGTCGTACGCTTGTGCAATGGGAAGCTTAATGTAAGCCATGGTTTGCAATCGGCCAGATATCTCACATGCAATCAGTGTTGTCAGTAAGTACATGGATAATTCAAGAAAGAAGCATTGGAACACTGTCAAATGGATATTTTGGTACTTGAGTGGTACGATGGATTTCGGTATCTTGTATCAGAAATAAAATGAAATAGGATAGGTTATAGGCTATGTAGATGCAGATTATGTAAGAGATCTAGACAAGCGGAGGTCTACTACAGGTTATATATTTACTCTTGCAAGTGGGCCTATCAGTTAGAAAGCTATGCTTCAATCGACTCACGTTTTATCCATAACTGAAATGGAATATATGGCAATGGTGGAAGCTGCCAAAGAGTCTTTGTGGATGACAGGTTTCATCAAGGAATTGGGGTTGAAGCAGGAAAGCTTGGAATTATATTGTCACAGTCAAAGTGCCATTCATTTGGTGAAGAATCAAGTTTATCATGCCCGGACAAAACACATTGACGTGAGGTATCACGCAATTAGAGGATGGGCAGAAGAAGGCAAGATAAATTTAAAAAAGATTCATATTGAGAATATTATAGCGGATATGTTAACAAAGCCGGTGACTACACAAAAGTTCAAGCACTGCTTGGACTTGGTCAATCTTTTGGACTGTTAAAGATTGGAAGAACATTTTAGGGCATGGGGATGAGCATCTACATCTAGATGCGGACCTAAAGTTTTAGGTGGAGGCATTTGCATTTTTTCCAAGGTGGATAATTGTTGAGAGTGGCTACAAATTCAAAGTTGACGCCGTCAGTAAACAGCCGTCAAAGCTATAGTAGTCAATATTCGTCAGAGCTACAGTAGTCAACAGCTGTCATAGCTACAGTAGTCAAAGAGTTGTCGTAGCTGCAGTACTATTTACCCTTATTTTTCAACTTATTTACAAGTGTGCCATGACTCATTTCTCCTATAAATAGCTAGCAGATCTCCAATTTTCAAGACATAGCCAGAAGAAGAGAAAGTGGGGTTTTCTTTACTGGGTTTGAGAGGATGAGTCGAGACGGGTGTATCAGAGTTTAAGGCCTTGGGTTTGGGTTATTAAACTTGAGTGTATACTTGTACCATTATTTTTAATTTTTCTCAGTAGTAAAGAAGGAAACCGAAGCATGCCCTGTGGACGTAGACAATCTTGTCGAACCACGCTAAATACTTGTGTCACTTTTCTTTTGTGTGCTTTGATTGCTTTGATTTCTTTTAATATTATTTTTCTGTCATTCCTACTGACCAATTGCTGCAAGAATTCCCAACACATTGATATAAATTCTTTTGAAATGACTTGCCTAATTGATTGATTGTAGGGTCTGGGTAGTCAAGTATTCATTACTATAAGTTCTTTTTAAATGAATTGTCTAACTAATTCTCGGGTCTAAGTAGTCTAATCAATATATTAAATGTTGTACTGCAATTGATGACTATAGTTAGATTGGAAAGGCTTGTTCTCTTATTTGCTTTGGGACTTGAAGATGCCTCTATAATACTCAAACAACTATTTCAGAGAGGCAATGAGGAATAATACCAAAAAAATATCGCCCAAGATTCCTCTTCTCAGACTTGTTGCCTCGAGTTCTCTCTCATTAATCTAGTGTTGGCCTTGATCGAGGTTAGGGGTAAAGTCAAAGGTCTAGTGCGTGTCATGCCCCGATTTTTCACACTCGAGGAAAACATGCACAAGTAGGAAAATATGGTACTCTCTTGTTAGAACTCATCCTCTTAGAAGGACGAGTGCAACTAGATTTGAACTTGAAATTGATTTGATTAAGGGCTTTAGGAAAAAAGTTTCAAGTCACCACCTAACTTGATTAAGGTGAGTTAGGTCACCTAAAACTAAGTACAGTCCGAAAATTACACTCAGAGTTTTTGAAAAGGTTTTGAAAACTTCCTCAAGAGATGATTTTTAAAAAAATAGGTTGTTTGGCAACCTTTGAAAAGTTTTAAGCCCTTTTTAAAAATAACTCCATTTTTGGTATTTGAAAATAGTAGTTCTAGGTTCGGAGGTTGGTTACGTGTAGGGAAGATATCCTAAGATCATCACCCTACCCCGCATTTTCAGTACCTACATGTCTATTCACCTTAGGTTCACTCATTTAGAATCTTCGATTAATAAAAGTCCAATTATATCCACTTTGAAAAGAACTATATGATACATGATATGCAAGTGCAAGAAAAGAATTTGATTCTGAGAATAAATTTGAAAGGAAATATTTGACTTTGAAAATAGATCTGAAAAGAAGATTTGAAGTTTGAAAGAAGGTTTTAGAAATTGAAAACTTGAAATAGATTATGGAATCGAAAATTTGACAAAGGCTGTGATTGCACCGAGGGGGGTTGCCTATGTATCCCTTTGTTGAAAATGAGGTCAGTCATAGTTTGGACAAGAGTTCGATTGAAAATAAACACTTTGAAGTTTTTGAAAAGTTTAACTTGAAAATGTTTGATTTGAACTTTGAATAGAAGATTTGAAATTGACTTTAATTTGAAATAGAGCTTGAGGATTTTGATTTGAAAAGATTGAACTTGGACTTGATTTGGAAAATGAGTTTTGAAAAACATTTTAACTTGAATTGAAATTGGAAAACCATCTTGGTTTACAAAAGAGTTTTAGAAAATAGTTGAACCTTCCTAACTTGAGATTAGAATTGCACAAGGGTTTAGGTATCCTATGGTTTACGTAACCTAAGGTTGGAGCATGTAATCGAATTAGAAAGACTTGATTTAGACTTGAGAGGTTTGATTTTAGAAAGTTGGATTTAGAAAAGTTAGATTCAAGAAAGATTTGAAAAGAGATTTGATTTGATTTAGAAACACTTGACTTGGAATGGTTTGAAACGATTTGACTTGAATATTTGATTTGAAAGAATTTAGAAAGTTAGGGTTTACGAAAGATTGGATTTGGGAAAGCTTTGAATTAGAAAAGTTTCAAAATAGGAAAGTTTCATTTTAGGAAAGTATCAAATTAAAAAAGTTTCATTTTAAGAAAGTTTTCATTTTAAGAAAATTTTCAATTTAGGAAAGTTTTACTTTTGGAAAGATTTGAATTTGGAAAGTTTTAAATTTAGAAAGATATGAACTTTGGAAAGTTTTAAAAATTTGAATTTAGGAAAAGTTTGAAAGTTTGAATTTAAGAAAGATTGGAAGCTTGAAATTAGGAAAAGTTTTGGAATTTGGAATGATTTAATAAGTTGAAATTTAGAAAGTTAAGATTTGGAAAGGTTGTAATTAGTAAAGATTAGAATTAGGAAAGATTTGATCTCTATTTTCTAAAGTTAAAGATTAGATTTTATTTTTAAAAATAAATGATTTGATTCGGTTTTTAAAATTGGAGGATTTGATCTAGTTTCCTAAATTGTAAGATTGGATTTGACATAGAATTGGAAAGGTTGAGTTTTGAAAATTTAGGATTTTGAAAATCTATGATTTGGTGTAAAAAAGAGGTTTTAAAAACCTAAGACTTGATGTAGAAGATAGTTTTTGAAAACCTATAATTTGAGGCAAAATAGGAAGTCATGATTTTAAAAAAGAGAACTAGGGTTTTCTAACCATGAAATTTAGGGCTTGACTTAAACTCCAAGAAAAAGAGTTTTTTTGGAAAGGAGATCTTTGAAAAGAGCTTTTAAGAAAGATATTTTTTAAGGGACTTTTAAAAAAGTATATTTTTTAAGAGAGTTTTTGTTAAGAAGTTTGAAGAGAGTTTTTAGAAAGTAATTTGAAAAGCAGTTTGGAAAGGAGTTTGAATATGGACTTTTGAAATCTTTTAAATGTCTTACTTTCCTAAAACGATTCTAACCATGAAAAGATTAGAACCATTCTAAGTTAGTGGGTTTTGAAAAACAACAAGGATTTTGAAATATGGACCATAATGATCACATTGAATGTCACACTTTCCTATACACAACCCTAACCATGGAATGGCTAGAATCATTCTAGGATTTGTGATTTTGAACATAAGTTTGAAAAAAAAAAGATTTTGGATGCAAGTTTTGAAAGAAAGTTTTGATGCAAGTTTGAAAACAAATGTGAATACATGTATGAATATGATATGCAAAATGCAAGAAGGGTCGTGAACACACGAGGCTAGGCTTCACCACATAATCAAGGGGGCTGAACCCACACCATCAAGGGTTGCATTTGAAGAAAGTACCTGACATGGTGACCTTCAACAATTCTTCCTTGGCATGAATTAGAGAATCCCTTGTTTCAAGTATGGAAGAAAGGGAGGTAGAAGATGAGGGATTAAAATAAAAGAAAACCTAAGTGGGTTAGGAGAGAGAAAAGAGGGGGGAATTGTATAAAAGTAAATCGAAAGCCTTTCTTGTCTTCTTCTTGTTTTGCTTGCTTCACTTGCTTTGCTTTACTTGAGCTTTGAGAGCTTCTGAGTTGCAGCATTTTGAGTCTTTAATAGAGGCCTTGGAGGCTTGTGTTTGAGTGTATGGAGGCTGGTTTTTTAGTGTATGAAGGCTAGGGTTTAAAGAGGCTAGAGAGGGATAGGGTTTGGAGAGACTTCGAGCTGTGAATTTAGAGAGACATCATTTTTGGACTGAGTTTGCGGATCCTTTTCACACAGCAGGAGAGTCTGTATTTATAGACACAAAAATATCTTAGCGCTTATTGCAGTGGCGCCAACCACTTAGGAAAATTTAAGGCGGCAAGAAACATAGCTTTTGACTCTTGATACGCAAGGCAACAAAATTGGGCACTTTTACTAGTGACTACTATGCAATTTTTTACTTGGCTCCACTATGTGTGACTCTAAAAAGTTTGAGAATGATCTGGAAGCTTTTGAGCAACCAAACTTGTCCAAGAATGGATGGGAAACCTTGAGAGAGTGTCTCGAAGGTAACTAGCTTGAGAAGTAATGTCAGAGCGTTTAAAAAGGTTGACCGGCCTGCTAGGGGCAAAACGGTCTATTGAACCAAAAAAACATTGGAATAGACTCGGAATGACCCATGAGAAGATTTAAAGGTTGGAAACACTATTTAAAGTGTTTTGGATGGTTGTTGGTTTGATATCCAAAGCTAGTGTGGTTGGAAAAGGCGATCGGCCCACCAAGGACAAAACGATCGTTTTGCACTGAGTTTGCCGGAATAGACTCAGAATGATCCAAAAAAGTGTTGGAATATTGAGAATACTATTAGAAGCATCCTCATGAGGTTACCAGTTTGATGCCCAGAGCCGGTGTGGTCCTCGGAAGCGATCGGATGCCTAGGGGCAAAATGGTCATTTTGACTAGATGGTCTCAAAATTGATCTCGAACCTACTAGAAGGCACTTGAACATGCCAGATTGTCTTTGAGACAATCCTAGAAGGGTGGACTTACCTCTTTAAGGACTTAGGTACTTTCTCAAGAAGTGTACCGAAAATGGCCCTAGGGGCAGTTTGGTCATTTTTCATCTGAGTGGGCTAGCAGGCACTAGTGTTGACCTGGGTTTTGAGTGTTTCCGTCACTCTGACAGTGTGTGACGAGTTGGTTTCCAAAGGTATCTTGTCCCTTGGTAAACGTGCGATAGCCAAGAGGCAAATTCAATCCCACGACATAGGGTTTTTGTTGGCAATTCCCAATGTCAACATGTTTGCGCATGTTTCTGCCACTTTGATGGTGTCCATTCGTTTCGGAGACTGCTTGATCTTGAGAAACTGCTAGATGGACTTATCGTCTGAGAAATCAAGCTTCTCGAAAGACGTGCTAAATAATGGACATTCTACATTAGTGGGCTAGTAGGCCCCAGAAGTGAACCGTTCTACCATCTTAAGGACTTGGGTTCTGTCCTGGTTATCATGCCTCGTTTCCAAACACCAGGCCCTCTTCGCTTTTCGAGGGGGGGGGGGGGGGAGGATTTGGTACAGTGCTCTCTCGTTAAAACTGGTCCTCCTAGGAGGACGAATGCAATGAGATTTGAATTGATTAGGGCTTTTCGAAATGGAATTGATTAGGGCTTTTCGAAAAGGTCTTTGGAATTGCCACCTAACACATGTAAAGATGTGCTAGGTCATCTACACCAAGTAAAACCCGAGGGTAAAACTTAAGTTTTAGAAAAGGTTTTTGAAAAACGTCCTCATGAGAGGGTTTTAGAAGGTAGGGTTGTTTGACAACCCTAAAAACGTTTGAAAACCCTTTTGAAAATTGACTCCAATTTTGATTTTTGAAACAGAAACTTTTGAGTCTGGGGTAGTTTACGTATAAGGAAGATGTCCTAAGACTATCACTCTACCCCGCCCTTGCGGTACCTATATATCTAATCACCTTTTACTCACCTAACCATGACTCATCGGTTACCTATGTTTAATACTATCTACTTAGAAAAAATTTTGAAAACAAAGTTTGAAAAATGACTATGGAATTGGGAATTTGGAAAGGGTTGTGATCACACCCCATGAAGGGTTGCCTATGTACCCCCTTAAAGAGAATCAGGTCAATCGTAGTTTAGACAAAAGTCCAAAAGAGTTGAAATTTTGAAATAGATTTCTATTTCGAGAAACTTTCCATTTTTAGAAAGTTTCCTCTGCAAGAAAGTTTGATTTTTAAAATTTTTCCTTTTCATAAAAATTTGACTTGAAAATGTTTCCATTTCAGGAAGATTTAATTTGATTTTGAAATGTTTCCTTTTTCAAAAGATTTGATTTTTGAAATGTTTAATTTTTAGGAAGATTTGATTTGGAAATGTTTTCTTTTCAGGAAGATTGAGATTTGATTTGAAAAGATTTGATTTGGTTTGAAAAGATTTTATTCTCTTTTTCGAAAAGATTTTGTTTCTCTTTTTAAAAAAGATTTGATTTGTTTCCTTTTAGAAAGATTTGAAAAATATTTAAAAGATTTGAAAGAGTTTGAAAAGATTTGGAAAGGTTTGGTTTTCTTTTGAAAAAAGATTTTATTTGCTCTAAAAAGGTAAGTTTGGATAGTTTCCAAACTAGGAGGAGTTGAGTTACGGTTTAAATTTGGAGGGTTTGAAAAATGAGTGTTTTGAGGGATTTGAAATGGAAGGTTTTGATTTGATTGATTTTAAAAAAGGAAAGTTTGAAAAGGAAAGGTTTTGATTGATGTTGAAATTGAGAATTTTGTGGGTTTGAAAAAGGTAAGATTTTGACTTGAAAAAGGGAAGTTTTCGAGTGGGCAAAAATGGAATTTACCTTAGATTGGACTTCTAGGGTTTAACAAATGCGAGTTCTATAAATGGTTCAAAAACTGAGTCTTTTGAAAACATATTTTAGGGCCCGAAATTCTAACTTGGATTTTAGATATCCAAATGAATATCGCACTTTGCCTAAAGCCATTGTAGCCATTGAAAGTCTAGAATCGCTTTAGGCTTCTGGCTTTGAAAAATAATAAAGGCACGAGGCCAAAAATGTGGATCTTTCCGGGTCGTTTTGAATGTCACACATTTCTCGAGACAAGCCTATTCATGGAAAGACGAGGATCATTCCGAGACCGTGTTTTTGAAAAGAAACAAATGTAGGCTAGTGGGAGCCATTTAAAATATCACACTTTTCTAGGAGAACCCTAACCATAAAAGGGTTCAGATCCACCTAGAATTGTGGTTTTGAGAAAACTACTTTCAAAATGGTTTTAAGGGATAGAGAAATGATATGAATGCAAATATATAACGATGATAATAACGGCATGAAACATATAATGTTAGGTATCACCACATTGTAAGAGGGCCCTAAGGCCATACCATGAAGCAAGTGAGGGCCAAGAAAAGAGTCCTGATCAGTAATCTCCTCTTGTTCACTCTCGACATAGACTTAACGTCCTCTTGTTCAAAGCATGCAAGAAAAGGGGGTTTAGAGATAGGAGATTAAAAAAGAGAAGAACCCAAGTGGGTTCGGATGGAGAAGAGAGAGTGGGGAATGCGGAAAGGTAAATAAAGGATTACTTTTGCCTTGTTTCTTCTTTCTTTGACGGAGGCTCGGGCCTTGGACCTTGGCAGACTTCGGGAGCTTCTGGCCAATGAGGCGAACCTTCGGTGGAGCTTGAAGGCTGGGGCTTCAAGAGTTCAAACTCAGACTTGGCTGGCAAGGCTTTGAGAGAGAGAGAGAGAGAGAGAGAGAGAGAGAGAGAGAGAGAGAGAGAGAGAAAGAGAAAGAGAGAGGGCTCCCGGAGTTGTCTGGAATAGAGGGTCAGTGTTTCTAGATAAAATTTTTGACCCAAAATAGGGAGGGGGAAGGTTTGTATTTATAGTGCAAAAGTATAAGGGATGTGCGCCACTCCTAGTGGTGCATGGCTTAACATTGCCTGTGCATTAATCAATGCTTGAAAAAAGGCTAGATGTGGGGCTGGTCAATTTGTAATTGATTCTAGGGGATTATGCACCACTATTTGTGGCACACGGCTAAAATTAAAGCTTGTGCCACTAATAATGGCGCAGGCTCATTAATGGGGGCTGATCAAAAGGCTAGTTGCTTTGTAACCGCCTTTGACAGCTGGAGTGCACCTCTAAAAGTGGCTCAATGCCAAAAGTTGGTCATGCTTCACTCAGAGTGGAGCAAGGAGGCTTTGGTTTGAAAAGGAAAGTGTCGGACGGCAGGACCCTACCAGAAATGGAATGGGATACTCGGGATAGTGTCCCAGAGATTGCTAATTTGATTCCCAGAGCCGGTATGGTTGAAGAGAGTGACCGGATCGTGGTCACCTCATCCCGAGAGTTCTAGGGTTGACCAAGATTGATCGAGTTGACTAGAGTTGACTGGGGTTAACAATACTTGACTGGGGTGTTATCGGTTTGATACCTAAAGCCGGTGTGGTTTCGTAGGGCATTTGGATGCTTAGGGGCAAAACGGTCATTTTGACCCGGGAACCTCAGGGAAAGGACTGGGGTTGCTGGGCTTAGTGGGGCCAAAATTGTCATTTTTCTTACCACGACGGGCTAGCAGGGGTCAGTGTTGACCAGTTTAGATCTGGTTTGGACTTTTTTTCGAGAAATTTCTCGGTGATCATGTTGTGCTGGATTGAATGGTCTTACCGTCAATGAGGGATTAACTTTCTCGAATGATGGGACAAATGGATTTGACTTTGAATTTGAATGGACTTATCGTCTTGTGGAAGACGTGCCGAACTAGATTGGATTGACTAATGCACGAGGGGCATTATGGTAATTTTGCCTCTATTGGGCCTAGTGGGTCGCGAAGCGTTTGACAGATCAAATTGAATTTAGAATGCTGGTTTGGGCTCGAGGATGCTTGTGTTGGTTTGAGTGTGCATTCCGTCAAGCTAAAGATAGCCGAGTGGCCAAAATAGGGTCTTAATAGCTGCCCCTCTTTTCTGTCTTTACTTGCCAGAGATAAAAAATGATAAAGTAAAGGCCCTATTTGGGTAGCAAGGCAATCGGAGGGACCGGAGTTAATGAACTTGGGAAACTAGTTTTTGAAGATGATTTTTGAAATAACTTTGTTGGACAAAATGTTTGGAAACCTTTGAAAGCATTTTGAAATGGGGTTTTTGAAGGGGAAGACTGGGAAATCAGACATTTGAATTGGATAAAAAACTTTTTGAAGGGAAAAGTTTTAAAAACTGGGAAATTGATTCAAAACAAACTTTTTAAAGAAAAAAGTTTAGAAAACCTAGAATTAAACTTTTTTCTTTTGTAAGGGGAGAAAGTCCAGGAAACCCCGTCATTTGAAGGGAGATAAAAACTTTTGGAGGAAAAGTGTTAAGAAATCAATAGGAATGATTTTGAATTTAAACTTTTGAGGAAAGAGTTTAGGAAATCGATCGGATTGATTTTGATCAAAAATTTTTGAAGGAAAAAGTTTGAAACTGGAATTTGATTTTTTTTTAAGATAAACTTTTGAAGAATAAAGTTTAAAACCAGGATTTGAAATTTCTTTTTTTTTTTTTTTTTTGACGTAGGATTTGATGTAAACTTTTGAAGGATAAAGTTTGAAAGCAAACTTGAATTTTGAGGTAAACTTTTGAGGGATAAAATTTGAAACCAGACTTGAATTTTGAAGTAAACTTTTGAAAGAAAATTTTTGAAACCAGGAACTTTTGGAGGATGAAAGTTAAAACCTGAACTTTTTGAGGATAAAAGTTTAGAAAACCAAGAATGATTTTAAAACCAACTTTTATGGACAAAGCTTAAGAAACTTTGAAATTGATTCTGAATTTTAAAACTTTTGAGGAAAAGTCTAAGAAACCTAGAAAATTATTTCGAAAATGATTTTGAAGGACCCCTTTTTTTTTTTTTTTATACATATCTCTTACCTGTCAATGAACCCTTACTAGGTCTCTTTCTTCCTGTCTTGTCTTCAGGATGGCTGACAAGGGGACTGATGATTTATACAACAGGTGATGGCTGAGCTAACAGTGACAAGAGTTGCTTTTGGCCAAGGATAGGACTAGAGCTATTGTCATTCAAGTTGATGGAGGTGATCGGTACACTTCGGTGATCTGCTAAGCCAAGTTTTGTTAAGGTGGAGTGTGAGTGACTGCAGAGTTGGCTTGGAGAGGATAGAACTGTAGAGCAAGCTATTCCTTCTTGCCCTCCTTACTTTCTTGATTGAATTTCACTTTCGGCTTTTAGGAGGCCTTCGAGAGGCTAGTAGCTTCTGAGTATTGTTTTTAAAATTCTTTGGGATGCTGGCGAGGAAGGGGCCTATGTAAGGCTTCTTAGGAAGTATGCCCCAGGCAAGGTTGCTGGAAATGAGCTGAACATGAGGAGTCATAGGAGGTTGTTTTGTGTTTGTAGTTCTTCTGTGTTGGCTTGACTGTTGAGTTTTGATTTTGGCAGGCAAGATAGGATTCTTGTTGATGTGTCTCTGGAAGGATTTTGCTTCTCCGAGAGTCTTGAGTTGGTTTATGAAGGAGGTGAGGTCTCCTTTGATGGGTTCGAAGTATCTAGAAAGTCGAGCATCTCTGATTGGTTCTTTATTTGATCAGGATGGTGGGCTATTGCCCCAGTCTTCATGGCTTGGAAAGGTTTGAATTACAATATATTGGGAGGTCGAGGGTGGCACATTGTCCCATTCTCTGTTTCTTGTTGCCTATGGACAACAGCCCAGGCAGTGTGCCGTTTCTCTTCTGTTGTCTTCTTTTCTCAGGGCCTATATGGCATGAGAATTCCATCTAGCTGAACTTCTTCTCTTGAGCTAGTCACCTAGGGATTTTGACTTGGATGAGGAGCCCACCTCTTGTCGTGCTTCTATTTTGGGGACCTTTCCTTCGATGAATGCATGGGTTTATAGAGGATGGGCATGGATGCATGGCCCAGTTGGTTGTCGCGGCGTCGAAATGTTGTATTTTGGAGATGCCTTCAGAACTTGGGAAAGCTTCGGGAGGTGCCACTTGAACTTGTACCTATCTTAATATCTCATTAGCAAATATCAAGATATAATAGAGTAATCTTAATAAATGACTTATGGCATTCATACTTATCATTTTGCTATAATGAATTTAGAAATCTGTTACCAATGCAGGTTCTCCACAAATTGGCATCTCTTGACCCATTTGTTGAAGTGTGAGACTTTGCTGCTTCGTTGAGGCCATCTTGGATTGCTAATCAGGAGATTTGGCTCTTTTTCTTTTTTTCTTTTTTTTTTTCTCTTATCTAAGCCATTTTTGTCACATGTGCCCTTGTGGGTTTTCAAAGATGAATGCACGTCAGCGCCCGTTTTTGGGTTTTCGCTGCATCGGTAGTTTTATATCTTACCATGACCCTACTCTTTTACCTATAACGCCTCGGAGGGTTTTCACTATGTCCTCAGACCATGCCTTTTCTTGTGGTTTCTCTCATTGATGCTGATAAAGACGACTCATTGCCTGTTGTTGACTGAAGTTGTTACTTTGGTTGAAGACTGTTGATATTGCTTTTGACATGGGTGTATTGAAACACTTGTTGAGTTGGGATAGGAGTTGTCTTCTCAGAACTCCTTCTACTAGATAAACCACTTCCCAATGCAACCATTTTACTTTGAAGAGCAATGACAACAATGACCAATTTGAAAGGTCTTTTCTGGACTGTAACTTGAGATAGGTGTCAGGTTTTTGAAATAATAGGATAGAAGTTTCAAACCTATCATTCTACTTGGATTTGATTCCTTTGATCACATTTAACAGTTTCATCCCCTTCTTACCCTTGGCTTTTATGATTAATGCTGAGGTAGTTTATTTGATGACTTTAACCTTTGCATTGCTAAATTTTCCCTATTTATTTTCTCCCATTTACCTAGAAAAAAACTGTCAAACTCTTCTTATTCATTTTCTACCATTTACATAGAAAAAAAAGACATTGCTAAAGCTATTATTTTTTTTTTGACAGGTAACGCTACCCTTTTTTTTCCTTTCCCTGCCCCTATGCTATGGCTTTCGACCCATTGTGGGTGGTGATCACCGGGTTGGTTATATGATGAAAATGTGACCGGCTCAAGGGGGTTTTGCAAGGGTTGTGTTTAACTATATGGTAGAGGAATTGAGGGCCTCTCTTTATTTTGATCATTGTCATCATTGCTCTATTAGAGTTTCTAATTACATAGAGTAGTGCTTTATCAAGCTTGAGTTGATGGGTGCTAGAAAAACTTCCGTGTCCATCTTTGCCAAGATCAATGACTTCGAGTTTTCATTGTTGGGAGTGAACTTTGCTTTTAGCTTTCTACCAGGCTGGAGATATCTTTTTGGTGATGAAGTCTCCTGTCGAGGTTTGATTTTTCTGCTGAATGATCTGGAGATGCATCTTTAATTGTACTAAGCATAGTAGATGTCATGTTGTTCTCTAGGAGGCAAGGCTGCTCATACCACTTCTGTGGTTTGAGTTTCCCCAAGGATTTAAAGAGAGGGGGTTCCTTCTTTAACTAGCAAAACTGCCTTATTACAGTAGATCAATGAGGGTGGTGTTGCCCTAGTTGAGACTCTAACTGAGACTTTGTGAAAGGGTAGTTGCTCGTGCCAACCTTTGTGATATTCTTGACATTTGTATTCTGACGACTCAATGGCCTCCTTTGTAGGTAATTGATTTTGAATTTCTGCTATCATGTGTTGTTTTAGGTTGTTGGCACTATCTGTGACAATATGTAGAGGACCTCTGGGGAGTCTATAGGGTCAAAAGATGCCAACCTTCAGGATACCCTGCAATTTTCATTTATCTAGAAAAAATATTTTAGCACGATAGAGAAAGCATTTCATAATCAAGGGTCCTCTATTTCAGATTAGCTTGTTATACACTTGATATTTGCATGAAACTTCGATAAGCTAAAATCAAATTTTCCTCTTGTAGGCTTTACCAAGGCCTTCAGGGTATGGGAATTTGATAGATGGTTTTGTTGGCCAGCTTCTAGATTGGTGAGACCTTGAAGAGAGTGAGTCGGTTGAAGATGAGGCATGTATTTTCAGTTAATGACCAGGGACGGAATAGCACACTTTTTTTTTGTTTTTTGTTTTTTTTTTTTTTTGGTTTTTTTGTTTTTTTTTTTTTTCAGGAGAACCACCCCATAGCTTGTGCCCCTAGTCCCTTCTTAGGTTGGTACCTTTTGTTACTAAGGTAGTTGGCGACCATTTTCCTAACTGTCAAGCGACTGGAGGGTTTTGTCATGTCAATGCATAGATGGCAATTGTCAAGAAAAGGTGTGGAGGTTGGTACTTGAGAGGTAACACTTTGTTCATGAGCAGTCAATCTCTTCTGCTCTTCAATGGGCTCATCCTTAAAAGAGTTATGGATTGGTCGGACTATAGAGTGATTACATAGCTTTGGTTATGCTCTTGGACTTAGAAAAGGAAAAGTAAATGGAATTAGCATATGGAGTTGAAGACCTTATGCAATGCATGTCCTATGAAGGTCCCTTCTTCACGGGAATCTAAGCATGTTGTTGAGTCTATTTTGGAGGTGGGGCGTTACCCCTGTATGCAATACAATACCTTTTTGGCATGGGCCAGTCTATACTTCTTTGTTTAGGCAATCTCGTCTCTATGGACGGAGAGAGATTTGGGCCACTCTTGAGATATGGTTCTATGCATGCCATGAATCCTTAGGGTTGGGAAACTCTTAAGAGCTTTGGTAGGTTTGATTAATATGAGATCAAATTGTTCTTTTCTCTTTACAACTGATGAAAATGCGCTAACTTGAGTTTCTTAGAGCTAGTGTCTTTAGAATGGATATTGATGCATGAGCATGATAGTAGTAAATATGTGCACAACATAATGACAATAGATAAGCGGTTTAGGAAACCTCCTTTTCTGTCCTTGCTTCGTCTTTGGTTTTCTTGGTATTTGAGAGAGTAGGGGGAGGACAAATGACACAAAACAAATGAGAAGTTAGTGTCTTGGTTTGAAAGTTTGTATGCAATGCATGCCCTATGGGTGCCCTACTTTGATAAGGGGATTAAGCATGCAATGTTTGTTCACTTTTGGAGATAAGGGATTGCCCCTGTATACAGATACCATACCTATGCATGTTTCATACATTCTGTGCAACCATTCATTCAAAGGAGATAGAAAGAGCAATTTTTTTTCATTTGTATAAAAAGTTAAAATTACATAGATCGGGGAAAGGGAACATTTTCCATGGGACTTTCCACTTATCTACCTAAACTTCTTTTCAAGTTTTCCGTTTCGCCTTATTGATATCGGGTTGTCATTGAATGACCTTGTCTCCAGATTGCCCCTTGTCTTGTGGCAACATTATCTCCTTGAGCAAGAGGGATTGAGGCCCCTCTTATGAAATGATTCTTGGATGCATGCCATGATCCAGAGGGTTTAGAACCCTTAGGAATTGGATAGGCTTATTATTTGAGAATGGCTCGTGGGCCAGTCTCTTGGAGGTTGATCATATGTATGGAGTGCAAGTGGCTTGAGTTACTTTGGAGCTCTTGTCTTGAGATGATTACATATACATGAGCAGTTTAATAGCATCAATGACAAGATATTGATAGCAAAGCATTCACGTATGTAAGCATAATAACAGCAGGAGTAAGGAAATAAAAAAAGCGGTTGCTCATTCCTCCTTGGTTTTAAAAAACACATGCCTTAAATCGGGTAGAGGTTCGGCTATGCATGGGTGCTATATGTGTAAGCACCTCATTTTTGTTTACTCAGCAGTCTCTAGTTTGTCCAGACTTGTATTCAAGTCAATATGGACATATTCCAAATCAAATTAGTTTTCCAAACCTAATTCAGTTAACCTTTCGCTTTGCAGGCCCGTTGGGCCTAAATAAAGGCAAAATGACCAAAGTGCCCCTGGGGCATTGTTCAAGTCCATTCCAATTCCAATTAAATCCAGCACACCTTTCAAGAACGTTGATTCCTTAAGGTGGTAAGTCCATCCTGTCCAGCATGTTTCGGAGAGAACTTTTCAGAATGGTAAGTCCTTTCAAACCCGTCAACTAGGCTGAGACCCTAAGTCCTTGAGATGGTAGAACTGTCCACCTTTGTCTCATGCTAGCCCACCAATGGACAAATGTCTGTTATTCAGCACGCCTTTCGAGAAAATTGATTCTTTAGGCGATAAGTCCACCTAGTAGCTTCTCGAGATCAGGTAGTCTCTGGAATGATCGCACGCCGTTAGAGTAATGAAATACTCGTAAACATCGCAACCGTCAAAGTGGTAGAAACACTAGTAAACAGGTCGACATTGGGAATCGCCAACAAACCCCTGTCACGGGACCGCCGTTAGAGTGACGGAAACACTTTAAACCTAGGTCAACACCAGTGCCTGCTAGCCCACTCTGGTAAAAAATGACCAAACTGCCCATAGGGCCATTTTTGACACGTTTCTCAAGAAAGTACCCAAGTCCTCTAATGGTAAGTCAACCCTTCCAAGACTGTCCTAAAGACAATTCGGCATGATTAGGTGCCTTCTTATTGGTTTCGGGCCAATTTCGAGACCTTTTAGTCTAAATAACCATTTTGCCCCTAGGCATCTGAAAGCCCAGGGAACCACACCGGCTCTA
Source organism: Euryodendron excelsum (assembly GCA_033060915.1). Classification (NCBI taxonomy): domain Eukaryota; kingdom Viridiplantae; phylum Streptophyta; class Magnoliopsida; order Ericales; family Pentaphylacaceae; genus Euryodendron; species Euryodendron excelsum. The sequence goes on along the minus strand of CM065390.1, from coordinate 41,620,405 downwards.
GGTGTCAAACCGGTAACCTCCTGGAGATGCTTTTGATAGTATCCCCGGCCTTTTGATACATTTCTAGATCATCCCGACTCAGTTTCGGCAAACCTGCTGCCAAATGACCGTTTTATCCCTAGTGGGCCGGTCGCCATTTCCAACCATACCGACTCTGGGTATCAAACTGGTAACCTCCTGGAACATTCTAAGTAATGTTTCCAAATCTTGAGTCTTCTTTCGAGATAGTTGGAGTCCATCCCTCTAGCTTTCCGGTCCGATTGACCGTTTTGCCCATAATGGCCCTGTCAACCCCTCTAACAAATTCTAACATCAATTTTCAAGTCTACAACCCCCAAGGCACTGTTCTAAGGGTTCCTTTCCCTTTCCAGCCCTCTAAGCCATTCCCGGTCCTTTAAATCATTCCCGAACCTTCTGGAGTCACTCTTAGTGAAGCCAGGCTAAAAATTGCATGGCAGTCACTAGTACAGACGCCCAAATCTTTTGAAGATAAGTTGCTTGCCGACCTAAAAACTTTCTAAGTGGATTGCGCCAAGGCAAAACTTGGCTTGGCTCCACTACTAGTGGCGCCAGAAGGAAATTTTTCCTAGCACCAGTGCAACAAGCGCCAGGTCAATCCTCTATCTATAAATACAAAGCCTCCCCCAACGTGAAAAGGGTCCGCAAATTCAGTCCAAAAACCCTCCTCTTGGATATATAGAGCCCGAAGCCTCTCCAAACACTAGTTTCCTTTAGGTTTTCCAAACCCCAGCTCCCATACACTAAACCCTAGTATACATACACTCATATACTAACCTCCAAAGCCTCCATAGAAGAGTTAAAGTGCTGCAACTCGAAAGCTTCTGAAAGTCAAAACAAGCTCTCAAAGACCGACGCAAAGCAAAGCAAAGACCAAAGTAAAGAAAGCGAGCATAACAAAGCAAATAAAAGAAGACACAATTCCCCCCTCTCTCTTCTCTCTCCTAACCCACTTGGGTTTTCTTCTATTTTAATCCCCATCTTCTAACCCCGCCTTTCTTGCATGCTTTAAACAAGGGACTCCCTGGTTCATGTGTGGGATTAGGCTATTGAAAATCACCGTGTCGGGGGCTTTCTCTTAGTCTAACCGGAGACCACGTGGATTTGGCCTCCTTGATTATCTGGTGAAGCCTTTAACCTTGTATGTTCACAACCCCAACTTGCATTGTGCATATCATGATTTGCATCTCTCCAAAAATTGTTTTCATACTCGTTTTCAAAACTTACGACAAAATCGTTTTCCAAACTCATGTTAAAATCTTCTTCTTCAAAATTTATTTTCAAAATCACAATTCTACGGTGATTCTAGCCTTTTCATGATTAGGGTTGCTTTAGGAAAGTGTTACATTTAAAGTGACCAATATGGTTCATATTTTCAAATCCTTATTGTTTTCAAAATCACAATCCTAGAATGGTTCTAATCTTCTTATGGTTAGAATCGTTTTAGGAAAGTGAGATGTTTTTAGAGGCTTGCAAAAGTCCGCATTCAAATCCCTTTTCAAATTGCTTTTCGAAATTAATTTCCAAAACCTCTTTTTGAATCCTCTCCAAAATCTTTTTTCCAATCTACTTTCTAAAATCTTCTTTCTAAAATTGCTTTCTAAAAACTCTCTTCAAAAAAATATATTTTTCAAAACTTATTTCCAAACTCCTTTCAAAAAGCTCTCTTTAAAATTTACTTTCTAAAAACACTCCTTAAGTTTTCTTCCTAAAAAACTCTTTCCAAAAACTCTCGTTTTAAGTTTACTTTAAAAAAACTCCTTTCTAAGATCTCCTTCTAAAAATCTTTCTTTCCAAAAGTTCTACTTTCAAAATCTCTTTTCTTCGAGTCCAAGTTAAACCCTAGAGCCATGATTAGGAAATCCTAATTTTCTTTCCTAAAGCATGATTTTCTATCTTACCTCAAGACTTAGGTTTCCCAAATCTCCTTTCTTACATCAAAATCATAAATTTTCAAAACCTGTTTTCTACATCAAACTATAGTCTTTCAAATCTAGGATTTCGAAAACTTCAGCTTTCCAATTCAATTGTCAAATCAAATCCTCTGTTTTAGGAAACCAAATCAAAATCTCTCATTTAGGAAACTAGATCCAATCCTCCATTTTTGGAAACAAAATTGAATCACCTCTTTTTAGAAATAAAGTCCAATATTTTGTTTTAGGAAATAGGAATCCCAATCTTTCCTGATTCAAACCTTTCCTAATCCAATCCTTCCTAATTTTATACTTTCCTAAACCTTAAGTTTCCAAAATTTAAACTTCCAAATCTTTCCTTAAACTTTAAGCTTCATAACTCCAACATTTCCTAATTCCATACCTTTCCAAATTTCAACTTTCCAAATCTAAATTTTCAACTCTTTCTTAAACTGAAACCTTTCCTAATTTCAAGTATTTCTAAAACCCAAACTTTGAATTTTTCTAAATTCAAATCTTTCTTAATTTCAAATCTTTCTAAAATTCTAAACTTTCTAAATTTCAAATCTTGTCAAATCCAAAATTTTCTAAATTCAAAACTTTCTTAATCCAAAACTTTCTAAATTCGAAACTTTCTTAAGTTAAAACTTTCTAAATTCAAAACTTTCCAATTTCAAAACCTTTTCTATTTTTAAAATTTCCTAATTCGAAATCTTTCCTAAAATGAAACTTTCTTAAAACGAAACTTTTTTATTTTGAAACTTTGCTAATTCAAACCTTTCCTAAATCCAATCTTTCCTAATCTTCCAAGTCCAACATTCGAGTCAAATCTTTCCTAAAACCCTTCCAAGTCAAGTCAAATCTTTCTTAAATTTCAAGTCATTCCTCAGTCTCATCTTTCCTAAGTCTAGGTTTCCTAAAACTAAGCTTTCCAAAACAAATCTTTTCAAATCTTCCAATCTAAATTCCAAATCAAGCTTCTTTTCAAATCAAGCCTTCTATTTTTAATCGGACTCTTATCCGAATTACAACTGACCTAATTCCTAAAAAAGGGATACGTAGGCAACCCTCTTGGGTGCGGTCATAACCTTTTTCAAATCTCTAATTTCATAACCTTTTTCAAATCTCCAATTCCATAACTATTTTCAAACTTCCAATTCCAAAAATTTATTTTCAAATCTTCAATTTCAATTTGCAAAACTTTCTTTCCAATTTCAAACTTCAATTATTCTTTTCAAATCAATTTCCAAAATCAAATCTTTCTTTCAAATCTATCTTTTCAAATCCATTTCAAAATCAAATCAAGTTCTTTTCAAATCCATTTTCAAAATCAAATCCTTGCACTTGCATATCATGCATCATGTTAAACATCTTTTTAAAATTCTTTTCTAAAGTGGATAGTTTTGCGCATTTATTATAATACCTTTAATTTTCTTTGACTTCATTCCCCCTAACCGGACTGAATAAGACATGACCATAGAACCACAAGTCAGATGCAAGGCCTTTTCGAGCCCAACCCTATCCATATGTCGAAACTCGATTCCCCGAAAAAGGTTCGACGCTCGTCACCTGATAATTCGCACCAAAACGGCACCCTAACTTTAAGCGGAGCTTTCTCCCTTGTCTTTCATCAGATTTCGGCAAATTAGATGTAAAAAATTATCGCCTTTTTGAGCCCGACGCCTTGGTAATCTCATTACTCCATTCCGTAGAGTGTCGTTTCCCCGAAAAGCCTCCACAAGCCGCTGCACCTGGAAATTTGCACCTGAATCCCCCGTAACTTCGATTCAAACTTTCTCGCTCACTCAGTGTCGGAACTGTATGAAATTGGAGCCTAAACTGAATAATTGTTCGAGAGCTTTCTACTTACGATATTGGGTCATGCATTTGACAAAAAATTGGAGTCTTGAACTTAGTCGCTTAAAACTAGGAAACTCCCTTCCATTTTACGAAACTACCCCACCCCTCCAACTTGCATGCCGGTTCTTTAGTTATGGCATGTGCAACATATGCAACACATATGAAAGTGAGTAAATTATATGCAGCATGCATGCGTATGTACATACCTATGCAAGCTGTCATCTATAGATAGAATGCAGCTTAGGATTAAACGTTTAAAATGCACACACGCACACACGTATCACTAAGTCATCTAATCCATGTTGCCTTACAAAACCGCCCTTAGCAACCTATGAAAACTAAGAAGGAGAGAGAGAGAGAGAGAGAGAGAGAGAGAGAGAGAGAGACGGGAAGAGGATAGAGATTTATGCGTCCTCTCTAAAAACTCACCCCTATTATGCACCCAGCCCCTATAAATCCTCACCCATCTGCTCCCTCATATGGGTTGTATGAAAGAAGTTGAGAGGAAAAGTTGTAGAGTGAGAAAGAGAGAGAAACCGAGAGAAAGGAGAAAGGGAAGGTGGAGAAGAAACGAGTTAGGGCTGCACCATTTGAAATCCAGGTGAGGAGGCTACCTTCACCACCTTACCAACCTTCTAAACCCAGTACAAAGCACCCCACAAATCCACTGCAAGAACCGAGAGCCAAGAGAGAAGAAATGGGCGTGGAAAACACTACCTTTCTCACTCCAACAAACCTAGGAAGCCGAGGGTTGTCACAAGGGTTTGGGACTTCTTAGGGACCCCTTCTAGGTGTCCTAAGGAGGCCCATGGCCTCTGTGCATGCACCAAGGTCTCCTGCAATGCCGAACCTGCCGGAAAATGTTCAGAGAACCGAAACTCCGGCCACCGGCAAGCTTTGCCGACCGGACCACTTGGGGATGAACCGTCTCTGGGCAAGGAACAAATGTCGTGAAGGGACCATGGTAGGATTATCACTGGAAGCCAACCAAAAACGCTGTTACAGGTTGGTAACCCTAGGGTTCCGCCATGCAGCAGGCGTTTTTGCCTACTCCCCCCTCCCACTTTGGCTAGAAGGTGCTTGATTAGCAGAGTGCTGACTACCCCTAGAGTGGCTGGAGCTGCCGACAGAATTTGTCTAAGCCACCTTCCTGAAGCAGTGTCTCCCCTCGGTACTGTCATCGCCCGCGTATGCCGTCCTGAAAGGTGAGTCAAGGTAAGAGGTATTAATACATGGTATATGCAGTTCAAAAGATAAGAAATAAAAGCAAGAAAAAAATTAATAATGATAATAACCAAAGATAAAATATAAATGAAAATGAATGACACAACTTTCATATAAATTCTACTCAAACCAACTTAAAGGATTTCTTAAACTTTTTATTCAAAGTTTCTTTCCTAAAGTCAACTATCAAAGGTTCCTTAAAAAATTTTCGAAAAGTTTCTTAACTTCTTCTGTTCAAAAGTTCTTTTTCAAAAATCAGTTTCCCAATGGTTTCCTATTATTGTCCTCCAAAAGTTTTCAAAAATTCTTTCTTATAAACGTTCATTTCCAAAATCCATGCAAGCCATCTTCGACCATCTCCGGCAAAGCTCTGACCATGGATGTGTGACCTAGGTCCTTGCCAATCTCTAGGTCACACATGCATAGCTAGGGGTGTAAGTACCCCATTTTTAACCGCTCGGCAATCTACGGTCCGTCCAAACTTCTAGTCAAGTCAATATGGATGTATTCCAATCGAAATCAACTTTCCAAGTCTAAATCCCGTCTATCCATCGCTTCGCAAGCCCACCAGGCCCAAATAGAGGCAAAATGACCGAAATGCCCTTAGGGGCATTATCCTTTCCAATTCCAACAGGTACGTCTTTACGAAGACAGTAAGTCCCCTTTCCAATCCTATCAGGCACGTCTTTACAAAGATGATAAGTCCCCTTTCTAATTCCATCAGGCACGTCTTTCCGAAGACGGTAAGTCCCCTTTCCAATTCCAAAAGGTGCGTCTTTCCGAAGACGGTAAGTCCTATTTCTAATTCCAATCCCTCTCTCGAGACAGTTGATTCCTTGAGACGGTAATTCTATCCAATCTGGCATGTTTTCTAAAGAAAATCTCTTCAGAACGGTAAGTCCCTTTAAACCTGTCGACCAGGACGAGAGCCCAAGTCCCCTAGATGATAGAATGGTCTACCTTTGGCGCCTGCTAGCCCGCCAATGCAGAAACGTCTGTTTAGGCACGCCTTCCGAAAAAGTTGATTCTCAGGCGCTAAGTCCTTTTAGCAGCTTCCCGAGATCAGGCAGTTTTGGAAATGATCGCGAACCGTCAGAGTAGTAGAAATACTCACAAACATCCCAACCGTCAGAGTAGCGAAAATACTCGCAAATAGGTCAATATAGAGAATTGCCAACAAACCCTTGTATCACGCGACTATCGTCAGAGTGGAGGAAACACTCAAAACCCAGGTCAACACCAGTGCCTGCTAGCCCACTCCGGTGAAAAATGACTAAACTGCCCCTAGGGCTATTTTTCGGCACGTTTCTCGAGAACACACCTAAGTCCTCAGAACAATAAGTCCACCCTTCCTAGATCATCCCAGAGATGATCCGGCATGATTAGGTGCCCTGCAGTCCGTTTCGGGTCAATTCCGAGACTTTTCGGTCAAGATGACCATTTTGCCCCTAGGAGTTCGAACGCCCCGAGGACCGCACCAGCTCTGGGTATCAAACCGGTAACCTCCCGAGAATGCTTCCTATAGCATTCTCAACCTTTCTTTATCTTTTCGGATCATTCTGAGTCAGTTCCGACGAACCTGGTGCAAAATGACTGTTTTGCCCCTGGTGGGCCCGTCACCTTTTCCAACCACACCGGCTCTGGGTATCAAACCGGGAACCTTTGGGAACATTCTAAATAATGTTTTCATATCTCAAGTCTTTTTTCAAGACATTCCGGGTCCGTCCAGGCAGCTTTTCGGCCCGATTGACCGTTTTGCCCCTAATGGCCCAGTCAATCCTTCCGACACTTCCTATCTTCATTTTCAAGTCAAATACCTCCAGGACACTGTTCTAAGTGTTCCTGCCCTTTTCTTGGTCTTCTGGGCCAATCTCGATCCCTTAAATCATTCCCGGAGTTTTTGAAGTTACTCCTAATAAAGCTAGAAATTGCATGGTAGTCACTAGTAGAGGCGCCCAAATCTTCTCAAAACTTTTCTAACTGGCTGGCGCCACTAGTAGTGGAGCCAAGCCAAGAAATGGCCTGGCGCCACTCTTAGTGGCGCCAAGAGTAAATTTAGCCTGGCACTACTGCAACAGGTGCCAGGTCTATCCCATCTCTATAAATACAGATCCTCCTCCAGCGTGAAAGAGGACCGCAAACTCAGTCTGAAAACTCTAATATTCGATATACAGAGCTTGAAACCTCACTAAACCCTAGCTTCTCTAGGTTTTCCAAACCCTAGCCACCATACACAAACCCTAGCCTCCTATACACTCATACACAATCCTATACACGTATACACTAGCTTCCAACCCTCCATTGAAGACTTGGATTGCTGCAACTACAAGCTTTGAAGATCAAAGACAAGCCCTAGAAGACTGAAGAGAAGAGAAGACCGAAGAAAAGTAAGGCGCGCGAAGCCAAGCCAAATAAACAAGACATACAGTAGAGTTTCCCTTTAAGTTTCTGCACTTCCCCTTCTTTCTTCTCCCTCTTAACCCACTTGGGTTTTCTCTATTTTAATAGCCTCCTCTTCTTCCCCCCTTTCTTTGCATGCTTGAAATAAGGGGATTCCCGGTCCATGTGTAGGATTAGACTATTAGAGGGTCACCGTGTCGGGGGCTTTCTTTTAGTCTAACTGAAGACCACGTGGTTTCGGCCCCCTTGATTATGTGGTAAAGCCTTAACCTTGTAAGTTCACGACCCCAATTTGCATTGTGCATATCATTACCTTGCATTCTTCCAAAACTCATTTTCAAAGCTTGTATTAAACTTGTTTTCAAAACTGCATCAAAATCTTCTCTTTTCAAAACTTGTTTTCAAAATCACAATCCTAGGGTGATTCTAGCCTTTCCATGGCTAAGATTGCTTTAAGAAAGTGTTACATTTAAAGTGACCAATATGATCCATATTTTCAAATTCTTGTTGCTTTCAAAACCACTTTCTTAAAGTGGTTTTAACCTTCTTATGGTTAGAATCACTTTAGGAAAGTGAGATATTTTTATACTTTCTAAAAAAAACTCTATTTTCAAAAGTCTCTCTTTCTAAAACCCTCTTTTCAACATGCTTTCCAAAAACTCTTCTTTCCAAAATTATTTTCAAAAACTCTTTCCAAAAATCTAATTTCCAAAACTTCTCTTTTTAAACTCCTTTCCAAAACACTCTCCTCAAAATTCACTTTCCTAAAAACTCTTTCCAAAAAACTTCTTCCAATATTTTGTTTCCAAAACTCTCTCAAAGTTTTACTTTCCAAAAACTTTCTTCCTAAATTTTTTTTCAAAATACGCTTTCTAAAAACCCCTCTTTAGAATCTTCCTCCAAAATCTCGCTTTCCAAAAATTGCTTTTCTTGATGCCTAAGTCAAGCCCTAGAACTCACGATTAGGAAACCCTAGTTTTTTTTCCAGAAACATGGTTTTCGAACTTGCCTTAAAACTTAGGTTTCCAAAATCTCTCTTTTCACATCTAAACTATACATATTTTCAAAACCTATTTTCTACGTCAAAACTATAGTCTTCCAAATCTAGGGTTTCTAAAACCTCTCTTTCCAAATCCTTGTCAAATCCAATCTTCCCTTTAGCAAACCATATCCCATCTTCCCTTTAAGAAACCAAATCTAATTTTCCCTTTAGGAAACCAAATCCAATCTTCCCGTTTAGGAAACTGGATCCTATCTTCCGTTTTTGGAAACAAAATCAAACCTTCTCTTTTAGAAACAAAATCTAATCCCTTGTTTTAGGAAATGGGAATATTAACTCTTCCTGGTCTAAATCTTTCCTAATTCAATTCCTTCCTAATCTTCTACTTTTCTAAATCTTAAGTTTCCAAAACTTGAACATAAAAATCTTTCCTAAATTTTAAAACTTAAAATCCAAATCTTTCCTAATTCTATCCCTTTCCAAATCTAAGTTTTCAAATCTTTCCTAAATTCCAACCTTTTCTAATCTCGAGATCTTCTAAAACTTTCTAAATTTTAAACTTCTAAATTTCATCTTTCCAAATTCAAAGTTTTCTAAATTCAAAACTTTCTTAAGTTAAATATTTCTAAATCCAAATCTTTCTTAAATTCTAAACTTTCCTAAACTTCAAAATCATTCCAAATTTAAAACTTTCTAAATTTTAACTTTCCAACTTTCGAAACTTTCCTATTTCAAAAACTTTCTAAATTCAAAACTTTTCTATTTCGAAAACTTTCTTAATTCAAAATTTTCCTAAGTTGAAAACTTTCCTAAACCCAAAGCTTTTCCTAATTCCAAAATTTTCTTAAAATGGAACTTTCCAAATCGAAACTTTCCCAAATCGAAACTTTCTTAAATTGAAACTTTCCTAATTCGAACTTTCCTAATTCAAACCTTTCCTAAATCTAATATTTTCTAAAACTCTTTCAAGTCAAGTCAAATCTTTCCTAAGTCTAGGTTTCCTAGACCTCAATCTTACCAAAATAAGTCTAAATCTTTCTTCCAAGTTCTGCCTTCCCAAGTCAAAGTCTAATCTTTTCAATTCCAAAATTTCAAATTCTAATTTCCAACCTTCTATTCTAAATTCAAATCAAATCCTTTTTCCAATCAAAATCTCTTTCTTCCAATCCAACCTTCTATCTTTCTATCGGACTCTTGTCCGAACTACGACTGACCTAATTACTCCAAAAGGATACATAGGCAACCCTCATGGGTTCGGTCACCACATTTTTTGAATTCTTATTTTCACAATCTTTTTCAAATCTCAAATCTCACCACATTTTTCAAGTTTCTATTTCCACAACTCTTTTTCAAATTTCAAATTCCACAATCTTTTCAAATCTTCAATCTATTTTCAAACTTCCAATTCTAAATTTCTATTTTCAATTTCTAAAACTTTCCAATTTCAAATTTATCCTTTCAAATCTCTCTTCTAAAATCAAATCAAATTCTTATTTTTAAATCTCTTTCCAAATCTATTTTCCAACTTTCTTTTCTTACACTTGCATATCATGCATCATGTTAGTTTCTTTTCAAAAATTCTTTTATAAAGTGGATAGGATTGAACATTAGTTAGTTGAAGACTTTCATAGGTGAATCTAGGGTAAATAAACATGTAGGTACCAAAAGGGCGGGGTAGGGTGATTGCTTAGTGTGTCTTCCTTATACGTAACCAACCTCTGAACCTAGATCACTATTTTCGAAAAACCAAAAGGAGTTATTTTTCTAAAAAGGGCATAATATTTTCTAAAGGTTGCCAAATAACCTGTTTTCCTAAAAACCCTCTCTTGAGGAGAGATTTTCAAAATCATTTTCCAAAACCCTAAGTGTAGTCTTGGGATTATGCTTAGTTTTTAGGTGACCTAACTCACCTTAATCAAGTTAGGTGGCGACTCCAAATGTTTTCCAAAAGCCCTTAATTCAAACTAATTTTCAATTCAAACCTAGTCGCACTCATTCTTCTAGAAGGGTGAGTTCTAACGAGAGAGTATAGTATTTTTCCCGCTTGTGTGTGTATTCCTCGATTGCGAAAAATCTGGGTGCGACAAGGGAGTTCGGGGAATGGCCGGAAAATGAGCTAGAAACTCAGCCAGTCACGCGGGAGGAAGAAGAAGGCCAAGCCTTCCACCCCCACGCACTACTGGTGGCGCGTGTGAGGTTCGATGATACTAAAATTTTTATGGCAGCCTTTATAATACTTTGAGAGGCTACCCTAAAATTTTCAGGGCAATCAGAGACTTCTGTGAATTTCCATGAATTATTTACGATTGAAAAGATGGAAATTCATAGAAAATAATTTATAAGTAGAAAACTTCTGGAAAATTATCAAGATACTCCTAAATATTCAAGGAGCCCAAAAATGGGAGAGTGGCCTTGATAGCCCCCCCGAATGAAAGTTTCCAGAATCTCTCTACCTTAAGTCACAGGCAGTTCCTAGCTCGGCAACGTATATCACCCCAAAAGGGGAGCCCGAATCTTCCACCTCATTGCACTTAAGTGCTCACTGATTTAACTTACCCCTCCCCACCTAACCATGTTGTAACAAAGTCCTTTTATAATGAGATGGCTAAGCAACTGAGGCAGGATATGCTTTTCTTTTACAGAAATACTGAGTTAAGAACAATTTTGATCCAGACAAACCCTAAGGGTAGGAATCTATGCATTTCCTTAAGATTCATGCTCACATTTTTCTCTATTGGATGATTTATATATTGTTATACTTTATGCTTTCCTGTCAAATTATCTTTCTATTATAAATGTCTTTCCATACTTAACTTCAAACTATACAAGTATTGCTTGCATCGTTGCATCACTGACGAGGTATAAGGGTGGTACAACCAGAAAGGAAAAGACCTCAGGTTTTTATATCATGGGTGTGCCTGACTGGCTTGATATCGAGCTAGATGATCATGGATGGGCCCTACTGGACTTGATGATGGAGGATGAATCATGGGTGGGTCCCATAGGCTTGAATTGGCCCAGATAGGATATACCTATAAGGATCCTGATATTGATGATGCGAAAAAAAAATTACAAGGGTCATATGCATGCCATGATATTCTTTTATTGTATTATCTTTTACCCTGCACCTTATAGAAATCTTAGATCTCCTACTAGGCTTTGCCGCTCATTCCTATCTTATGGGACATTTTCAGGAATAGAGGCACCAAACTGATTTCCAAGGGAATGAGCATACGAGATGAAGTCCCCTTATTATCTTATTTCTTTTAAACTCTTAAGTTAGTTTATACTGGACTGTAATGTTATAAGACTTACACTGGTTTACGGTCTTGATGTAATATTTCTGGACCATCTATATTATGTTCATGTTTATGTTGTTGTGTTAAAATTATAAACTCCATCACCTCACGGTAAACCCAACCTTAGACCTCATCGTTGTCGCGGCCTAGTAAGAGCGGAGTCAAGTCGTGACATTTATTAATCGAATACTTTAATGAGTGAACCTAGGGTGAATAGACATGTTGGTACTGTAAGGGCGGGGTAGGGTGATGGCTTAGTGCGCCTTCCCTACACGTAACCAACCTCCGAACCTAGAACACTGTTTTCAAAAACTAGATGGAGTTATTTTCAAAAATGGTCTTAAATCTTTCCAAAGGTTGCCAAACAACCTATTTTCTTAAAAACCCTCTCTTGAGGAAGTATTTTCAAAAATCCTGAGTGTGATCTTCGGATTGTGCTTAGTTTTAGGTGACCTAGCTCACCTTAATCAAGTTAGGTGGCAACTCCAAATTGTTTTTCAAAAGCCCTTAATTCAAATCAATTTTCATTTCAAGCCTAGTTGCACTCATTCTTGTAGGAGGATGAGTTCTAACGAGAGAGTACAGTATTTTTCCTGCTTGTGTGTGTATTCCTCGAGTGCAAAAAATCTGAAAGCAACAGCTGGCGACTCCATTGGGGACACTTAGAGGGTTAGGCCATTGTCATGTTTTTTCACCCTTCGCCCATGTAAAGTCTTCAATTAATTTGTTCAATCCTATCCAATCCAAAATTTGCAAAATCAAAATTTCAAAGTTGGTTTAAAAAACATGCATCTAATTTATTTCCATTCATATTATCTTGTATTAAGTTTGTCATCCACATACTAACTCTCGCATCTTTGTTTTGTAGGTGGGCTTTTTGTTTACAATATTATTTTATTAACTGCTATGCATGAATGGAATGAACAGGATGGATGGGAGTTGTTGGGCTCTTTTCTCCGCTTTAAAAAATCACACACGCACTGCATGTGCACCTGCATTCTGCATACTTACATTCTTTACCCTGATATGTCCCTTCTAGTTAGAAGGGGAAATAGTATATTGGTTGTGGGTAAGATGTTGTATTAGTTTCTTCGCCTACGGCTTCTTGATGGTTCCCCTACTCGGATTACCAACTGATCATGGCACTACCTCGAGGAGTGGGCCTAGGTTTGAAGATCTAGGAACCAAGCCTTTTTAGGACGCATTAGTAAACTCTCAACCTCATGCTCATATAGACACCATGCATAGCTGAAGCTCTGCCGGATTTAAGACACGCACACCGTTTTCCAAAACCATGGAGAAAAGGGCGACTGCTTTTACTTTCCTCCATATCTGTTTATTCTTGTTATTATAATGACTATACTCTTACTGTTATAATGCTTGTATAACTGCTCATGCATCCAAGTTTACTTTGCAAATGCATTCTCTCTCTCTTTACTTTATGCATTAATGTTCATGCATTCCATATTCCACGTCAAGACAAGAGTTCCAAAGTAAATAAAGTCACTGCATCTCCATGCGTATAGTCAACCCAAAGAGAGTGACACCAAGTTCTCTCTCCATTGCATTAAACCTACCAAAACGCTAAGGGTTCCCACATAACCCTAAGGAATCATTGTATGCATTTCAAGTCATTCCATAAGAGAGGCCCTAATCCCTCTATACTCATGGAGATAGGATTGTCGAGAAGACAAGGGGCAATCAATCAACATGGTCTTTTGGCGACCTCCTCAACATCAAATCCAAAGAGGAAAAATCCGAAGACTCAAGAGTAGCTTAGGATCTCCAAATGTAAAAGTAGATAGGTGAAAGTCCAAAGGAAAATGTTCCCCCTCCCCCTATTAAAATGTACTTTGATTCTTTTGTATTTTAAACCCAAAAGTTTAATGTACCATTTTACTTTTTATTTTCTTCAAATGAATGAACGTACGAATGAATCTAGGTTCCTGATCAATGGTAAGGTACTTGCATACAGGGCCAATACATCATGCTAAGTCTCCCTCTCAAGTAGAGGCACCCCAAGGACATGCATTGCATAAAAATCTTCAAATCAAAGCACTAACTTTTCTATTGTTTCTTGTCTTCTATCCTCTCCCTCCTCATCTCCAAGTACCAGGAGAATCGAAGGCAAAAACATGACAAGAAGGGGGTTTTCTAAACCATTCGTTTATTATTATCATACTGTTCACATGTTCACTTTTATTATGCTCATGCATCCATATCCATTCCAACACAAGAGTTTCAAGAAACTCAAGTCATTGCATTCTCATGCATCTAAACAATCGTAGAGAGAATGGAGTAATCCAATCTACCAAAACTTCTAAGGGTTCTTCAACCCTAAGGAGACATGGCATGCATAGAATCATATCTCTCGAGAGTCCCAAATCTCTCTTAATTTATAGCAGCGAGATTACCCAAACAAAAAACATCAACCAGCCCATGCCGAAGAGGTATTGTATTGCATAAGGGGCAAAATCCTGCCTCCAAAACGGACTCAGCATCATACCTAGATTCCCTCAAAGAAGGAACCTCCATAGGACACGCATCGCATAAAACCTCCAACTCAACATGCTTAATACATTTTGTTTTTCTTTTCCTTTTTCAAGTCAAAAAGCACAACTGAACTCATGAAAACCCTTCTAGCATCATGGCCAATTCAAACTCGTGCAAGGATAAGCCCAGATATTGAAAGAGGCCGAACCTACATGAAAGAGTAAGAAGAATTAACCATCCATTTGCAAGACATTACCTCCATGCAACTACCCTCGCGCCATGCCAAGACAATCATCATCCATGCAGAAGAGGACTTCACCATTTGCAAAGTCTTTTCAGACCCGTGCATTATAACAACATAATCCTCTAACTTCCAAATGCATGCCAAATGACATGAACTCGCCCTCCGTTAATACACCCGGTAAATGAAGCACCAAGAAGGTTGACATAGTCCCAAAATCCTATAAAGGGTTCTCACCAAAAGGCCCATAAGAAAAGAGAGGTTCTCATAAAATTTGTCTGTTTCCTTTTTATCTTTCCATTTCTTGCATATCTTATTTAAATTAACATAGCACGCCATGCAATCATGTTTTGAAATGCTAAAGAAGTAGTTTTCAATTCATCCCTTTTGCCTCGTACTCTCGTGAAGTAATGACTCGACTTGAAGGATGGGATAACATGGGCAACCCATTCAAAGGGGGGCTAAAACCTTTAAGAGACAAAGTGAGAGTGAGATATAGGAAGAAAACAATCTCAACAAAGAGGTGTAGAGTTCATTGAAGAGACGACACTTGCGTGATATCCTAGCTAAGCGATGGCCAGCCGAGTCCTCAAAATGATGAGAAGCCATTGTTTTATTTATCCCAAATAAAAACTATCATTTGGTCAGCCCACTAGAGCCATACATGCTTTCTTTTCAGTCCCCAAACCAACAACCATCCCCCACACTTGGGTAAGCACAGAGTAGTTGATTAGGTAGAATATATAGTGGTTAACTGGCATAAACACATCATCTCTAGGAATATTATCTAAAATTTGTACAAAGGCTTTATGGACTAAGCAATGTAATTTGAAATGATAAGAGGCCCTCAATTCTGCTACCATACGCAAAAATATCCCCTTTGCTTAACCCACTAGTGCCTCGCAGAAAGTGGAAGATTTTTTTTTTCTTTTTTGTCAACCCCGATCTGAAACCATCCCCCGACACTGGGGCAGACAGGCAGTAGAAGATCTGGCAAAGAATGTCATCGACCATCAAGCTGAAGTAACATGAAGGCTCTATGGATCAAGCAATTTTGTTCAAAATGAAGAGAGGCCCTCATTTCACTTCCCATACAATTAAAAGCAACTCTTGTCAAACCTATTGAGCCAGTTACCTTTTCTCTAGAATGAAACCCCAACCTAGGGATCACCGCCCACAATGGGTTAAATTAAAATGTTAAGGAAAGGATCTAAGAGAAAGAAGTTATGGAAATGTTTATCTCGCAGAAAGCAAAAAGAAAGGGAAGAAACAAAAAAGTAAAGAGAAAAAGCTATCACGGGGCAAGTAAAAAAAAAAAAAAGAAAGGGGCAACTCCATTAGAAGGTCAAGGATCAAACTACAAGAAAGGTGAACTTCTTAAAGAATATATAGTTATTCAAAGGTGATCCTAGGTAACAAAGAAGCCTAGTAGAAGCAATAGGTGTAAAAACCTAAAATCGTGGCCTACATTACGACCCTGGTAAAGTCCTCTCCAATTGAAAAAAGATTGCTTGATCTAAATGAGCCAAACGTGTTGTTGAAGCTAGAGGAGGATATCAGGGGATGAAACCCCGCTGGAAGACTAACCAAGGATGGTGCGGATCTAAACCCTACTAGAAATAACATCAAATTTGAGCATGCGTATCCTTTTCATTCATAAACCCTTTCACCTAGCCTACGTTAGGGTCCAAATTAAAGTCTTCTCCAATCAAAGAAAATTGTTTAGTCCAAATAAGCCTAAATAATACCAAGACAAGTAGGATGAGAAAGGAGAACTAAGGAGGAATGCAGGGGCAATCTCGTGCTCCAAAGTGTGCTCAAATGGTTTTGGTTTAAACAACCCACTAAAAGAAGATCTTTGAGCCTAAATATCCCTTTATTTCTTACAACCCCTAAACCCAGCCTACATTACGGTCCTAAAAGAAGTCTTCTCGGATTGAGGGCCTAGCTGTTTATCGCTCGGTAAAGGGCATGTGAGTTGTCGTTTAAGCCACGATGGCATTTTGGGAATCTGTGAGAGAAAACCAAGTAAGGTCAGAAAAACCCCAAATAGCAACCCTGTAGAAAGTAGGGATAGGATAGCAAACCAAAAGCTTAAGATCCCTGGAGAATGGTGCAAATGCTATCACACCCTAATGAGAATGGGACAAATTTGAATGGGGTAGAATCCTAGAAAGGAAACAAAATTTTGAGAGTATGGGCCCTAGGGTAATCTTGGGACATTCTTTGTAAGTAGCTTATATATATGTAGTACTAATGCATCCATGACATGTATAACTTGTACATAAATTCATGTATAGTTTGTATCTATTCATGCATTCATCAAAAAGTATGGTGTGCATTTAATTCCATTCTTGTATGTACATTCAAAAAGTATAACACGCATTAATTTCCATTTCTGTATGAACCTGTGCATTCATAATATATATATATATAAAGTAGGACATACAAAATAAGTCATACATCTAATTCCATGTGCATTCATAAAAAATAAAATAAATAAATAAATAAATAAATATAACATGCATTCACCCATTCCCTTTTACATTTTTAGAATTGGCATAAGTAAACTGTTTTTGTACAAAAACTAACTTTATGTCTTTCTCTCTCTCTCAAATAGAAAGTAGAGAACAAGGTAAAACACAAAAAGGAGCTAAAGCCACCCCTCAGACATCTCTAGCACCAGCACCCCCCTCAAAAAGCTTAGATTTCCATGGCCGATAAGAAGTAGAGAATAGGGCAATGACCTCAGCGTCCATCTCATCCTCGAAGGCTGGTTCAACTGGAGGGAAGGGGTTGACTGGAGGCCCACTCCCCCTCCCACTCTGGCTAGAAGATGCTCGGCCAGCGGAGTGCTAACTACCCTTAGAACGGCTTGAGCTGCCAACAGAATCTGTCTAGGCCACCTTCCCGAAGCGGTGTCTCCTCTCGGAACCGTCATCACCTATGTCTGCCATCCTGAAAGGTAGGTCAAGGTAAGAGGTATTAATATATGGTATATGCAATTCAAAAGATAAGAAATAAGAGCAGAAAAAATAATAATAATAACCAGAGATAAAATATAAATTAAAATGAATGCCCTAACTTTCCTATAAATCCTACTCAAACCAACTCAGGTTTCTTAAAAACTTTTCCTTCAAAAGCTCATTTCTAAAATCAACTCTTAAAGGTTTCTTAAAAAAAAAAGTTCCTTCCAAATTAGTTTTCCAAGGGTTTTCTAATAGTTTCCTCCAAAAAGTTCTTAAAAGAGTTTCTTAACTTTTTCCTCTAAAAATTCCTTTTTAAAATCCAGTTAAAAGATTTTTCTAACTCCCTCTTTTAAAAAATTTGATCTTTAAGATCAGCTTTTAGAATCAAATTCTAAGGATACTAAATGTTTCCCTCCAAGATCCATTTAAAAAATTAAGGCCAAAAATTATTTTCAAAACCAAATCTTAAAATTTTCAATCCATCTCGATTTAGTTTTTCAAGAAAATTTCTTTTCTAGTCAAGTTTAAGATTCTCCCAAACTCTTTCTTTTAAAAAAATTCAAAATAAAAACTTAAAAATGTTCAAGGTTTCACTCCAAAAATTCTTCCTTCCGAAATTTCTATCGAGTTCCAAAGTTTTCCATCCTAAATCTTTGTCAATCTCAAAATTTTCTAAATCCAAAATTCATTTTCAAAAGTGTTCCTAAGGTCTTCCCTCCAAAGTGTCTTCTAAAATTCTATTTTCCAAAATTCTCCTAAGTTTTCTTTCAAAAAAGTTTTTTTAAAAAGACCCCCTGAGTTTCTCGGGGCCTTCTCCACCAAAAAGGCCTTGCCCTCAAGGGTTTTGTATCTTTTTCCTTCAAAAAGATTTTATTCCAAAACAATTTCAACTCTTTTCCTAATTTCAAAAAATTTTGGTAGAGTTCCACCTAAAAATGGTCCCTGCAACGCCTACAACATCGACACAAACACACAAATCACGCACTTCGTTACATCACAATCACATAGCACCAACAACTGTACACATTTTTCAAATTTCTAAGTTTTTCAAAAAGACTTGTTTTATTTTTCAACAAATCAATGGTTTTCAACGTTATCCTAAAATTTCTTAAAATCACTTCAAATGTTTTCTAAAATATCCCTTCATTTTTCTAAACACTAAACTCTAATAATTTCTCAATTTACTCCATTTTTTCTATTTTTCAAAAATTCAAAAATTCAAAAATTCAAAAAGTTTTCAAAAAATTCTGAAACTTCATACGCTGTTAAACACATTTTTCTAAGGCACATAGGATAAAAATCTAGCCAAAAAACTCAATGCCCAAGGTCGTAGGGACAAATGCTCAATTCTTGCAAAAACCCCTTTTACATTAACACGTAAAATTGCTCAAATTCAATAAAAAAAAAAAGTACCAAAATGCAAAAATAACTTCACTACGGTGTTCAAAATATATCAAAATATCAATTTTCACTATTCACATGGCTCAAATGGAATTCTACACATCGAAATCGACATAAAATAAAAAAACTTACATCTTGGAGTTCTCCAGCGAAATCTTCTGGTCCGGCAATGGTGTCTACTTCCAGTAATCCTTCGTGGTCCCTAGGAATCACTGCTTTAATATCAAAGTTGATTTTCTGGCGAAAGCCTTCGAACTCTTAGAAAATTTTCCAACCCCGTGGCTGTTTGAATCAGAAATTTTTTTAGTTTTGTTTTCAGACTTAGCGCCACTAGCAGTGGTGCCAAGGCAATTTTAGCAAAGGTACTACTGCTAGTGACGCCAGTTTCCAATTCTGGGTAGTTTTGCCCTTTTCTCGCTAAACTCGATTTCAAAGGCTTTTTGGGCTCAATATTCATTTCCAAACTCCAATTTTAAAAAATTTCCAAAGGTTGTCCCTCCGACTGCCTCACGGTCAATAAAAGACTCTTACTCTATCGTTTTCTGTCTTCGACACGTAAAGACAGAAAAAGATGGGCAGTTGTAAGCACCCAATTTTTACCCGCTCGATAGTCTCCAATCTGTCGAGACTTGTATTCATGTCAATGTGGACATATTCCAAGTCAAATCATTTTTTCAAACCTAATTCAGTCAATCAATCACTTTGCGGGCCCACTAGGCCCAAATAAAGGCAAAATGACCAAAGTGCCCTTAGGGCATTGTTCAAGTCCAATTCCAATTCCAATTAAATTCGGTACACATTTCTAGAATGTTGATTCCTCAAGGTAGTAAGTCCATCCTGTCTGGCACGTTTTTCGAGAGAACTCTTCGGAACAGTGAGTCCCTTTAAAACCATCAACTAGGACGAGACCCTAAGTCCCCGAGATGGTAGAACAGTCGACCTTTGGCACATGCCAGCCCGCTGATGAAGAAATGTCTGTTATTCGACACGCCTTTCGAGAAAGTTGATTCCTCAGGCGATAAGTCCACTTGGCAGCTTTCTGAGATCAGACAGTCTCTAGAATGATCGCGACTCGTGAAAGTAACGGAAATTCTCATAAACAT
Source organism: Euryodendron excelsum (assembly GCA_033060915.1). Lineage (NCBI taxonomy): Eukaryota > Viridiplantae > Streptophyta > Magnoliopsida > Ericales > Pentaphylacaceae > Euryodendron > Euryodendron excelsum. Next base: position 41,600,484 of record CM065390.1, on the reverse strand, counting down.
TGCAACTGTCAGAGTGGCGAAAACACTCGTAAATAGGTCGACTTTGGGAATTGCCAACAAAGCCCTGTCACAAGACTGCCGTCAGAGTGATGGAAACACTCAAAACACAGGTCAACACCAGTGCCTACTAGCCCACTCTGATGAAAAATGACAAAACTGCCCCAAGGGCCATTTTTAACACGTTTCTTGAGAAAGTATCTAAGTCCTCAAAATGGTAAGTCCACCCTTCGAAGATTTTCCTAAAGACAATCAAGCATGATTAGGTGCCTTCCGGTCGGTTTCAGGCCAATTCGGTCTAAATGACCATTTTGCCCCTAGGCATCTAAAAGCCCTAGGAACCACACTGGCTCTAGGTATCAAATTGGTAACCTCCCAGGGATGCTTTTGACTGTATCCCCGACCTTTCGATACATTTTTGGATCATTCCAAGTCAGTTCCGGCAAATTTGTTGCCAAATGACCGTTTTGCCTCTAGTGGGCCGGTCGCCATTTCCAACCATACCGGCTTTGGGTATCTAACCGGTAACCTCCTAGAACAATCTAAGTAATGTTTCCGAACCTCGAGTCTTCTTTTGGGATATTTCGAATCCATCCTGACAGCTTTTCGGCCCAATTGACCGTTTTGACCCTAATAGCCCGGTTAACCCCTCGAACATATCTGGACATCATTTTTCAAGTCTACTACCATCGAGACACTATTCTAAGGGTTCTTGTCCTTTTTCGGCCCTCCGGGCCATTCCTGGCCCTTTAAATCAATCCTAGACCTTCTAGAGTCACTCTTAGTGAAGCTAGGCCAAAAATTGCATTGTAGTCACTAGTACAGGCACCCAAATCTTCTGAAGATACGTTGCTTGCCGAACTTAAAACTTTCCTAAGTGGTTGGCACCACTAGCAGTGGCACCAAGTCAAAATTTGGCCTAGCGCCACTTCTAGTGGCGCTAGAAGGAAATTTTTCCTGGAGCCACTGCAACAGGTGCCAGGTCAATCCTCTGTCTATAAATACAGAGCCTCCTCCAGTGTGAAAAAGATCTGCAAACTCAGTCTAAAAATCCTCCTCTTCAATATACAGAGCCCGAAGCCTCTCCAAACCCTAGTTTCCTTTTAGTTTTTCCAAACCTAGCCCCCGTATACTAAACCCTAGTATACATACACTCAAATACACTCACATACACTCATAGAAGACTTGAAGTGCTGCAACTCCGAAGCTTTCAAAAGTCAAAGTAGGCACTCGAAGACCAATGCAAGGCAAAGCAAAGACCGAAGTTAAGAAAGCGAGTATAACAAAACAAATAAAAGAAGGCACAAGGTAGGCTTCCTATTCACGTTTACGCAATTCCCTTCTCTCTCTTCTCTCTCCTAACCCACTTGGGTTTTCTTCTATTTTAATCCCCATTTTCTAACCTCCCTTTCTTGCATGCTTCAAAATAAGGGACTCTCTGGTTCATGTGTAGGATTAGGCTATTAAAAGTCATCGTGTGGGGGCTTTCTCTTAGTCTAGCCAGAGAACACATGGATTCGGCCCCCTTGATTATGTGGTGAAACATTTAACCTTATATGTTCATGACCCCATCCTGCATTGTGCATATCATGATCATGCATCTCTCCAAAAATTGTTTTCAAACTCGTTTTTAAAACTTGCGTCAAAATCGTTTTCATAACTCATGTTAAAATCTTCTACTTCAAAACTTATTATCAAAATCACAATCGTAAAGTGATTCTAGCCTTTCCATGGTTATGGTTGCTTTAGGAAAGTGCTGCATTTAAAGTGACCAATATGGTGCGTATTTTCAAATTCTTATTGTTTTTAAAATCACAATCCTAAAATAGTTCTAATATTCCTATGGTTAGAATCGTTTTAGGAATGTGAGATGTTTTTACTGGCTCGCAAAAGTCCACATTCAAATCCCTTTTCAAATTGCTTTTCGAAATTACTTTCCAAAACCACTTTTTGAATCCTCTCCAAAATCTTTTTTCAAATCTACTTTCTAAAATCTCCTTTCCAAAATTGCTTTCTAAAAACTCTCTTCAAAAAAATCTATTTTCCAAAACTTCTTTTCAAACTCCTTTCCAAAAAGTTCTCTTCAAAATTCACTCTCTAAAAATGCTCCTTAAGTTTCCTTCCTAAAAAATGCTTTCCAAAAATTCCTTTCTAAAAACTCTCTTTTCAAGTTTACTTTCTAAAAACTCCTTTCTAAGATCTCGTACTAAAAATCTTTCTTTTTAAAAGTTCTACTTTCCAAAATCTCTTTTCTAGGAGTCCAAGTTAAACCCTAGAGCCATAATTAGGAAACCCTAATTTTCTTTCCTATAACATGATTCTCTATCTTGCCTCAAAACTTAGGTTTTCCAAATCTCCTTTCTTACATCAAAATCATAAATTTCCAAAACCTATTTTCTATATCAAACTATAGCCTTCCAAATCTAGTATTTCCAAAACTTCATCTTTCCAATTCCATGTCAAATCAAATCCTCCGTTTTAGGAAACCAAATCAAAATCTCCCATTTAGGAAACTAGATCCAATCCTCTATTTTTGAAAACAAAATCGAATCACCTCTTTTTAGAAATAAAATCCAATATTTTGTTTTAGGAAATAGGAATCCCAATCTTTCCTGATCCAAACATTTTCTAATTCAATCGTTCCTAATCTCATACCTTCCTAAACCTTAAGTTTCCAAAACTTAAACTTCCAAATCTTTCCTTAAACTTTAAACTTCTTAATTCCAACCTTTCCTAATTCTATACCTTTCCAAATTTCAACTTTTCAAATCTAAATTTTCAAATCTTTCTTAAACTCAAACCTTTCTTAGTTTCAAGTATTTCTAAAACTCAAACTTTGAATCTTTCTAAATTCAAACCTTTCTTAATTTCACATCATTCCAAAATTCTAAAATTTATAAATTTTAAATCTTTCCAAATCCAAAATTTTCTAAATTCAAAACTTTCCTAATCCAAAACTTTCTTAAGTTAAAACGTTTTAAATTCAAAAGTTTCCAATTTCAAAACCTTTCCTATTTTAAAAATTTCTCATTCAAAATCTTTCCTAAAATGAAACTTTCTTAAAATGAAACTTTCCTATTTTAAAACTTCACTAATTCGAACATTTCCTAAATCCAATCTTTCCTAATCTTCCAAGTCCAACAATAAAGTCAAATCTTTCCTAAAACCCTTCCAAGTCAAGTCAAATCTTTCTTAAATTTCAAGTCTTTCCTCAGTCCCATCTTTCCTAAGTCTAGGTTTCCTAAAACCAAGCTTTCCAAAACCAATCTTTTCAAATCTTCCAATTTGAATTCCAAATCAAACCTCTTTTCAAATCTAACCTTCTATTTTCAATCGGACTCTTGTCCGAACTACAACTGACCTGATTCCCAAAAAAGGGATATACAGGCAACCCTCTTGGGTGCGATCATAACCTTTTTCAAATCTCCAATTCCATAACCTTTTTCAAATCTCCAATTCCATAACCTTTTTCAAACTTCCAATTCCAAAAATCTATTTTCAAATCTTCAATTTCAATTTTCAAAACTTTCTTTCCAATTTAAAACTTCAATTCTTCTATTCAAATCAATTTTCAAAATCAAATCTTTCTTTCAAATCTATCTTTTCCAATCCATTTCAAAATCAAATCAAGTTCTTTTCAAATCAATTTTCAAAATCAAATCCTTGCACTTGCATATGATGCTTTATGTTAAATATCTTTTCAAAATTCTTTCCTAAAGTGGATAGTTTTGGGTATTTATTAATCGAAGACTTTAATGAGTGAACCTAGGGTCAATAGACATGTAGGTACTACAAAGGCAGGGTAGGGTGATGGCTTAGTGCGTCTTCCCTACACGTAACCAACCTCCAAACCTAGATCACTATTTTCAAAGACCAAATGGAATTATTTTAAAAAATGGGCTTAAATCTTTCCAAAGGTTGCCAAACAACCTATTGTCTTAAAAACCCTCTCTTTAGGAAGTATTTTAAAAACCTTTTTCAAAAACCCTAACTGTGATCTTCGGATCGTGCTTAGTTTTAGGTGACCTTACTCACTTTAATCAAGTTAGGTGGGCGATTCCAAATTGTTTTCCAAAAGCCCTTAATTCAAATCAATTTTCAATTCAAACCTAGTCACACTCATTCTTCTAAGATGATGAGTTCTAACAAGAGAGTATAGTATTTTTCCTACTTGTGTATGTATTCCTCGAGTGTGAAAAATCTAGGTGCGACCATATGAACATGAGGTTGAGGGCTACTAATGCTTCCTAAAAACATCGGCTCCCAGATCTTTAAACCTAGGCCCACTCCCCGGGGTGGTGCCATCATAGGTTGGTGATCTGAGCAGGGAAACTATCGAAAGACCATTGGTTAGGTGACACATCTGCCTACCACCGACAGTCAATGTACTATTTCCCCTTCTAACTAGAAGGTAGTAACCATGGTCAATATTCCATGAAGATGCATATGCAAGTGTGTGTGTGATTTTGGAAATTGGAATAAAGAGCCCAACAACTCACATACATCCTGTCATACATAACATACGTGGCAGTTTATGAGGATAAATTAAAAATGTGAACAAGGGTCCACCTGCAAAACAAATGCACGGAGTTTGTACTTTTAAGGAACTCAAATGCAAAATAAAATATGATGTTATGAACAATGCAAGAGCATGTAATGAATGCAATGTTTGACTTTTTACAAACAAATACCATTTTTAAAAATTTAGAATTTTCAAATTTTTAGAAAATGGATATAGGTAAACAAGGTAACTGGCGAACTTAAGGTGAGTAAAAGGTGATTGGACATGACATAGGCGTAACCCTCTAATTATCCCAGCAGAGTTGCTAAACTGTCGTGCCCTATTTCCTAACGCCAGGCCCTTTTGCCCCGTCGGGGGGGAGGAGGGGAGATTTGGTACGGTGCTCTCTCGTTAGAACTCGTCCTCCTAGGAGGACGAATGCGACAGGGTTTGAATTTTTTAAATGGAATTGATTAGAGCTTTTTGAAATGATCTTTGGAGTGGCCGCCTAACATATTTAAAGATGTGCTAGGTCATTTACACCAAGAAAAACCTGAGGGTTAAACTTAAGTTTTGGAAAAGGTTTTAAAAAATTTCCTCATGAGACAGTTTTAGAAAGTAAGGTTGTCTGACAACCCTAAAAACGTTGGAAAGCCCTTTTAAAAATTGACTCCAGCTTTTGTCTTTGAAACAGAAATTTTTAAGTCCGGGGGTTGGTTATGTGTAGGGAAGATGTCCTAAGACTATCACCCTACACTGCCCTTGCAGTACCTATATGTCTAATCACCTTTTACTCACCTAACTATGACTCACCGGTTACCTATGTTTAATCTTATCCACTTAGAAAAACTTTTGAAAACAAAGTATCAAAAAGAGTTGGAAAAATGATTATGGAATTGGAAATTTTGAAAGGATTGTGACCGCACCCCGTGAAAGGTTGCCTATGTGCCTCCTTAATGACAAGAGTCCGAAAGGATCGAAATTTTAAAATGGTTTTCTATTTCAAGAAAGTTTTCATTTTTAGAAAGTTTCATTTTCAGGAAAGTTAGAGTTTGAAAATGTTTCATTTTCAAGAAAATTTGACTTAAAAATGTTTTGTTTTCAAGAAGATTTGATTTGATTTTGAAACATTTCCTTTTCAGAAAGATTTTATTCTCTTTTTGGAAAAGATTTTGTTGCCCTTTTTGAAGAAGATTTGATTTGTTTCCTTTCGGAAAGATTTGAAAAAGATTTAAATGATTTGAAAGGGTTTGAAAAGATTTGGAAGGGTTTTGTTTCCTTTTTGAAAAAGATTTGATTTGCTCAAAAAAGGCAAGTTTTGATAGTTTTCAAACTGGGAGGAGTTGAGTTAGGGTTTAAATTTAGAAGGTTTGAAAAATGAGTGATTTGAGGGATTTGAAATGGAAGGTTTTGATTTGATTGATTTTAAAAAGGAAAGTTCAAAAAAGAAAGGTTTGATTGATTTAGAATTTGAGGATTTTGTGGGTTTGAAAAAGGTAAGATTTTGACTTGAAAAAGGGAAGTTTTTGAGTGGGCAAAAATGGAATTTTGCTTGGATAGGACTTCTAAGGTCTAACAAAAGCAAGTTTTATAAATGGTTCAAAAACTGAGTCTTTGAAAACATGTTTTAGGACCCAAAATTCTAACTTGGATTTTAGACATCCAAATGAATATCACACTTTGCCTAAAGCCATTCTAGCCATTGTAAGTTTAGAATCACTTTAGGCTTGTGGCTTTGAAAAACAATAAAGGCACGAGACCAAAAATGTAGACCTTTTCGGGTCATTTTAAATGTCACACATTTCTCGAAACAAGCCTAATCATGAAAAGACTAGGATCATTCTGAGATCGTGTTTTTTAAAAGAAACAAATGTAGGCTAACGGGAGCCATTTAAAATGTCACACTTTTCTAGGAGAACCCTAACCATAAAAGGGTTAGGATCCACCTAGAATTGTGGTTTTGAGAAAAAACTCTTTGAAAATGGTTTTAAGGGGTAGAGAAATGACATGAATGCAAATATATAATGACGATAATAACAGCATGAAACATACAAGGTTAGGTATTACCATATTACAAAAGGGCCCCATGGCCATGCCGTAAAGCAAGTGAGGGCCAAGAAGAGAGTTCCAATCGGTAATCTCCTCTTGTTCACTCTCGACATGGACTTAACGTCCTCTTTTCCAAGCATGCAAGAAAGGGAGGTTTAGAGATAGGGGACTAAAAAAGAGAAGAACCTTAGTGGGTTATGAGGGAGAAGAGAGAGTGGGGAATGCGGAAAGGTAAATAGAGGATTAACTTTGTCTCGTTTCTTCTTTCTTTGATGGAGGCCTTGGACTTGGGAAGACTTCGGGAGCTTTCGAGTAATGAGACAAACCTTCGGTAAGGCTCGGAGGCTGGGACTTCAGGAGTTCTGACTCGGACTTGACTGGCAGGACTTTGAGAGGGAGAGAGAAGGCTCCGAGAGCTGTTTGGGACAGAGGGGGAGAGTCTCTGGATAAAATTTTTGACCCAAAATAGGGAGGGAGGAGGTTTGTATTTATAGTGTAAAAGTAGGAGGGCTGTGCACCACTCTTAGTGGTGCATGGCTTAACATTGGTTGTGTGCCACTAGAGTGGCATAAGGGGCATTAATGAAGGCTTAAAAAATGGCTGGATACAGGGCTGGTTAATTCGTAATTGATTCTGGGGGGTCATGTGCCACTATTAGTGGCACACAACTAAAATTAAAGCTTACGTCACTAATAGTGGCGTAGGCTCATTAATAAGGGCTGATCAGAAGGCTAGTTGATTTGTAACCACCTTTGACAGCTGGCGTGCGCCTCTAGAAGTGGCTCAAGGCCGAAAGTTGGTCATACTTCACTTGGAGTAGAGTAGGGAGGCTCTAGTTTGGAAAGGAAAGTGTCGAACGACGGGACCTGGCCAGAAATGGAAGGGGACACTTTGGAAAATGCCTCGGGGATTGCCAGTTTGATTTCTACAGTCGGTATGGTTGAAGAGAGTGACCGAATCGCATCACCTCATCCCGGGAGTTCTAGGGTTGATCAAGATTAGCCGAGTTGACCAGAGTTGACTGGGGTTGACTGGGTGGACCATAGTTGACTTGGGTTGACCTAAGTTGACTAGGGTGTTACCAATTTGAAACCCAGAGCAAGTGTGGTTTCCTAGGGCATTTGGATGCCTAGGGGCAAAATGGTTATTTTAATCGGGGAACCTTCGGGAAAGGACTGGGTTGATTGAATGGCACTGGACATGTCGAACTATCTAAGGATGGCCCATGGAAGGTGGTCTTACCGTTCTTAGGGCTTGGTACTTTCTCAAAGATCGTGGGGGATGGTCATTTTTCACTGGGACGGGCTAGTAAGCGTCGGTGTTGACCGGTCTAGATCTGGTTTGAAATTATATCTGAGGAATTGGTTCTTTCTTAGGGAACAAGCATGGAAGGGTCTTACCGCCTTGAGGGATAAACTTTCTTAAAGGTCGTGCCAGACTAGGACAGTCTTCCGTTCTTGAGGGGTTTGTGCTTTCTTAAAGAACGTGCCGGATTAGCGGACATTCTACATTGGTTTGAATGGACTTATCGTCTTATGGAAGACGTGTTGGGCTAGATTGGATTGACTAATACACGAGGGGCATTCTAGTCATTTTGCCTCTATTGGGCCTAATGGGCCCACAAAGCAGTTGATAGATCAAATTGGTTTTGGAAAGCTGGTTTGGGCTTGAGTATGCTTGTGTTAGTTTGAGTGTGTGTCTGGTCAGGCCGGAGATAGTCGAGTGGCCAAAATGGGACTTATTGTTCCAAGTAGTTTTCTCAAAGAACGTGCCAGACTGAATGAACTTACTGCCTAATGGATCAACTTTCTCAAAAGACATGCCTATTTGAATTTGATTGGTCTTGATTGGAATTCAAATTGCAATTGAGGTTAAAAAAAGGGACTTACCGTCTCTAGGAAGACGTGCTAACTAGAATTGGATGGAGCAATGCCCCAAGGGCATTTTTGTCACTTTGCCTCTATTGGGCCAGGCGAGCCCGCGAAGCGATTGATTGACTGGATTGAGTGTTGAAAACTGATTTTGACTTGAATTTGTCTGTATCGATTTGAATATGAGTCCGATTGGACCGAAGATTACCGAGCGGGTAAAAATAGAGTGCTTATAGTGCAGATAATGGATCGGCTCCACATCACAATTTACTGAGTTTTGTACTGTAGGAAGCTTGAGATTAACAGCGAGGATGTGACCACTACAAAAGAAATTTTTTTAGGGTTGACATTGAAACTATATTCAAAGCTAAAAGAATAAAATAAATATGTGCCCTATTCCAACTAATCACTTTTATAAAATGTATTTGTGGCAAAAAAAAATTATATAGCAAATAAGATTGCAAAGTTTTACACATATGTTATTACTAGGATATATAGCAAATCAACAAACTTGAGCTTGACTTCTTTTATATTTATTATTAAAAACCTTATTTAAGATTTATTAGGCTATTTTGAAATTTACTTGAGAAGCTAAACTTAAATAATTTCTACAAACCTAATACATTTTATAAGGAAGGACATCTATATGTATATAACTAGTGGAATCATATTACCATTACCCTTCTCTGAGCCCCCACACCTCAAAGGGTCTTCCTTTTTCTCTATCAAGTCTTTAGTATGATCTAGAGATACCACTTCAATTTGAGGCTACAAGTAAACCAACCCTCTCGGACGACAGAACCAATGACAGTCTACAGTTCAAGTCCAGGGATCAATATCACATAATAGAGGTTTCTTCACGTATGTCCAGTCCAGCCAAGCAAACTAACCACGCTACTTGTCACGACCCGTCATTGCACTCACTAGGTCGCAACAGTGAGGAAGGGGGGGGGGGGGGGGGGGTTATATATCTAACATGACATAATAAACATGATCATAACTCAAAATGGTCCAGATAATATTACATCAAGGCAGTAAAGCCAACAAAATGTCTCATAATAGTACAATCCAAAATAAAACTAGCTAACTCAAAAGCTTTAAAAGTGATAAGGTAGCAAGGGGACTTGTTCTCGCATGTTCATTTCCTTGGAAATCCGATTGATGCCTTAACTCCTGAAAATGTCCCACAAGATAGGAGTAAGTTGTGAAGCCTAGTAGGAAATCCATGATTTTTGTAAGGTACGGGTTAAAATGCAGTGAAGTAAAAGAATGGAATAGCATGCATATGTCCCTTATAATTCTTTTATCAATTCTAGGATCCATGTTGGTACGTCCTGCCTGGGCCAATTCAAGCCATCAAGTCTAGCTAGGTTCATCCATGATTATTTAGCCCGATATCGAGCCAGTGATACCGACCCATGATAGCCTCGAATATCAGCCAGCCAGGTACACCCATGATATAAACTCAAGGTCTTTTCCTTTCCGGTTGTTCCATCCTTATTCCTCCTCAATGATGCAATCATGCAAGTGATTTTGAAGTCATTTATAGGAAGACATTGTAATCAGTAAGATAATTGGTGGGGAATAAAACACAGTAATTTGCAAATCATTCAATAGGAAATAAAGTGAGCATGTGTCTTAAGGAAATGCATAGGTTCCTACCCTGTTTATACATCCTGGTAAAAAAATAGGTACTCGATTCACGTACTGTTTGTGAAGGAAAGAAATATTAGCTTGTTTGTCATAATTATTCAAGATTTTCTAATAATTCTTATAAAGTGATGATTGTTAATTGGAAGTGTCAGATAATTAGGGAATTAGCAAAGTTAGAGTTGCTAGTAAGGGTAGGCTCGGTGGAATGGATCATTTGGAACCCTCCTCGTCTTCCATCAGGAACGAAATTGCCTAGTATCAGGGCTCAAGGGTGAAATCTCATATTTTACCAGGGGATCCAATGACCCTGCAATCTCCAATAATTGGGTTACTCATAATTTTAGAGGTCTACTGGTGAATTTTCATATTGTTTCCATTTATAATGCAATTTATATGATTTTCTTTGTCAGAACACTATTTTTATTTAATAGAAAATCATATAAATGTCAAAAAAATCTGAAAAAATATGGGAAGGCCTCATTTGGTGTAATAAATACACTAGAAAAATTTGAAGCCAAGGGAGTGTGGGACGCACCCACATGCGCCACCACACGCGCGTGTGGAAGGAAGGTTGTGCCTTCATCTTCTTCCTCACATTGCTGGGGGCTTCCCTCGCCAATTCCCATCGATCCATGGTCCTCCTGGCCATGCATGTGTGGCCTAGAGAATGCTATCGATCTGGGCTACATACTCATGGCCAGTGCTCAACCTACGATGGCCGGAGGTGGCCGTTCCAGACTTGCAACTGAGCCTTTGGGCCTCTTCCTGTGTTTTTTTGGAGATGAGTCCTCCATGGAAGTGGTTTGTAACGTCAAGTCGAGGAGGACCCAACTGGCCTTGATGGAAAAGGTGGCTGGCTCAGGCCCTACCTTAGCTTGTTTCGATCAAACAGCCGATGAAACTCCCATTTTTCTTTCTCTTGGCTTATCTCCGGTTCACGGCGAGGTTAGGGTATGTTCTTGCTGGGTTTAGATAGGTGAGTGGTTGGGGAAGGAGGCCCAGTACCTTCTTCTTCAAACGGGTTGAGCTGGTCTCCCTCTTCTGCCTCCCTCTTCTCAGTTCTCTCTCTCTCTCTCTCTCTCTCTCTCTCTCTCTCTCTCTCTTTCGAACTCTCGTGCAACTGTGGGTCGAGAGGGGTGTCTGTGCAGGTGAGGGGTTTATATAGAGGTCGTGTTGTAGGCTGGGGGTGGAGTTTGCCGAATGAATACACACCTCTCAATTTTTTTACTCTCTCCCAGACTCTCTTCTCTATTTCTCTCACTATCTCTCTCTCTCTCTAAATACATATATTGCTCTAAAATAACCTTTGACTGGTGGTCCAAGGGTGCCTTGTGATCAACACAAGGGCTATAAATCCATGGGTGGGTGTTCATGCGCATGTACCCCCAACCTCTCTCTGTCTTTCTCTCTCTATCTCTCACTATATATATATATATATATCTTAGCAGCCACCAATGGCCTTCCAAGCCCCACATATGGGAGTGGGAAGATTCCATGCGGGAGTTCCCATGGAGACATTCCCTTCGATCTCCCTTCCTTCTCTTGCTCTATAGTGTGTTAAATTAAACGTACGAATTGTGATTAGTGTGTGTGTGTGTTTTAAATTATGTATAGTGTAATAAATGGTGTATATATTAAACATATATCATGCAATATAATAAGGCATTAATTTTTGCTATAAACGCAGCCTAGGGGAGGTGTTTTTCATGCCATAAGTATATGGGGTAATTGTCCATGCAAAGTTGGTTGAATGAGGGGTATATCCGAAAAAAATAAAAGGAAGCCCCTAGATCGAAGCGCCTGAGCTTGGGATTTTAATTCTCATCGGTTGCTCATTTCTAACACGTAGGCAAAACTATCTCAAAAAACTAATTGGTTTAGGCTCAAATTTAGCTCGATTCCGATATCGGGTGAGAGAGAAAACTCAATCTAAAGTTTCGGTGCAATTAGGTGTGAATTTTCAGGTGCAGTGGTTTTCGAGGAACTTTCTGGGAATCAAATCTCCTTGAAATTGCATTATAAGAACACGAGGGGATCAGGCTTGAAATGTAGATAATGTTGGACACTTGATTCGTCAAAATCTGTCGAGGAACGAGAGAGGAATCTCAGTTTAAAGTTAGGGCGCAATTTGGTGCGAATTTGTCAGGTAATGTGTTTCGGAGCCCTTTTCAGGAGATCGAGTTTTTAAGAAGCTGGTTACGTCTTACTCAGTCCCGCTAATGTTGTAATGCAATTCAATGGGAAATTGTGGGTATTACATCCTTACCTCCTTTAGAAAATTTCGTCCTCGAATTCAATCTCGAATAAGTGTGGGTACTTCGATTTCATATCCGCTTATGCTTCCCATGTTGCTTCTTCTTCTCCATGATGTTGCCATATTACCTTAACCAAGGAAATCTCCTTATTTCTCAAAACCTTTACTTGGCGATCCACTATCTTACTTGGTCCCTCGTACTAGGAATGATCAGGTTGTACTGCCACGGTTTCCCATTGAATTATATGTGTAGGGTCAGGGTGGTATTGTCTTAACATAGATACATGAAATATGTTGTGTATCCGATCTAATTTTGAAGGTAGTTCTAGTTGGTGCCACTTGTCCAACTCTTTCCAAAATGTAGAAAGGCCCAATGTACTGGGGTGTAAGTTTTCCTTTCTTGCCAAAACGCATCACACCTCTATGTGGCTTTACCTTAAAAAACACTCGGTCGCCTACTTGGAACTCTATGGGTCGTCTACGCTGGTCTGCATAGCTCTTTTGTCGACTTTGGGCAGTCTTAAGATGTTCTTGTATGAGCTGAATCTTTTCGTGGTTTCTTGGATGATCTCTGGCCCATATAAGAATCCATTGCCAGTCTCCAACCAACAATTAGCTACTCGGCAAGGTCGCCCATACAATGCCTCGTAAGGAGCCATTTCTATACTTGCTTGGTAACTGTTGTTATAGGTGAACTCAGCCTAGGGTATATGATCACTTCAGGTTCCTTGAAAATCCAATACACAAGGGCGAAGCATATCCTCTAGGATTTGGATAACTCTTTCGGATTGGCCATCCGTTTTTGGATGGTAAGCGGTACTCATGCACACTTGGGTTCCTAAGCTTTTTGCAAACTTTGCCAAAATCACGAAGCGAACCTTGGGTCGCGATCTGATATGATGGTTCTAGGCACTCCATGCAGTAGTAGTACCTCCTTTAAGTACAATCGACTTAAGGTACCGAATGGGTAAGAAATTTGGGTTTTTGCCAGATGATCCACAATTACCCAAATTGTATCACACCCTTGTCGGTTCTTAGGTAGTCTGGTAATGAAATCCATAGTGATATATTCCCACTTTCATTCCACTATTGCCAAGGGTAATAACAGTCCACCTAGTCGTTGGTGTTCTGCTTTAACTTGCTAACAAGTGAGACAATGTGCTACAAACTTCGCGATGTCTTTCTCCATTCCTTTTCAATGATACTGTCTTTTAAGATCTTGATACATTTTGATATTTTTGGGATGGATTGTAAACTTAGAACAATGTGCTTCAGATAGAACCTTTCATTTCAACTCCTCCTCATTCACCACAAAGTACCTACCTTTGTATTGGAGTTCACCTTCGGCATTTATGGCCCATCCTAGTTCAATTGTCCCTTTTTTCCATTCTTTCCTTTATCTCTTGTACTTCTAGGCTTGCTTGTTGGGCCCGTCAGACTTCTTCTAAGGTCTGGGATTGTGTCCGGAGGCTAGATAGTACTCCCTTCCTTTCTTCTAGCCCTCCATATGATTCTAGCAATTGAACAGTCTTCCATTTCTCTAATACAATACTACTCGTGAACCCTTGATTTTTCCTACTTAAGGCATCTGCTATAACATTTGCCTTACCAGGGTGATATTGTAAGGTGAAGTCGTAGTCTTCCATGTATTCTACCCATCTTTAAACTTCTCTCTATAAATAACATCTCCAAATTTTAAGGGCAAAGATTATCGTGGCCATCTCTAGATCATGAGTAGGGTAATTTTGTTCATGCTACTTGAGTTACCTGGACCCATAAGTGTCGCGCCCAGATTTCTCTCTTGTTAGAACTCATCCTCCTAGAAGAATGAGTGCAATTAGGTTTGAATTGAAAATAGATTTGAATAAAAGGCTTTTGGAAAACAATTTGGTGTTGCCACCTAACTTGATTAAGGTGAGTTAGGTCACTTAAAAACTAAGCATAATCCGAAGACTACACTTAGGGTTTTTTAAACAATTTTGAAAATACTTCCTCAAGGGAGGGTTTTTAAGAAAATAGGTTGTTTGACAACCTTTAGAAAATATTTAAGCCTTTTTTGAAAATAACTCCATTTTGGCTTTTGAAAACAATGATCTAGGTTCGGAGGTTGGTTACGTGTAGGGAAGACGCATAAAGCCATCACCCTACCCCGCCCTTGAGGTACCTACATGTCTATTCACCCTAGATTCACCCAATGGAGTCTTCGATTAATACATGTCCAAAACTATCCACTTTAGAAAAAGAAGGTTTTAAAGAATGATGCATGATATGCAATTGCAAAAGAAGAGAGTTTGAAAATAGATTTCGAAATACATTTGATTTGATTTGAAAAGAGATTTGAAATGATAGATTTGATTTTTCAAAGAAAGTTTTGGAGATTAGAAATAGAGATTTGAACATAGAAATTTGAAATTGGACGTTTGAAATAGATCACGGAACTAGACATTGGAAAAGGTCATGGAATTTGAGATTTGGAAAGGGTTGTGAAAATAGAAACTTGAAAAAGGTTGTGACCGCACACATGAGGGTTGCCTACGTATTCATTTGGAGGAATCAGATCAGTCGTAGTTCGGACAAGAGTCCGATAGAAAATAGAAGGTTTGACCTGACAAAGAGTTTGATTTGGAACTTGGAATAGAAAATTGGAAATTAAAATTTGGAATTGAAAGGATTGGACTTTGATCTTTGATTGGAAGATTTGAAAAGATTGGTTTTGAAAAGCTTGGTCTTAGGAAACCTAAACTTAGGAAAGACTTGAGATTAAGAAAGATTTGACTTGACTTGACTTGAAAGGGTTTTAGAAACGATTTGACTCAAATGTTGGACTTGGAAGATTAGGGAAAGATTGAATTTAGGAAAGGTTCAAATTAGGAAAGTTTCAAAATAGGAAGAGTCCGTTTTAGGAAAGTTTCATTTTAGGAAAAGTTTTGAAATTGGAAAGTTTTGAATTTAGAAATTTTGACTTAAAAAAGTTTTGGATTTGGAAAGATTCAAAATTTAGAAAATTTAGAATGTAGAAAGATTCGCGGTTTGGGTTTTAGAAATACTTGAAATTAGGAAAGGTTTGGGTTTAAGAAAGATTTGAAAATTTAGATTTGGAAAGTTGAAAAGGTGTGGAATTAGGAAAGGGTTGAAATTCTGGAAAGATTTTGAAACTTAAAGTTTAAGGAAATATTTTAAAGTTTAAGTTTTGGAAACTTAAAGTTTTAGGAAGGTATGAGATTAGGAAGGATTGGATTAGGAAGGATTTGGATTCCTATTTCCTAAAATAACGTATTGGATTTTGTTTCTAAAAGAGATGGTCTTGATTTTATTTCCAGAAATGCAGGATTGGATCTAGTTTCCCAAACGGGAGATTGGATTTGATTTCATAAAATGGAGGATTTGATTTGGCATGGATTTGGAAGGCAAAGTTTTAGAAACCTAGATTTGGAAGACTATAGTTTTGGTGTAGAAATTAGGTTTTAGAAACTTATGATCTAGATGGAAAAAAGGGTGATTTTGGAAACCTAGGTTTTGAGGCCAAAATAGGGAATTGGAAATCATGTTTTTGGGAAGGAAAACTAGGGCTTCCTAATTGTTAGTTCTAGGGCTTGACTTAGGCTCTAAGGAAAGAGATTTTGGAAAGTATAATTTTTTAAAAGAAAAGGTTTTGGAAGGAGATCTTAAAAAGGAGTTTTTTGGAAAGTGAACTTGAGAGGAGTTTTAGAAAGAAGATTTTGGAAGAAGCTTTTAGGAAAGAGTTTTTAGTAAAGAGATTTTTGGAAAGAGATTGTTGGAAAGAGTTTTTGGGGAGGAAATTTAAGGAACGTTTTTAAAAAATGAATTTTGAGGAGAGCTTTTTGAAAAGGAGTTTGAAAAAAGTTTTGGAAAATAGATTTTTTGAATGGAGTTTTTAGAAAACAATTTTGGAAAGGAGATTGGAGAGAGTTTTCAAAAAGTGTATTGGAAAAGAGATTTTTAGAAAGAGAGATTTTGGAAAGAGATTTTTAGAAAATCCATGAAAATATCTCACTTTTCTAAAGCGATTCTAACCATAAGAAGATTATAACCACTTTAAGATAGTGGTTTTGAAAACAATAATGATTTTGAAAATATGGACCATGTTGATCACTTTAAATGTAACACTTTCCTGAAGCAACCCTAGCCATGAAAAGACTAGCATCACTTTAGGATCATGATTTTGAAAACAAGTTTTAAAGAAGAAGATTTTAACACAAGTTTTGAAAACGATTTTAATGCAAATTTTGAAAACAGGTTGGAAAACGGATTTTGGAGAAATGCAAGATCATGATATGCACAATACAAGTTGGGGTCGTGAACATCCAAGGTTAAAAGCTTCACCACATAATCAAGGGGGCCAAACCCACGTGGTCTCCAGTTAGACTAAGAGAAAGCCCCTGACACGGTGACCTCCAATGACCTAATCCTACACATGGACCAGGAACTCACTTGTTTCAAGCATACAAGAAGGGGAGGGAAGAAGATGGGGATTAAAATAGAAGAAAACCCAAGCGGGTTCAGAAGGAGAAGAGAGAAGGGGAAGATGTGTAAACTTAAATAGGGAGCCTACCTTGAGTCTTCTTTATTTTGCTTTGCTTTGTGCGCTTTGTTTTTCTTGCTTTGCTTCGGTCTTCTCTTCAGTCTTCGTCTTGATCTTCAAGAATTTCAGTTTGCAGCACTTCAAGTCTTCAATGGAGGCTTTGGAGGCTAGTATATGAGTCTATATGAGTGTGTATGAATGTATAGGAGGCTAGGGTTTGGAAAACCTAAAGAAGACTAGGGTTTTGGGAGGCTACGAGCTCTGTATATCGAAGAGTAGGGTTTTTAGATTGAGTTTGCGGACCCCTTTTACGCTAGAAGAGGCTCTGTATTTATATAGAGAGGAATGACCTGGCACTTGATGCAGTGGCGTGAGGCCAAAAATCCTTTTAGTTGCAGTAGGAGTGGCATCAGGCCAAAATTTGGCTTGGCACCACTACTAGTGGCGCCAACCACTTAGGAAAGTTTTTAAGTCGGGAAGCAACGTATCTTCAAAAGATTTGGACACCTGTACTACTGACTACCATGCAATTTTTAGCCTAGCTTCACTAGGAGTGACTCCAGAAAGTCGGGGAATGATTTGAGGGGGTCGGGAATGACTCGAAAGGCCGAAAAGGGACAGGAACACTTAGAATAGTGTCCCGGAAGCAGCAGACTTAAAAAATGATGACAGGATGTGTCGGAAGGGTTGACTGAGCCATTAGTGGCAAAATGGTCAATTGGGCTGGAAAGCTGCCAGGACGGACTCAGAATGTCTTGGAAGAAGACTCGAGGTTTGGAAACATTACTTAAAATGTTCTGGGAGGTTACCCATTTAATACCTAGAGCCGGTGTGGTCAAAAAAGACGACTGGCCTCCAAGGGCAATATGGTCATTTTGTATCGAGTTTGTCGGAATTGACACAGAATGAACTGGAAAGATAATGAAAGGTCAGGAATACTATAAAAAGCATTCTCAGGAGGTTACTAGTTTGATAACCAAAGCCGGTGTGGTTCCTGGGACGTTCAGATGCCTAGGGGCAAAATGGTCATCTTGACCGAAAAGTCTCGAAATTGGCCCGAAACTGACTATAAGGCACATAATCATGCCGGATTGCCTTTAAGACAATCTTGGAAAGGTGGACTTACTGTTCTGAGGACTGAGGTACTTTCTCGAGAAATGTGTCAGAAATGGCCCTAGGAGCAGTTTGGTCATTTTTCACCGAAGTGGGCTAGCAGACACTAGTGTTGACTTGGGTTTTGAGTGTTTCTGCCAGTTTGACGGTGGTCCCATGATATAGGGGTTTGTTGGCAATTCCCTATATCGACCTGTTTATGAATGTTTCCATCATTCTAACGGTTGTGATGTTTACGATAATTTCTATTACTCTAACGGGTCGCGATCATTCCATAAACTGCCTAATCTCTGGAAGCTGCTAGGTGGACTTAGTGCATGAGGAATTAACTTTTTCGAAAGGCGTGCTGAAATGGACATTTCTGCATTGGCGGGCTAGCAGGTGCCAAAGATCGATTGTTCTACCATCTCGGGAACTTGGGGTCTTGTCCCGGTCGAGGGGTTTAAAGGGACTTACCGTTTCGAAGAGTTTCTTCGGAAACATGCTGGATTGGATGGTCTTACCACCTTGAGAAATCAACTTTCTCAAAAGGTGTGCCAGATTTAATCAGAATTAGAGTTGGAAATGGAATTGGAAAGGGTACTTACCATCTTCGAAAAACCATGGCTATTGAAATTGGGCCGAACAATGCCCCCAAGGGAATTTTTGTCATTTTGCCTCTATTTGGGCCCAATGGACCCGCGAAGCCATTGATTAACGGGATTGGACTTGGAAAATTGATTTAGATTGGAATATGTCCATATTGACTTGAGTACAAGTCTGGATGGACTGATGACTGCTGAACTAACAAAAATGGGGTGCTTACAACTGCCCCCCTTTTTCTATCTTTGCTTGTCAAAGACAGAAAACGATAAAGTAAGAGTCCCATGTTTATCGTGAGGCGGTCGGAGGGATGAACTTTGAAAATTTTTCTAAAACGGGAGTTTGGAAAAAGATATTGGGCCCAAAAGGCCTTTAAAATCAAGTTTTGGCAGGAAAAAGGGCAAAGCTACCCGGAATTGGCAACTGGCGCCACTGCTTTGGAAAAAATAGCTTGGTGCCACTGCTTTGGAAAAAATAGCTTAGCGGGATCAAAACTAGCATTTGTTGGTTCGAACACTTGTGGGATTGTGAGGAATTATTGGAAAACCAAAACTGTTCATGAGGAAACCAACCTAGAGATTGAGGGAGTGCTTTTGGAGACCACGGGAGATTGCCGGAAGTAGGCCACGTTGTCGGAAAAGTCACGAGAACAGAAGATTTCGCCAGAGAACTCCAAAAGGTGAGTTTTTTATTTTATGTCTATTTGGATGTGTAGAATTCCGTTCAAGTCATGTGAACAGTGAAAATAGATGTTTTGATGTGTTTTGAATACTATGGTGAAGTTATGTTTACGTTTTGAGGCTTGTTTGAGTGATTTTGCATGATTATGTAAAGGGGGTTTTTGCAAGAATTGGAGGTTTGTTCCTATAGGCTTGGGTGTTGAGTTTTTCAGCTAGATTTTTATACTGTGTGCCTTAGAAAAATGTGTTTAACAGCCGTATGAAATTTTGTATTTTTTGAAAATTTGGTGAATTTTTTATTTTTTAAAAAATAAAAAAATACTTGGAAAATTAAGAAAATTTAAGAAATTGATGGAATTTTAGAGTTTAAAATTTAGAAAAATTTGGGAATAATTTAGAAAACATTTGAAATGATTTTGAGGATTTTAGGACATCTTTGAAAACGGTTAACTTATTGAAAAATGAAATGTGTGTCTTGAAAAATTAAAAAATTGAAGATTATGCGCGGGTGTTGATGTTATGTGATTATGATGTTGTGAAGTGTATGATTTATGTTTTGTGTTGATATGGTAGGTGTTGTAGGGACCATTTTTAAATAAAACTCTTTCAGAATTTTTATAAATTCAGAGAAAGGGCTGGAGAAATTTTGGAATAAAATTTTTTTAAAGGAAAAAGATATAAAACCATTGAGGATGGGGCCTTTTTGGTAAAGAAGACCCCGAGAAACTCGGGGACCTTAAAGCTATTGGAAGAAAAATTTGGGAAAAGGTTATGTTTTGAAAATAGATTTTAACTTTGGAAACCTCGGGATTTTAATGAGAATTTCGAAAGATTGAAAATTTGAGAATTGAGTTTCAAGAAAAAATATTGGAGGAAGAAGTTTTTAGAAAATCTTGATTAGGATGGAAAAAGTTTGGGATGAATTTTGACTAGAAGATTTTGAAACTTTGACTTAGGACTCATTTGGAACTTTTGGACAAAACGTATAGAAAATTCGTTTCAACTTGGAACGAGAAGTTTAAAATCAAAATGTATAAGAAATTCATTTTGACTTAGAATTTGATTTAAAATCAAAATGTGTAGGAAATTCATTTTGACTTAGAATTGGATTTAAAATTAAAATGTGTAGGAAATTCGTTTTGACATAGAATTTGAAAAATTTTCTATGTTATTTTATTATTTTTTTTTTTTTTATTATTTACTTATTTATTTTATTATTATTTTTATCTTCATACACCGTATATTAACACATCTTACCTTGGCTTACCTTTTCAGGATGGCAGACGCGGGTGATGATGGTTCCAAGAGGAGACACCGCTCTAGGAAGGCGGCCTGTACAGATTCTTTTAGCAACTCTAGTCGATCCAGGGGTAGTCGGTGATCTATTGGACGTGCATCGTCTAGCCAGAGTGGACGGGGGAATAGGCCACCTGTCGACCCCCTTCCTCCGATTGAGCAGGCCCTTAAGGAGGAAATTGGTGTGGAGGAGGAGGTATCGGGTCTTGGGGATCAAGTGACTGGTTATGGGAGAGCCTCCTATAGACATAGACACACAGATGCTAATTTGGGTGACTTGGAGATATCAAACATCCCACCGCTCAGGGATCTTGCTTATCACCCCAGTGTATATTATAGACAACATTTGCCCCCTCCGCGGGTACACACAGTTTTTAGGGGGGCTGTTCATTAGGTCTTCGTGACCATACAATGGGCTGCTCCCTAATATCGTGCTTTCTTGGCTGAGATCGGGTTTGGAGCCTTCACGGGATTACAAGCTAACCCCCTGAACAGACACCTAGTACTAGTGCTGATCGAGAGGTGGTTTGGAGAGACTGTGACCTTTCATTTTGTTGGCTTTAAGTTGGGTCCTACCCCCTTGGACTGGGCCATCATCACAAGCCTTTCCTTCATTGGTCGGCGGATCACCTTATAGTCTGTCAATACAGACGATGCGTGCATTCCATTGGACTTGCCCCCACTTGAGCGTTCTACTTTTCCAATTTCTTGGCTCAGTTGGGATGACAGTACCTTTGCTGTTAAGCCATCACCTGCCCAACGAGACATCATGAGGCGGTAACTTATTCTATACATCATCTACTTCTGCAACAACAATAAGTCGCTTGTGCCTTTCTAACTAGTGAGCATAGTAGCTAATCTTGGGGCTTTATCTGAGTTGGATTGGGGGTCCTTCTCCTTTGGCTGCTTCCTTCGATCGATATGGGTCCGAACTTCTTCCCGTTGGGGCAACATTACTAGTTTCTGGCCCTTCCTTGCCTAGGGGAGCTACGAGTACCTGCCTGTTCGTCACCCCACGATTATTGAGAATGACCTTTATCCTCGTGGTTTGAGGTGGGCTCATGACTGGGTAGCTCAGCGATCAAAGATTACTGACTTCGTGACGCTACGGGCGAACCTAGAATTGATTGAGGCGAGGGACGTGACTTGGCGGCCCTTTACCGGGTCAGTTCATTATGAGATGATGCGGTACTTGGTCCCATTGTCCCTGTCGAGGGCTGCTTTTCTCAATGACGATACTTGGGAGTCTTATCTAGGAGAGCGACACTGGCGGCAATTTCATGAGGAGTTCCGATCAGCAAGAGCTCTGCTGAAGTATATGTTTGGAGCTTTGGTGGCGGGAGTGCCTATCCCTTATTAGGAGCGGCAACCGGGTGCCGAGTTCTTGCTTCCTCCGGATACGGACTACGATGCACACTTCGGGGCTCATTCTGTCGATGCCTTCACCCGGTTAAGGTAGTAGTCAGCGGATATGTTATGGGCCAGGAGATGGTTGACTTGTGGCGCTGTGCTAGGGGATACGTGCCTCAAGCTGAGTTTGTTGCTGTGAGGGACTAGAGGGATCGATACTAGACGGAGCGAGATCAGTATTTGGCAGAGGTAGCTTCCTTGACGGTTCGGTTAGCCCAGATGGGAGGTGGCAGGGTATGTCATCTTCTCCTCCCTTCTTTTCGCTTTGTTGTTGTTTAGTTATTCTTTCATGTGGCTGGTTTTGGCTTTGTCTTCTTTGCAAGATGCTGGTGCTTCTAATAGTTATCCACCTCCTCTAGATCCAAGCTTCAGGGATTTCGATCCAAATGACATTGACTTTGACCTTTGACAGATGCCCCTGGCCGTAAACCCTAATCTTCCTTTGCCCTTATTCCTGAGATGTATTTATGTTAGACATTTTTATTTTGTAAGTTTTATACAAAGATAGATATTTATAATATTTAGACACATGGATAAGCATAGGCTTTTATGATTTTTTTTTTTAGCTAAGTATATGATCTGATGCATGTGTAGAAATGATGATGCTATGTATCTATTACATGTGTTGATATTAAACTGTGTTGGTGACTTCTGTTTCTACAAGGAGTTATATCCTGTGTATACAAAGCTCATGCCAATTTTTTTTTTTTTTAAATGTATGCACATGTTAGAAATATATTAGTTAACAAAATGACAAGGGGTGTTGTCGAGCTCGATATCTTTGGAATGGTAACTCCTTCCTTTTTGGGGGTCTAGCCACTCCTCTGGCTCAACCTTACCTTGACTGGATGATAGCACTTCATACCTTTCTCAACCTTTTGACTGCCTCCAATTCTCTGCCTCGGGGTTACTGTATATGATTATTGGGCTGAAACTCTCAACTCTTGGTGTTTTAGCAACAACTTACCTGACCTTTAGCAGAGCGATAAGTGTCCAGTCCATCAATCTGAGGAGACTTTATTTTAGGACCGTAATGTAGGCTAGCTTATAGGGATTTCGAAGCAATGGGATATGTAGGCTCGAATTCAATGTTGTTTTCAACAGGGTTTAGATCCATACCATCCTTAACTATTTTTCTTTTAGTAGGGTTCGCATCCTTCTTTAGTTTCGGCAGCGTGTCTAGCTCATTTAGATCAAGTAATCTATTTTCAATCAGAGTGGACTTCAGTAGGGTTGTAATGTAGGCCATGGTTTCGGATTTTTGCAAGAAAGGGTAAAGGCTTGAACCTATTTTTTCTACTGGGTGTCTTTGTAACCTAGGACCACCTTTAAATTTCCTTCTTGCTTTTACTATATACTTCTCAGGATGAAAATGACTCTTTTCTTTTACCCTTTCTATATACTTTTTGAGATAAATATGACTCTCTTATCTTTCAGCCTTCTTATTATGCTTTTCAAGATGGCTCAATCATGGTTTTCTTAAGGCCTTTCCTTAGATTTTTTTTCGACCTCTTGCCCCTTGGCAACTCTTTTCCTTCACTTTTCTTTTTCCTTTTTATCTATTTCTTTCTTTTATGAAACGAACAATTCTACAACCCTTTTTTCCTTAGACCTTTTCTTTAACAATTCAATCTAACCCAATGTGGGCAGTGATCTCTAGGTTGGGGTTTTATCAAAAAATGAGAAATGGCTCAACGGGTTTGGCAAGGGGTTGCTTCTTACTATATGGGAAATGAAATGAGGGTCTCTCTTCACTTTGAATTAGATTGCTTGATCTATAGAGCTTTCGACACTATCCTAGCACGATAGAAGTGGAAACCATTCCTAGAGTTCTCAATTATTGTCTGCCCCAGTGTGGGGGGATGGTCTTGGATTGGGGTTGCCAAAGAAAACTTTGTTTGATGCGAGGCACTAGGGGCTAAGCAAGGGGAATGTAAACACATTTATTTTTACATGGGAAAATGAAAGATGGCTCCTCTTCATTTTGATAATTTGGCCACTCATCGCCCAGGTTCGGTGTCTTGCAAGTATTGCCTTTGGGTAGTTTCCTCACTCATCCTTATCCTCTCTACAAAAAGCTGATCATTTGGTGAGCGGCTAACTCATGTTATCATCCTTTCAAGTTAGATTATTCCATAAGATAGACCATGCCCCCTTATGTATGAAAAATTCACCATTCACAAGAGAAAATAAGGCAACATCAATGAATAAAAAGACTTAATCATTTTATTTTATCAATGAAAAGCATATAGTTCTGTTTTAAAGAAACAAAAATGTAGATATTAATTTAAGGACGAAATGTAGAGGGATAGAAAGAAAGTGGATAAGAACACCCCTCTCTTGTACGCTTTTGATGGGATTCTTATTTTAGTAAGGCCTTGAGACAATGCCCACATCTTCAATACTCCATTCGTGATTCAGGTCCTTGGCTCAGGCAAGACAGGCAAAGGCTTCTTCTAAAACTCCAGACATGTTGATGTTGACGGCGCGGTTGTCAGCCTCCTTGATCTCCTTCTTGTTCTTTACAGCAGGTTATTCTGTAAATATGGTGGCTAATTCAACCCCTTCTAACTCGAACGGCTCCGTCTGTGCTCTTAGCTCTTCTAGCCCCCAGCCTATGCCTTCATAGTTGTACTCGGTCGCAAGCCCAAGGTTCTCTAACAAGTGACATTCAGCTGCTGCATACTTCGGGTGTAGAAACTCAGCACCGCATCCATTAGCAACTACGTTTTTTATATGCTCTTCCTTCGAGAACATTAGCTCCTCAATAGGCCAGTCAGAAGCATCAGGCACCTCATCAAGGTTATAGAGATAAATCGGACACAATGGGTGATCCTCCTCCCAATGATCTTCTTCATCGGTCTCCCTATCATTCTCATGACCTGTGGCCCCGAGCTCGTCGGACTCTCCCTCGCCTTTCATTTCTACTAGTATCATGCTGACCGTGCGGTCTGGCAGAGGGTTGGTGGTCACATTAGGGGTTGAAGCAGGATTCATCGGTTGCATATCAATGGTCTTGTTGTCTATCAGGTCCTGAATTTTGTGCTTGAAAGAGAAACAGCTTTCGGTGTCGTGCCCCTAGCCACCTGAATGGTACTCACAAGTGAGGGTGGCATTGAAGGTCGGGGGTAGAGGGCTTGGCAATGGGCGAGCAGGTATGGGCTTCAAGATATTGTTCTTCAGCAGGTTATGGTAGGCCTCAATTTGGGTGTAAGCCAAGGTGTCAAAGGTACGAATGCAACGGGCAGGTCTATTAAAGTTGGGTTGTGCCCCAGCAGGGCCATAGTTAAGAGTTGGAATAGGCATGGTTAAAGTGGGTAAGGGCAGGACAGGGTGTGATTGTAGTGGTGGACGGTATTGGGGTGGGTGGCCTGACAGAATGGCAGACACCTCACTTTCCTTCTTGATTATTCCTCTTGTAGTAGCCACCTTCTTGGCTATGTTAGCAGAACTTTCTCCAGTCTTTGAGTAGGGATCGGTGATCCTTCCAGTCTTAAGGCCATTCTCTATCATTTCCCCTTGCATGATGAGCTCAGAGAACTTTTCCCCACGCTTGTGCAAAGCTTCTCGTAGAATATACCTTGGAAAGTATGTACGAAAAACTGCACGTACTCCTTCTCTTCAAGTGGGGGATTGACTTGTGCAGCGGCTTATCTCTATCTCAAGGCATAGTTCTTGAAACCTTCTTTTTCACCCTTACTCATAATCATCAGAGGCCATCGGTCAGAGGTGAGGTCAATATTGTGATGGTACTGAGCTTTGAATACGTTAACCAACTCGATCCAAGTCGTGATCTTCCTTAAGTCCAGACAGGCAAACCATTATAGAGTAGACCCAGTGAGGCTATGTTGGAATAACTGCATGAGAAGCTCGGATCGTTGCCATGACCGCTCAATGCTCCAGCATAGAGACGAAGATGAGCAATAGGGTTACCAGTGTCGTCGTACTTCTAGAAGTTAGCCATTTTGAACCTAGCAGGTCTCGGATGGTCTGGAAAGAAACAAAGCTCGTCATAGGAAGTAAACCCGTAGGTGTCATGACCATAAAGACTTTGCAGTGAATCCTCTAGCCCTTGGATTTTCAAACTGAAAGGGTCTGGGGAGTCCTTTTTACGACAGGTGAGAGTAGTTTGGTTTCCTCTTCTTCAGTGTTGATCCCTTTGGCATCTTCCTTGTTCCTCCCAGCATTGTCAGATTGAAGCACGATCCTCGGGTTGGTGGGTTCAGGGTCTTTGGAGGAAGTCATGGATGATGACGGGATTGCGGCATCATCCTTTATGGCCAAGGCTTGGACGAGCTTAAACATCCAATCAATCTTGGTCCTTATTTTGTTAACCTTTTCTCGAGAGACTTGAGATGATTCTTCAGGGTTGGCAGCCATCAGTGAGGCTTTTTGTCGGGTGATAATGGGGTCCTTGGGTGAATGTTGCCCCTTCTTGGGAGCAATGTTGACTCAGTGCAGGGTGATCTCTGTAAATGAAAAAAGAAAGAGACAGAAAGACAAAAACACAAATTGTAAGTTAGTTTCTGGCTTTTAGAGAGCTCTATGCAATGCATGTCCTACGGTGTCCCTATTTTAGAGCGAGACTAAATGCAATGGTTTTGGCTCATTTTTAGAGAAAGGGTTTTGCCCCTGTATACAGATACCTTATCGTCTGAGTTGGGACATACGTTCATTAAAACATAAGGAAATATATCGAAATTCGAAATCTAAGTGCAATAGAGTCAAGATACATTTTAATGGGGGAAAGGGAACAATTTCCTTTGGGATTTCTGCCTATCTAGTTTTACATATGAAATCCTAAACTACTCTTGAGTCTTCGGATTCACCTTCGTTGGATTTGATGTCAAGGAGGTCGCTGAGAGACCTTGTTGATCGATTGCCCCTTGTTTTCTTAGCAATCCTATCTCTATGAGCATAGAGGTATTGTGGCCCCTCTTATGAAATGACTTGAAATGCATGCAATGATTCCTTAGGGTTACGTGGGAACCCTTAAGGTTTGGATAGGTTTAATGCAAGGGAGAGTGAACTAGGCATCACTTTCTTTGGGTTGATGATATGCATGAGAATGCAGTGACTTGAGTTACTCGGGACTCTCGTCTTGACATGGAATATGGAATCTATGAAAATGGATGAGTAGAGTATAAGGAAAGAGAATGCAATGGTAAAATAAATGTGCATGCATGAGCAGTTAGATAGACATTATAACAGTAAGAATACAGTCATTATAACAATAGGAATGAACAGGAATAAAGGAAAGTGAAAGTAGTCGCCCTTTCCTCCATGGTTTTGGAAAATGGTGTGCGTGACTTAAATCCGGTAGAGGTTCGGCTATGCAAGGTGTCTATATGAGCATGAGGTTGAGGGTTCACTAATGCGTCCTAAAAAGGCTTCGTTCTCAGATCTTCAAACCTAGGCCTACTCCCCGAGGTGGTGCCATGATTGGTTGGTGATCCGAGTGGGGGAACCATCAAGAGGCCATAGGCGAAGAAACTGACACAACATCTTGCCCACAACCAATATACCATTCCCCCTTTCTAACTAGAAGGGTCATATAAGGATAAAAATACAAGTATGCAAAATACAGGTGCACGTGCAGTGTGTGTGTGATTTTTGAAAGCTGAGGAAAGAGCCTAACAACTCCCATCCATCTTGTTCATCACATTCATGCATAGCAATTAATTAAAACAATAATGTAAATAAAAAGCGCACGTACAAAACAAAGATGCAAGAGTTAGTATGTGGATGAAAAACTTAATACAAGATAATATGAATGGAGTTAAATGCATGTTTTTGAAAATAACTTTGAAAATTTGATTTCGAAAATTGAAAGTGGATAGAAATAGACAAGTTAATTGAAGACTCTGTATAGGTGAAGGGTGAAGAGATATGACTATGGCTTAACCCTCTAAGCTTCCCCAGTGGAGTCCCCAACTGTTGTGCCCAGATTTTTCACACTTGAGGAATACACACACAAGTGGAAAAAATACTGTACTCTCTCATTAGAACTCATCCTCCTAGAAGAATGAGTGCCACTAGGCTCGAATTAAAAATAGATTTGAATAAAGGGCTTTTGGAAAACAATTTGGAGTCACTACCTAATTTGATTAAGGTGAGTTAGGTCACCTAAAAACTAAGCACAATCCGAAGACTACACTTAGGGTTTTTGAAAACTATTTTGAAAATACTTCCTTGAGAGAGGGTTTTTAAGAAAACAGGTTGTTTGGCAACCTATAAAAAATATTTAAGCCCTTTTTCAAAATAACTCCATTTTGTTCTTTGAAAATATTGATCTAGGTTCGAAAGTTGGTCACGTGTAAGGAAGACGCACTAAGCCATCACCCTACCCTGCCCTTGTGGTACCTACATGTCTATTCACCCAGATTCACCCAATAGAGTCTTCGCTTAACACATGTCCAAAACTATCCACTTTAGAAAAAGAAGGTTTAAAAGATTGATGCATGATATGCAACTGGAAGAGAAAGAGTTTGAAAATAGATTTGGAAATAGATTTGATTTGATTTGAAAAGAGATTTGAAAAGATAGATTTGATTTTTGAAATAAAGTTTTGGAGATTAGAAATAGAGATTTGAAAATAGAAATTTGAAATTGGAATTTTGAAATAAATCATGGAACTGGACATTGGAAAAAGTTATGGAATTTGAGATTTGAAAAGGGTTGTGAAAATAGAAATTTGAAAAAGGTTGTGACCGCACCCATGAGGGTTGCCTACGTATCCTTTTGGAGGAATTAGGTCAGTCGTAGTTTGGACAAGAGTTCGATAGAAAATAGAAGCTTTGACCTGACAAATAGTTTGATTTGGAACTTGGAATAGAGGATTGGAAATTGAAATTTGGAGTTGAAAGGATTAGACTTTGATCTTTGATTGGAAGATTTGAAAATATTGGTTTTGAAAAGCTTGGTTTTAGAAAACCAAGACTTAGGAAAGACTTGAGATTAAGAAATACTTGACTTGACTTGACTTAGAAGGGTTTTAGAAAAGATTTGACTCAAATGTTGTACTTGGAAGATTAGGGAAAGATTGGATTTAGGAAAGGTTCAAATTAGGAAAGTTTCAAAATAGGAAGGGTCTATTTTAGGAAAGTTTCGTTTTAGGAAAAGTTTTGAAATTGGAAAGTTTTGAATTTTGAAAGTTTTGACTTAAAAAAGTTTTGAATTTGGAAATATTCAAAATTTAGAAAATTTAGAATTTGGAAAGATTCGAGGTTTGAGTTTTAGAAATACTTGAAATTAGGAAAGGTTTGGGTTTAAGAAAGATTAGAAAATTTAGATTTGGAAAGTTGAAAAGGTGTGGAATTAGGAAAGGGTTGAAATTAAGGAAAGATTTGGAAGCTTAAAGTTTAAGGAAAGATTTAAAAGTTTGAGTTTTGGAAACTTAAAGTTTTAGGAAGGTATGAGATTAGAAAGGATTGAATTAGAAAATATTTGGATTCCTATTTCTTAAAATAACGTATTGGATTTTGTTTCTTAAAAAGATGGTCTTGATTTTATTTTAAAAAACGAAGGATTAGATCTAGTTTCCTAAACGGGAGATTGAATTTGATTTCCTAAAATGGAGGATTTGATTTGGCATGGATTTGAAAGGAGATGTTTTAGAAACCTAGATTTGGAAGACTATAGTTTTGGTGTAAAAATTAGGTTTTGGAAAGTTATGATCTAGATGTAAAAAGGGTGATTTTGGAAACCTAGGTTTTGAGGCCAAAATAGGGAATTGGAAATCATGTTTTTGGGAAGGAAAATTAGGATTTCCTAATGGTTAGTTCTAGGGCTTGACTTAGGCTTTAAGAAAAGAGATTTTGGAAAGTATAATTTTTAGAAAGAAAAGGTTTTCGGAAGGAGATCTTAAAAGGAAGTTTTTTGGAAAGTGAACTTGAAAGGAGTTTTAGAAAGAAGATTTTGGAAGAAGTTTTTATGAAAGAGTTTTTAGGAAAGAGATTTTTAGACAGAGGTTGTTGGAAAGAGTTTCTAGGGAGGACATTTAAGGAGCGTTTTTAGAAAGTGAATTTTGAGGAGAGCTTTTTGAAAAGGAGTTTGAAAAGAAGTTTTGGAAAATAGATTTTTTGAAGGGAGTATTTAGAAAACAATTTTGGAAAGGAGATTGGAGGGAGTTTCAAAAAGTGTATTGAAAAAGAGATTTTTAGAAAGAGAGATTTTGAAAAGAGAGTTTTTAGAAAGTCAATGAAAATATCACACTTTCCTAAAGCGATTCTAACGATAAGAAGATTAGAACCACTTTAAGACAGTGGTTTTGAAAACAATAATGATTTTAAAAATATGGATCACATTGGTCACTTTAAATATAATACTTTCCTAAAGCAACCCTAGCCATGGAAAGGCTAGCATCACCTTGGGATCCTAATTCTGAAAACAAGTTTTGAAGAAGAAGATTTTAACACAAGTTTTGAAAACGATTTTAATGCAAGTTTTGAAAACAAGTTGGAAAACGGATTTTGGAGGAATGCAAGACCATGATATACACAATGTAAGTTGGGGTTGTGAACATATAAGGTTAAAGACTTCACCACATCATCAAGGGGGTCGAACCCACGTGGTCTCTTGTTAGACTAAGAGAAAGCCCCCAACACGGTGATCTCCAATAGCTTAATCCTACACATGGACTGGGAACTCCCTTGTTTCAAGCATACAACAAGGGCCGGGGGGGGGGGGGGGGAAGAAGATGAGGGATTAAAATAGAAGAAAACCCAAGTGGGTTCGGAGGGAGAAGGGAGATGGGGAACATGTGTAAACTTAAATAGGGAGTCTACCTTGAGTCTTCTTTATTTTGCTTTGCTTTGCGCGCTTTGTTTTTCTTGCTTTGCTTCGGTCTTTGCATCAGTCTTCGTATTGATCTTCAAGAACTTCAGTTTGTAGCACTTCAAGTCTTCAATGTAGGTTTTGGAGGGTAGTGCATGAGTGTATATGAGTGTGTATGAGTGTATAGGAGGCTAGGGTTTGTGTGTGGAGGCTAGGGTTTGGAAAACCTAAAGAAGAATAGGGTTTTGGGAGGCTACAAGCTCTCTATATCGAAGAGTAGGGTTTTTAAATTGAGTTTGTGAACCCCTTTTACGCTGGAAGAGGCTTTGTATTTATAGAGAAAGAAATGACCTGGCGCCTGTTGCAGTGGCACCAGGCCAAAAATCCTTCTGGTGGCGCTAGGCCAAAATTTGGCTTGGCACCACTAGTAGTGGAGCCAGCAACTTAGGAAAGTTTTTAAGTCGGTAAGTAACGTATCTTCAGAAGATTTGGGCACCTATACTAGTGACTACCACGTAATTTTTAGCTTGGCTTCAATAGGAGTGACTCCGAAAAGTTTAGGAATGATTTGAGGGGGCTGGGAATGACCCGGAAGGCCGGAAAGAGACAGGAACACTTAGAACAGTGTCCCAGAGGCAACAAACTTGAAAAATGATGACAGGATGTGTCGGAAGGGTTGACCGGGTCATTAGAGGCAAAACGGTTAATTGGGCCAAAAAGCTGCCGGGACGAACTCATAATGTTCCATAAGAAGACTCGAGATTTGGAAACATTACTTAAAATTTTTCGGGAGGTTACCGGTTTAATACCCAGAGTCGATGTAGTCGGAAAAGACAATCGGCCCACTAGGGGTAAAATGGTCATTTTGTATCGGGTTTGCCAGAATTGACTCGAAATGATCCGGAAAGATAATGAAAGGTTAAGAATACTATAAAAAAGCATTCTCAGGAGGTTACCGGTTTGATACCCAGAGCTGGTGTGGTTCCCGAGGCGTTCAGATGCCTATGGGCGAAATGGTCATCTTGACCGAAAAGTTTCGGAATTGGCCCGAAACTGACTATAAGGCACCTAATCATGCTGGATTGCCTTTAAGACAATCTTGGAAAGGTGGACTTACCATTCTGAGGACTTAGGTACTTTCTCGAGAAACATGCCGAAAATGGCCCTAGGGGCAGTTTGGTCATTTTATATCGAAGTGGGCTAGCAGGCACTGGTG
Organism: Euryodendron excelsum; assembly: GCA_033060915.1. Taxonomy (NCBI): domain Eukaryota; kingdom Viridiplantae; phylum Streptophyta; class Magnoliopsida; order Ericales; family Pentaphylacaceae; genus Euryodendron; species Euryodendron excelsum. The sequence continues at coordinate 41,568,544 of CM065390.1, read as the reverse complement.
TTGACCTGAGTTTTGAGTGTTTCCATCACTCTGACGGCAGTCTCATGATACAGGGGTTTGTTGGCAATTCCCTATATCGATATGTTTACAAATGTTTCAGCCACTCTAACGGTTGCAATATTTACGAGTATTTTCGTTACTCTAACGGATCACGATCATTCTAGTGACTGCCTAATCTTTGGAAGCTGCTAGGTGGACTTATCGGTTGAGGAATCAACTTTCTCAGAAGGTGTGTCAGAATGGACATTTCTGTATTGGCGGGCTAGCAGGCCCCAAAGGTGGACTGTTCTATCATCTCGGGGACTTGGGGTCTCGTCCCAGTCGACGGGTTTAAAGGGACTTACCGTTACGAAGAGTTTCTTCAGAAATGTGCTGGATTGGATGGTCATTTTGCCTTTATTTGGGCCCAATGGGCTCGCGAAGCGATTGATTAACGGGATTAGACTTGGAAAATTTATTTAGATTGGAATATGTCCGTATTAACTTGAGTACAAGTCTAGATGGACTGGAGACTGCCGAGCAGGCAAAAATGGGGTGCTTAAAATAAGCTACCACTTTTCCTTCTTACATCAAAACACATCCTAACCCTCTATGAGAGGCATCAGTGTAAACTACGTAGGGCTTTCCACTTATAGGAAGGGTGAGAATGGGTGCGGTAGTGAGTTTTTCCTTCAACAGTTGAAATGCTTCCTCGTATTTGTTTATCCTGACATACTTTACTCCCTTCCTGGTTAACTGGGCCAGAGGGCCTACTATTTTGGAGAATCCTTCCACAAATCTTCGGTAATAACCGAGTAAACCTAGAAAACTTCAAATTTCTGACACGTTAGAGGGCCTCCTCCAATCCATCATTGCTTCTATCTTCACAGGATCTACTACTATCTCTACCTTTGACACCACATGCCCTAAAAACTTCACTTCCTTCATCCAAAAGTCGTATTTACTCTTTTAACATAAAGCTGATGTTTCCTCAAGATCTAAAGGGTGATTCTTAGGTGTTCCTTATGGGTTTCCTCATCAGATGAGTATATAAGGATATCATCTATGAACACAATCACGAAAGGGTCTAGTTAGGCTCGAAACACTCTGTTCATCATATCCATGAAGGCAGCAGGTGCATTGGTTAATCTGAAAGGCATAACCACAAATTCAAAATGACCGTAGCGAGTCCTAAAGATTATCTTGGGTATATCAGACTCTCTCACTTTCAATTGGTGGTATCCCGATCTCAAGTCTATCTTAGAAAAGTATGTCGCCCGTCTGAGTTGGTCAAAGGGATCATCAATTCTCGGGAGTGGATATGTATTTATAATGGTCACCTTGTTCAACTGCTGATAATCTATACATAACCTAAGGGTTCCATCTTTCTTTTCCACAAACAACATTAGTGCTCCCCAAGGCGATGTACTAAGGTGGATATACCCTTTCTCCACAAACTCATCTAGCTGAGACTTAATTCTTTAAGTTCTACTAGGACCATTCTATAGGGTACCATGGATATAGGTGCTACTCTTGGACATAACTCGATTGTGAATTTTATTTCCCTACCTGGGGGTATTTCGGGTAGATCTTTAGGAAATACGTCGAGAAACTCATCCACCACAAGCAATGGCTTGGTATCGACTAGGCTCTCACTCTTTTCTAACAGGGTGTTAAGGAAACAAAAACACCCTTCTGGCATCTTTTGTCTCTCCCCAAGAGTCTTAAGAGGTTTTACCAAGGTTGTGCCCATTTCACTATGGAAATGTACCATACATCCACTATGATGCCATAAGGTCAGGGTTTTCTGACTGCTTTCCATGACTACCTTATTCTTTGCTAAAAAATCCATCCCTAGGATTACATCAAATCCTTTCGTGTCTATATGGACCAAATTAACCGTAAATTCAAGGGTACCTATTTGAATAATGCTGGATGGACATCCTACTCTTACCATAACTATTCCACTAGTAGATGTCTGAATGCTAAGAGGTGTAGACAACAATTCAATAGTTAATCCTAGATCACCTACACATTTCTTAAAGACGAAAGAATGTGTAGCTCCAGAATCAAAAAACATTGTGATCCATGAGTTATAGAGTAGGATCGTACATTCGATCACGGCATTGGGGTTCTCACTACTTCCTCTGGCAGTAGGAAGAGCGTACATCCGAGGTGGACTGGTATGATTGACTTGTTTCCCTTTATCTCCTACTTCTAGGCTCACTCGGTTATAATTGAATGAGGTAGCTGCAGGTCTTCCTGTCATAGTCTGTCGGGACATCGATGTGGATGTTGTTGGGTGTCGCGCCTAGATTTTTAGTACTCGAGGAATACTCACACAAGCGGGAAAAATGTTGTACTCTCTCGTTAGAACTCACCCTCCTAGAAGAATGAGTGCGACTAAGTTTGAATTACAAAATTGGTTTGAATAAAGGGCTTTTGGAAAAAGATTTGGAGTTGCCACCTAACTTGATTAAGGTGAGTTAGGTCACCCAAAAGCTAAGAATAATCCAAAGACTACACTTAGGGTTTTTTTTTTAAAAAAGGTTTTGAAAATATCACCTCGAGAAAGGATTTTTAAGAAAAATAGGTTGTTTGGCAACCTTTGGAAAACATTTAGCCCTTTTTGAAAAATAACTCCGTTTTTGGTCTTTGAAATCAGTGATTTAGGTTCGGAGGTTGGTTACGTGTAGGGAAGACGTACTAAGCCATCACCCTACCCCGTCCTTTCAGTACCTACATGTCAATCTACCCTAGATTCACCTACGAGAGTCTTCAACTAACTATTGTTCAATCCTATCCACTCTGAAAAAGAATGTTTGAAAAGAAACTAACATGATGCATGATATGTAAGTGCAAGAAAAGAGAATTAGAAAAGTAGATTTGGAAAAAGATTTGAAAAGAAATTGCTTGAATTTGAAGATTGAAATTGAATTTGGAAATTAAAATTGAAGATAGAAATAGATCATAGAATTGGAAACTTGAAGAAAATTGTAGGATTGGAGATTGGAAAGAAATTGTAGAAATAGAAATTTGAAAAATATTGTGGAATTTGAGATTTGAAAAATGTTGTGACCGCACCCATGAGAGTTGCCTACGTATCCTTTTGGAGGAATTAGGTCAGTCGTAGTTCGGACCGGAGTTCAATTGAAAATAGAAGGTTGGATTGGAAGAAAGAGATTGAATTGAAAATTGGATTTGATTATAAATTAGAAGAGGAGATTGGAAATTGAAATTGAGAAGATTGGACTTTGATTGGAAGATTTGAAAAGATTTAATTTTGAAAGACTTGGTTTTAGGAAACCTAGACTTAGGAAAGAGAGGATTTAGAAAGGACTTGAAATCAAGAAAAACTGATTTGACTTGGAAAAATTTTGAAAAAGAATTTACTTGAATATTAGACTTGGAAGATTGGAGAAAAATTAGAATTAGGAAAGGTTCGAATTTAGAAAGTTTCGAATTTAGAAAGTTTTCGAATTAAGAAAGTTTTGAAATTAGGAAAGTTTTAAATTAGGAAAGTTTCAACTTAGAAAGTTTTCAATTAGGAAAGTTTCAACTTAGGAAAGTGTTGTTTTAGGAAAGGTTTTGAAATTAGAAAGCTTTGAAAGTTGGAAAGCTTAGGATTTGGAAAGTTTTGAAGTAGAGAAGTTTTGAAAATTGGAAAGTTTTGTTCTAGGAAAGGCTTGAAAAAGGAAAGTTTTGAATTAGGAAAGATTTGGAATTTAGAAAGCTTAGGATTTAGAAAATTTTAGAGTTTGAATTTTAGAAAATCTTGAAATTAGGAAAGGTTTGAATTTAGGAAAAATTTGAAAACTTAGGTTTGAAAAGTTAAGATTTGAAAAGAGGGTAGAATTAGGAAAAGGGTTGAATTTTAGGACTCTAGGAAAGATTTTTAAGTTCAAGTTTTAGAAACTTAAGATTTAAGAAAGTAGAAGTTTAGGAAGGAGTTGAATTAGGAAAGATTTGAATTTTGAAATTTAAGAAAAGATTTAAAGTTTAGGTTTACGAAACTTATGGTTTAGGAAGGTAGGAAATTAGGAAGGAGTTGAATTAAGAAAGGCTTGGATTAGGAAGGGATTGAATTTTGTTTCTAAAAGAGAAAGTTTGATTTTGTTTCCAAAAACGGAGGACGAGATCTAGTTTCCTAACGGGAAGATTTGATTTGACAAGGATTTGAAAAGGGGAGTTTCTAGAAACCCTAGATTTGGAAAACTATAGTTTCGACGTAGAAAATAGGTTTTGGAAACATGTATAGTTTGGATGTAAAAATAAGACGTTTTGGAAACCTAGGTTTTGGGCAAAGTTTGAAAATCATGTTTTTGGAAAGAAAGTTAGGGTTTCCTAATTGTGGATTCTAGGGCTTGACTTGGACTCTAAGGAAAAAGGATTTTTGGAAAATGCATTTTTGGAAATGAAGGTTTTCTAGAAGGGAATCCTAGGGAGGAGTTTCTAGATGGTAGAGATTTTGGAAAGTATATTCGAAGAGAGAGTTTTTGGAAAGAGATTTTAAAGAGAAGGAGTTTTTGTAAAGTGTGTTTTTAGAAACGAAGATTTTAGAAGGAAAATCCTAAAGGAGAGTTTCTAGAAGGAAGATTTTGGAAAGAAAGTTTTTTAGAAAGATTTTTGGGAAGGAGATTGTTGGAGAGAGTTTTTCTAGGGAAGAGACCTGGGGAACGTTTTTGGAAAGTGGACTTTGAAGAGAGCGTTTTGGAAAGGAGTTGAAAAAGGGAGTTTTGAAAAACAAATTTTCGGAGGGAGTCTTTAGAAAACAATTTTGGAAATGAGAGTTTTTAGAAAGCACGTTGGAAAAGAGGGTTTTAGAAAGAGAGACTTTTTGAAAAGAGAGTTTTTAGAAGGTGTAAAAACATCTCACTTTCCTAAAGCGATTCTAACCATAAGAAGGCTAGAACCACTTTAAAAAAGCGGTTTTGAAAACAACAAGATTTGAAAATATGGACCATATTGGTCGCTTTTAATGTAACACTTTCCTAAAGCAACCCTAGCCATAGAAAGGCTAGAATCACCTTAGGATTGTGATTTTGAAAACATGTTTTTGAAAAAGAGGATAAGAGTGATTTTGAAACTGCGACTGCTCTTACGAGTTATGTAGGATAGTCCTGAGGAAAGCATGCATTCCATTTTGGTCATCTTATGCTTGACTCCTTTTGCCTCTACTAGTAATTGAGTTAAGGTATCTAGAGTAAGCAATTCCATACTTGTAAGACTGGGGAGCGAGAGAAGGTACCTAAAACCAACAAAAGGAAAGAGTTAGTGTTTGACCTTGACAAGTCTTTATGCAATGCATGTTCTAGGGCGCCCTTCTTTAGGAGGGAAACTAGTCATGATGTATTGGCTCACTTTTGGAGATAGGGGATTTGCCCCTGTATGCAGACACCTTACCGTCAAGTAGGAACCTTCAATCATCTATGCATTCATTAATAAAAATAAAGAAGCACATTAAATTTTGGGTTTGAGATACAAAAGAATTGAAATACATTTTAATAGGGGGAGGGGGAACATTTTCCTTTGTACTTCCACCTATCTTCTTTTACAAAGAGAGATCCTAAACTACTCTTGAGTCTTTAGATTCGCCTTCCTTGGATTTGATGTCGAGGAGGTCGCTGAGGGACCTTGTTGATTGATTACCCCTTGTCTTCTAGGCAACCCAATCTCTGTGAGCATAGAAGGATTGGGGCCCCTCTCATGGAATGAATTGAGATGCATGCAATGAGTCCTTGGGGTTACGTGGGAACCTTTAGGGTTTGGGTAGGTTTAATGCAAGGGAGAGTGACTTTGGTGTCACTCTCAACGGGTTGATCATATGCATGAGAATGTAGTGACTTGAGTTACCTGGAACTCTTGTCTTGACATGAAATATTGAATGCATGAACATGGATATGCAAAGAGTATAAGGAGAGAAGGTACATCTGAAGTAAACATGTATGCATGAACAGTTAGGCAGGCATTATAACAGTATAAATACAAGCATTATAACAACAGGAATAGACATGTATAAATGAAAGTAAGAGCAGTCGCAGTTTCCTCCGTGATTTTGAAAACGGTGCTCGTGTCTTAAATCTGGCAGAGGTTTGGCTATGCATGGTGTCTATATGAGTATGAGGTTGAGGGTTGACTAATGCGTCCTAAAAAGGCTCGGTCCCCGGATCTTCAAACCTAGGCTCACTCCCCAAGGTGGTGCCATGATCGGTTGGTGATCCGAGTGGGAGAACCATCAAGAGGCCGTAGGCGAAGAAACTGACACAACATCTTGCCCACAACCAATATACCGTTCCCCCTTTCTAACTAGAAATGACATATCAGGGTATGCAAGTATGTAGAATGCAAGTGCACATGCAGTGTGTGTGTGATTTTTAAAAGTGGAGAAAAGAGCCTAACAACTCCCATTCATCCTGTTCATCACATTCATGCATAACAGTTAATACAATTTAAGCAAAAAAATGCACCTACAAAATAAAGATGCAAGTGTTAGTATGCGGATGGCAAACATAATACAAGATAATATAAATGAATGCATATTTTTTTTTAAAACAATTTTGAAAATTTGGTTTTGAAAATTTAAAGTGAATAGGATTGAATCAAGTTAATTGAAGACGCTACATGGGTGAAGGGTAAAGAGACATGACTACGGCCTAACCCTCTAAGTGATCCCCAGTGGAGTCGCCAGCTGTAGCGCCCAGATTTTTCGCACTCGAGGAATACTCACACAAGCGGGAAAAATGTTGTACTCTCTCGTTAGAACTCACCCTCCTAGAAGAATGAGTGCGACTAAGTTTGAATTAAAAAATTGGTTTGAATAAAGGGCTTTTGGAAAAAGATTCAAAGTCGCTACCTAACTTGATTAAGGTGAGTCAGGTCACCCAAAAGCTAAGAATACTCCGAAGACTACACTTAGGGTTTTTTTTTTAAAAAGGTTTTGAAAATATCACCTCGAGAGAGGGTTTTTAAGAAAAATAGGTTGTTTTGCAACCACTGGAAAACATTTAGCCCTTTTTGAAAAATAACTCCGTTTTTGGTCTTTGAAATCAGTGATCTAGGTTCGGAGGTTGGTTACATCACCCTACCCCGCCCTTTCGGTACCTACATGTCAATCTACCCTAGATTCATCTACGAGAGTCTTCAACTAACTATTGTTCAATCCTATCCACTCTGAAAAAGAATGTTTGAAAAGAAACTAACATGATGCATGATATGCAAGTGCAATAAAAGAGAATTATAAAAGTAGATTTGGAAAAAGATTTGAAAAGAAATTGCTTGAATTTGAAGATTGAAATTGAATTTGGAAATTGAAATTGAAGATAGAAATAGATCATAGAATTGGAAACTTGAAGAAAATTGTAGGATTGGAGATTGGAAAGAAATTGTAGAAATAGAAATTTGAAAAATGTTGTGGAATTTGAGATTTGAAAAATGTTGTGACCGCACCCATGAGGGTTGCCTACATATCCTTTTGGAGGAATCAGGTCAGTCGTAGTTTGGACCGGAGTTCGATTGAAAATAGAAGGTTGGATTGAAAATGGGATTTGATTATAAATTAGAAGAGGAGATTGGAAATTGAAATTGAGAAGATTGGACTTTGATTGGAAGATTTGTAAAGATTTGATTTTGAAAGACTTGGTTTTAAGAAACCTAGACTTAGGAAAGAGAGGATTTAGAAAGGACTTGAAATCAAGAAAGACTGGATTTGACTTGGAAAGATTTTGAAAAAGAATTGACTTGAATATTAGACTTGGAAGATTGGAGAAAAATTAGAATTAGGAAAGGTTCGAATTTGGAAAGTTTCGAATTTGGAAAGTTTTAAAATTAAGAAATTTTTGAATTAGGAAAGTTTCAACTTAGGAAAGTGTTGTTTTAGGAAAGGTTTTGAAATTAGGAAGCTTTGAAAGTTGGAAAGCTTAGGATTTGGAAAGTTTTGAAATAGGGAAGTTTTGAAAATTGGAAAGTTTTGTTTTAGGAAAGGTTTGAAAAAGGAAAGTTTTGAATTTAGAAATGTTTTGAATTAGGAAAGATTTGGAATTTAGAAAGCTTAGGATTTAGAAAGTTTTAGAGTTTGAATTTTAGAAAATCTTGAAATTAGGAAAGGCTTGAATTTAGGAAAGGTTTGAAAACTTAGGTTTGAAAAGTTAAGATTTGAAAAGAGAGTAGAATTAGAGGTTTTGGAAACCTAGGTTTTGGGCAAAGTTTGAAAATCATGTTTTTGAAAAGAAAATTAGGGTTTCCTAATTGTGGATTCTAGGGCTTGACTTGGGCTCTAAGGAAAAAGGATTTTTGAAAAATGCGTTTTTGGAAACGAAGGTTTTCTAGAAGGGAATCCTAGGGAGGAGTTTCTAGAGGGTAGAGTTTTTGGAAAGTATATTCGAAGAGAAAGTTTTTGGAAAGAGATTTTAAAGAGAAGGAGTTTTTGGAAAGTGTGTTTTTAGAAACGAAGATTTTAGAAGGAAAATCCTAGAAGAGAGTTTCTAGGAGGAAGATTTTGGAAATAGAGTTTTTTAGAAAGATTTTTGGGAAGGAGATTGTTGGAGAGAGTTTTTCTAGGGAAGAGACCTGGGGAATGTTTTTGGAAAGTGGACTTTGAAGAGAGCGTTTTGGAAAGGAGTTGAAAAAGTGAGTTTTGAAAAACAGATTTTTGGAGGGAGTCTTTAGAAAGCAATTTTGGAAATGAGAGTTTTCAAAAAGCACGTTGGAAAAGAGGGTTTTAGAAAGAGAGACTTTTTGAAAAGTGAGTTTTTAGAAGGTGTAAAAACATCTCACTTTCCTAAACTGATTCTAATCATAAGAAGGCTAGGACCACTTTAAGAAAGCGGTTTTGAAAATAACAAGATTTGAATATATGGATCATATTGGTCGCTTTTAATGTAACACTTTCTGTGATATCCCAAACCTCTATCTATTTTTTTTTTTTTAGTGTTAATTATTCCTTCTTTTAGGTCAAAATGACCAATGGGAACTTGTGTTCTATCTTGTGTTAGAGGTGTAAGACACATGGGATTATTTCCCATGTGTGTCTTCTTACAACACACAAAACACACACACACACACCTATACGCATACACACACAAATCGGTAGAGAGAGGGAGAAAGAGAGAAAGGGGGAAAGGGAGGGGAAATTGAAGGAAGGGATTAAAGCCATTAAAGACTTCACCAAGCTTGAAGAAGGTAATGTTTCATTTTTCTCTCTCTATAATTGCATATATACATATATGTATCTTATGTGATTTTGTTGGGTCTTTGTATGTATGCATATATATGAGTTGGGTTTGTCTTGAGGGACTCCTTGAGTCCCAATTACTTTGAATTTGAAGGCTTGAAGCTCAATATTGAAGGATTGGAGAGTTGGGGGTTGAAACCCCCAAATATGTGAAATGTTGAGGGTTTTGATTTCTTCTTTAGATCCCTTTGTTTTGATTGTTCTTTCTCCCCCATTTTGAGTTACTACCATCCTTGTGGGCTTATCTTTGAGCCCTAAGAGTATTGGGAAGGTTTGGTTGTGTTTGGAGGAGGTTTGGTTGTGTTTTGGTTGAGTTTCGAGTGCTGCCCAAAGCAGGGTGTTCGAACTCCCAATATGGAGTTTGAACGGTGAGAAATAAGCCTGAGAGTTCGAACTCCCTTGGGGGGAGTTCGAACCCTCAGAGAAGGGTGTTTTTGAATTTTCTTCTTGGAGTTCAAACTCCCATTTGGGCGTTCGAACTCCCGGTTGGGCGTTCGAACCCTCTGTCAACTCGGATACTATTTAGTAAAATGGGCATAACTTTCTCTAGAAAACTCAGATTGATGCACTGTTTAAAGCATTAGAAACTAGACTCATAGACCTTTGTACTCATATAAAGTTTGTTCTCTAATTCATTATAGATTGAGAGTTATTAAAGTTTAAAGTTCACCCAAAATCTATGCCAATAACATTGTTTTCCAAAATCTTCAGTCCACCTTTCGTGAGGCATAACTTCTTCACCCGAAATGTGTTTTTGGCCCATGACCTATCAAAATAAAGGCCTTTAAGCCTATTTTCAAATGGAACTAGCCTCAGGTGTGAACTCATCTTTGAGAGGTAGTTGGGACTCGATGAAGAAGTCGACGTTTCGATTTTCATGTTCAAACCTTAACTTCATGTTCTTATTATACATCGGGGCATTGTCCTAGAGTTTAGTCTTGCTCTTCCAACGTGAGAATGAGGTGTTGTTGAGTCGGGGTCGAGGGGTTGGCATGCTTAGTCTTGACTTGCATGTTATTGCTTTGCCTTAGAGTCTTGTATTGATGTTTTTTTGCTTCTACGTGCATTTGTGTAGGAATACCTTGTTTGTCACCTGTCCAGTTGGAGAAAGGTGAGTAACATTATGCCATGAGTAAATTCTACTACTTTCTAACTGTTTTAAGTTTAAACCATATCATACGATGTTTTATATATGTTTTTGTCACGCCCAGATTTTTCGCACTCAAGGAATACTCACATAAGCGGGAAAAATGTTGTACTCTCTCGTTAGAACTCACCCTCCTAGAAGAATGAGTGCGACTAGGTTTGAATTGAAAATAGATTTAAATAATGGGCTTTTGGAAAAGATTTGGAGTCGCCACCTAACTTGATTAAGGTGAGTTAGGTCACCTAAAAACTAAGCATAATCCGAAAACTACACTTAGGGTTTTGAAAAACGATTTCGAAAATACCTCCTCAAAAGAGGGTTTTTAGGAAAACAGGCTGTTTGGCAACCTTTGGAAAACATTTAGCCCTTTTTAGAAAAATAACTCCTTTTGGTCTTTGAAATCAGTGATCTAGGTTCGAAGGTTGGTTACATGTAAAGAAGACGCACTAAGCCATCACCCTACCCTGCCCTTTCGGTACCTACATGTCAATCTACCCTAGATTTACCTATGAGAGTCTTCAGCTAACTAATGCTCAATCCTATCCACTTTAGAAAAGCAATGTTTGAAAAGAAACTAACATGATACATGATATGCAAGTGCAAAAAAATGAGACTTGATTTGGAAATAGATTTGGAAAAAGATTTGAAAAGAAATTGATTTGATTTAGAAAGAGATTTAAAAAGATAGATTTGAAATTAGAATTGAAAAGAGATTTGAAAATAGTTATGAAATTAGAAACTTGAAAAATGTTGTAGAATTGGAGATTGGAAAGAAATTGTAGAAATAGAAATTGAAAGATGTTGTGGAATTTGAAATTTGAAAGAGATTGTGACCGCACCTATGAAGGTGGAATTGAAAGTTTGAAAAGTGTTGTGACCGCACCTATGAAGGTGGAATTGAAAATTTGAAAAGTGTTATGACCGCACCTATGAAGGTTGCCTACGTATCCCTTTGGGGGAATCAGGTCAGTCGTAGTTCGGACAAGAGTCCGATTGAAAAGAGATTGAATTGGAAAGAGGATTTGATTTGAACCTAGAATAGAAGATGGGAAATTGGAATTGTTTTGGAAAGATTGAGGTTTAGGAAACCTTTACTTAAAAAAGATGAGACTTAGGAAACACTTGAGAGTTTAAGAAAGATTGGATTTAGGAAAGGTTTGAATTAGGAAAGGTCTAATTTAGGAAAGTTTCGAATTTGGAAAGTTTCATTTTTGAAAAGTTTTGGAATTAGGAAAGTTCCAACTTAGGAAAGTTTTGAAAATTGGAAAGTTTTGAATTTAGAAAGTTTTGAAATAGGGTAATTTTAAAAGTGGGAAGGTTTTAAGTTTAGAAAGGTTTTAGATTTGGAAAGATTTGAGTTTAGGAAAATTAAGAATTTAGAAAGATTTAGGAAGTTTAAAAAGATTTAACTTAAGAAAGTTTGGAATTTAGGAAACTTTGAATTTGGAAAGATTCGAAATTTAGAAATTTTAGGATTTAGAAAGTTTTAGAGTTTTAGAAAATCTTGAGATTAGGAAAGGTTGAGTTTAGGAAAGATTAAAAAACTTAGGTTTGGAAAGTTAAGATTTGGAAAGAGGTAGAGTTAGGAAAGGGGTAGAAGTTAAGTTTTAAAAATTTAGGCAAGATTTTTATGTTCAAGTTTTGAAAACTTAAGATTTAGGAAAGTGGAAGTTTAGGAAGGATTTGAATTAGGAAAGAGTTGGATTAGGAAGGGATTGGATTTGATTTCTAAAAGAAAAGGTTTGATTTCGTTTCCAAAAACGGAGGATTGGATCTAGTTTCCTAAACGGGAAGATTTGATTTGGTTTCCTAAAGGGAAGATAGGATTTGGCAAGGATTTGGAAAGGGAGATTCTAGAAACCCTAGATTTGGAAAATGTAGTTTCGACGTAGAAAATAGGTTTTGAAAACATGTATAGTTTGGATGTGAAAACAAGAGGTTTTGAAAACCTAGGTTTGGGGCAAAGTTTGAAAATCATGTTTTTGGGAAAGAAAATTAGGGTTTCCTAATTGTGAGTTCTAAAGCTTGATTTGGGCTCCAAGGCAAGAGTCTTTGGAAAGTGCGTTTTTGAAAACGAAAGTTTTAGAAAAAAAATCTTAGGGAGGAGTTTTTGGAAAGTGAATTCGAAGAGAGAGTTTTTCGAAAGAGGTTTTAAAGAGAAGGAGTTTTTGGAAAGTGTGTTTTTGGAAACGAAGGTTTTCTAAAAGGAAATCCTAGGGAGGAGTTTTTGGAAAGTGAATTTGAAGATAGAGTTTTTGGAAAAAGATTTTAAAGAGAAAGAATTTTGGAAAGGTTTGTTTTTGGAAACAAGTTTTTGGAAGAAAAATCTTAGAGGGGAGTTTCTAGAAGGGAAATTTTGGAGAGAGAGTTTTTTAGAAAGATTTTTGGAAAGGAGATTGTTGGAGAGAGTTTTTAGGAAAGTGAATTTTAAGGAGAAAAAGGGTTTTTGGAAAGGAGTTGAAAAAGGGAGGTTTTGAAAAATAGATTTTTTGGAAAGAGTTTTTAGAAAACAACTTTGAAAAGAGGAACTTTTTGAAAAGCACGTTGAAAAAGAGATTTTTAGGAGGAGGAATTTGGAAAAAAAGTTTTTAGAAGGTATAAAAACGTCTCACTTCCCTAAAACGATTCTAGCCATAAGAAGGCTAAAACCACTTTAACAAAGTGGTTTTGGAAAACAATAAGATTTGAAAATATAAACCATAAAAGTCACTTTTAATGTAACACTTTCCTAAAGTAACCCTAGCCATGGAGAGGCTAGAATCACCCTAGAATTGTGGTTTTGAAAACAAGTTTTTGAAAAAGAGATTTTGATGCAATTTTGAAAACAAGTTTGAAAACGATTTTGAAAACGAGTTTGAAAACGAATTTTGGAAGATGCAAGATTATGATATGCACAATGCAATTTTGGGGTCGTGAACATACAAGGCTAAGGCTTCACCATATAATCAAGGGGGCCGGACCCACGTGGTCTCTGGTTAGACTAGAAGAAAGCCCCCGACACGGTGACTCTCCAATAGTCCAATCCTACACATGGACCGAGAATCCCCTTGTTTCAAGCATGCAAAGAAAGGGGGGAAAGAGATGGGGGATTAAAATAGAGAAAACCCAAGTGGGTTGGAGAGAGAAGAGAGAGAGAGGAAGTGCGGAAATTTAAATGGAGAACCTACCTTGTATCTTGTTTATTTTGCACGCCTTGCTCTCTTCGGTCTCCGTCTTGATCTTCGTCTTCAATCTTCAAGAGTTGTCTTTAAGCTTTAGGTTGCAGCTATTCAAGTCTTCAAGGGAGGGTTGAAGGTTAGTGTATCAGTGTATGGGGGTGTGTTTGAGTGTATAGGAAGCTAGGGTTCAGTGTATGGTGGCTAGGGTTTGGAAACCCTAAAGAAACTAGGGTTTCTGAAGTGTCTGAGCTCTGTATATCGAATTATATGAATTTTAAGTTGAGTTTGCGGATCCTTTTAACGTTGGAGGAGGCTCTGTATTTATAGATGTTAGACAACATTGGTGCCTATTGCAGTGGCGCCAGGCTAAACTTTACACTAGCGCCACTAGGAGTGGCGCTAGGCCATTTAGGAAATATTTAAGGTCGGCAAGCAACGTATCTTTGACTAGATTTGGGCGCCTGTACTAGTGACTACCATACAATTTTTAGCCTGGCTTCACTAGGAGTGACTCCGGAAAGTCCGGGAATGATTTAATAGACTGGGAATGGCCCGAAAGGTTGAAAAAGAGCAAGAGCACTTAGAACAGTGTTCGGAGGTATTTGACTTGAAAAGTGAGGATAGGATGTGTCGGAAGGGTTGACCGGGCCTTTAAGGGCAAAACAGTCAATCTGATCGGGAAGCTGCCGGGACGGACTTGGACTATCTTGGAAGAAGACTTGGGATTTGGAAACATTATTGAAAATGTTCCCAAAGGTTGCCGGTTTGATACCCAGAGCCGGTGTGGTCAGAAGAGGTGACCGGCCCACTAGGGCCAAAACGGTCATTTCGCACCGGGTTTGTCGGAACTGACTCAGAATTATCCGGAAGGATAGAGAAAGGTTGAGAATACTATAAGAAGTAATCTCAGAGGATTACCGGTTTGATATCCAAAGCCGGTGTGGTCGAAAAAGGAGACCGGCCCACCAGGGGCAAAACGGTCATTTTGTACCGGGTTGGCCGGAACTGACTTGGAATGATCCGAAAAGGTAGAGGAAGGTTGAAAATACCATAAGAAGTAATCTCAGAAGGTTACTGGTTTTATACCCAGAGCCAATGTGGTTCCCGGGGCGTTTGAATGCCTAGAGACAAAACGGTCATTTAGCTTCAAGTGGGCCCTACAGGCCCGAGAAGTGACTGGTGGACTAAATTCAAGTTAAAAAAGTGGTCTTAGAGTCTAAATATGCATGTGATGTGTGAAAGTGAGCTTGGTTAGTTCGGAGATTGTTGAGCGGGCAAAAATGGGGTGCTTATAGTTTTCAATGCATTAATGTTATATTCAATTATAAATGTCATACTTTTAAAGGCATGCAAGTTATATTGTATAATGAATTGAAACTCATGGACTAAAATGCTTATAAAAAAGAGATGCAAGACCTTTCTTAATGTATAATGCCAACTCGGGGTCTTTCGTGGCAAGACCTTAAACTAGCAACGATGGTCCTACGATAGGGGATGTGAAATAAACTATCGCCATGTCCAGGAGAAGTCCCACGACCTAAAGAGCCCTATTTGTGACCTTTAAGGTTACTGATGTGGAGCATAGCTCTGATGTCGGGTTGTAGCACACTTATGTTTTAGAACGAGAATGATGATATGTTCAAATGTTTATGACAAGTTATGTTATGCTTTATTACAAGCAAAGATACGTCGCATCTCTCTTTTATGATACCATGTTTTAAAGCGATAGAATGCCTTAATATGATGCTTATGCTATCTATGATTTCAGGCCTATACTTACACGTTTCAAGTTTATGCTCTATATACATAAATGTTTACCTATTGTTTTATACATTAGATATAACTGATAGTCCATGATATTTTCACGCTCATGCATCATTGTTATTCACTAAGCATTAGCTTACGTTTTTTGAATGATTTTCAGGAAGCCAATCCGAGAGGCCCTAGAGCGAGGCCATATGTGGATTTGAGCTACAGCCCACGGGTCTATGTTTTGTATATTGTTTGAGGGCTGGACCCAATGTTTTGTAATGATATATTGCTATAACTTTTGTGGACCTTGATTTGGTCCTTATGTATGTTATGTTTTGGATTAGGCACAGCTCCACCATGTATGACACGGATTATGTTTTCAAGTTATCAAAAGTTTTATTTTCCGTAATTATGCATCATTCTAAATGATTATGCACAGATGATCAACCAGTTTATGTAATGCGGCCTTAGGTAGCCTTGCTACTGGCCGGTCATGTACCCTAAATCTGTATATGCCAGGTTTTGGGGTGGACACTTTCCTAAAGCAACCCTAGCCATGGAAAGGCTAGAATCACCCTAGGATTGTGATTTTGAAAACATGTTTTTGAAAAAGAGGATTTTGATGCAAATTTGAAAACAAGTTTGAAAACGATTTTTGGAAGATGCAAGATCATGATATGCACAATGCAATTTTGGGATCGTGAACATACAAGGCTAAGGCTTCACCACATAATCAAGGGGGCCGGACCCACGTGGTCTCTGGTTAGACTAGAAGAAAGCCCCCGACACGGTGACTCTCCAACAGCCCAATCCTACACATGGACCGAGAATCCCCCTGTTTCAAGCATGCAAAGAAAGGGGGGGGGGAAGAGATGGGGGATTAAAATAGAGAAAACCCAAGCGGGTTAGGAGAGAGAAGAGAGAAGGGGGAAGTGCGAAAATTTAAATGGAGAACCTACCTTGTATCTTGTTTATTTTGCACGCCTTGCTTTCTTCGGTCTTTATCTTCGTCTTAATCTTCAATCTTCAAGAGCCGCCTTCAAACTTCAGATTGTAGCTCTCCAAGTCTTCGAAGGAGGGTTGAAGGTTATTGTATGAGTGTATGGGGGTGTATAGGAGTGTATATGAGGCTAGGGTTTATGTATGGTGGCTAGGGTTTGAAAAACCTAGGGAAGCTAGGGTTTAGGAGGTGCTCGAGCTCTGCATATCGAATTATATGATTTTTAGGTTGAGTTTGCGAATCCCTTTCACGCTGGAAAAGGTTCTGTATTTATAGAGGTTGGACAACACTGGCGCCTGTTGCAGTGGCGCTAGGCCAGAATTTACACTGGGGAGTGGTGCTAGGCCAATTTTTGGCTTGGCGCCACTACTAGTGGCGCCAGCCATTTAGGAAATATTTAAGGTCGGCAAGCAACGTATCTTTGACTAGATTTGGGCGCCTGTACTGATGACTACCATGCAATTTTTAGCCTAGCTTCACTAGAAGTGACTCCAGAAAGTCTAGGAATGATTTAAAGAGGCCGGGAATGACCCAGAAGGCTGAAAAAGAGCAGGAACACTTAGAATAGTGTCCCGGAGGTATTTGACTTGAAAAGTGACGATAAAATGTGTCGGAAGGGTTGACCGGGCCGTTAGGGGCAAAATAGTCAATCGGGTTGGAAAGCTGCCAGGACAGACTCGGACTGTCCCGGAAGAAGACTTGGGATTTGGAAACATTATTTAGAATGTTCCCAATGGTTGTCGGTTTGATACCCAAAGCTGGTGTGGTCGGAAAAGGTGACCGGCCCACCAAGGGCAAAATGGTCATTTCTCACCGGGTTTGCCGGAACTGACTCGGAATGATTCGAAAAGGTAGAGGGAGGTTGAGAACACTATAAAAAGCAGTCTCAAAAGGTTACCGGTTTGATACCCAGAGCCGGTGTGGTTCTCGGGGCATTCAGATGCCTAGGGGCGAAATGGTCATCTTGACCGGAGAGTCTCGGAAAAGGTCCAAAGGGCAGTTTGATCATTTTTCACCGAAGTGGGCTAATAGACACTGGTGTTGACCTGATTTTTGAGTGTTTTCGCCACTCTGACGGCAGTCGTCATGACATAGGGGTTTGTTGGCAATTCCCTATATCGACCTATTTGTGAATATTTCTACTACTCTAACGGTTTTGTTAGTAGTTTCGCTACTCGGACCGTCTTGAGGAATAAACTGTCTTGAGAGAGGGATTGGAAAGGGGACTTATCGTCTCCAAAAAGACGTGCCTGGATTGGAACCGTCTCGAGGAATAAACTGTCTTGAGAGTGGGATTGGAAAAGGGACTTACCGTCTTTCAAAAGATGTGCCTGAGTGGAACCGTCTCGAGGAATAAACTGTCTCGAGAGAGGGATTGGAAAGGGGACTTACCGTCTTCGAAAAGACGTGCCTGGTTTGGAACCGTCTCGAGGAATAAACTATCCTGAGAGAGGGATTGGAAAGGGGACTTATCGTCTTCGAAAAGACGTGCCTGAGTGGAACTGTCTCGAGGAATAAACTGTCTCGAGAGAGGGATTGGAAAGGGGACTTACCGTCTTCGAAAAGACGTGCCTGGTTTGGAACCGTCTCGAGGAATAAACTGTCCCGAGAGAGGGATTGGAAAGGGGTCTTACCTTCTTCGAAAAGACGTGCCTGATTTGGAACCGTCTCGAAGAATAAACTGTCTCGAGAGTGGGATTGGAGTCGGAGAGGAAAAGACAATGCCCCTAAGGGCATTTTGGTCATTTTGCCTCTATTTGGGCCTGACGGGCCCGCGAAGCGATGGACACACAGGATTTGGACTTAGAGAGTTGGTTTCGGTTGAATACGCCTGCAATGACTTGAAAACAAGTCTGGACGGAGTGTAGACTATCGAGCAGTCAAAAATGGGGTGCTTACACTGGGAAATTTTGTGTTGGAGGTATTTGCGGAGGAATCTAGTTACCATTATCATTCCCACTTAGCATGACCTGAAGGTAGTCCCGTTTTAGATGCCCTTTTTGTTGGCAATTAAAACAAACAGCTATATTATCCAATGTTCCCCTAGAATTTGAAGGATAGGGTTGGTGTGTCGAGTTTAGGCACCTAGGGTTGTTAAAGTTGGAGGAATTCCTCACATTCCTGCCAGATACTCTCGGGTTTAGTGTCTGTTGTTGTCCTTTCAACTCTTGTTTTATCAACATTGCCTATTCAATTACTTCTATAAACTTCTGTCCCATAAATGCGACTACCTGAGATCGGATTGCGGGTCTCAATCCCTTAAAAAACCTTTGAGTCTTTCTTTCTTCCGTGGCCACAAAATCCAGGGCAAATCTTGATAGCTCCAGGAATATGGCCACATACTGACTCATTGCAAGACTATTCTGTTGAAGCTATACAAATTCCTTTATTTTAGCATCCTTAACTATTTCTCAAAAGTAATGATTATGGAAGAGAACCACAAACTCTTCCCAAGTCAGATTCTTCACCTCCCTCGTGCATTTCACGGAATCCCACCAAAAATATGCCTCTCCCTCAAGACGGTAAGTTGCGAACTCCACCTGATACTCTGCCGGTGTCCTTACGATATCTAGTACCTTTCAGGTTTGTTTGAGCCATCGCTCTACTACTAAAGGGTCGTGTTCTCCTATGAATCTTAGGGGATTTTGCTTCTAGAATTCCAGAAGTATCTTCGTTTTTCTCTCTTCAAGGTTTGGATTAGGCACCGGATTTGGTGCTGCTCTTGGAGGTTCAGGGGCTGGTGGAGGCTATTGAGGGACAGGTGGTGCTTGTTGATTTTGCTGCTGTTGTTGCAGCAGATCTGTCATAGCTTGCAGGCTTTGTAAAATCTGGTTTAATTAGGTGTTGGATGGGTTTTCGTCGCTCCCACTAGTCCTTGCCATCTAGAATGTTCATTAAGTTAAGTTGGATTTCTATTTTCCTAGGCCAGAAATCAAGAAGTCATTATATGATCTACAAAGTTGATATTAGTCATAAGGAAAAGGTAAATACATACGGCGTTAAATAAGTACAACAAAATAATCTAACACTCTCTGGCTCACTCCTCTCATATACAACTATTCAAAATGTGGAGGACTGTAAGTACTACTAAAGATACTAAAAAAAATAGTTATAATCACATGTCCATATCGTCCTCGGGCTCTTCCTCACTGTCTGAGACATCTATCATCGAGGCTGTTGAGGTCACAGGTATGATGGGGCTAGATACCGGTGTGGGGTCATCCACAAACATCTCTGGAGTCAATGGATGGTGGCTGGGAAGTAGGGGGTGGTGTTGTAGGTGGGGTAAACTGTTGCCCCTGAGCAATTGAAGATGGTGGAGGTGGCTTGATATGGACATGGGCTAACTCTCCAGCTAACTGCATACATAGTATCAACTGCTGATACTTAGTTGGGTGTCTTACCACCTCAGACATCTCCTCGACTATCCCTATCAAAGAAATCACCCTATTTTGGATAATGGTAACCTGATGGCTTCTAGAGAGATGTCCCCATCACTGAGCTACCCCTACAATCTCAGCTTTCAGGTGGGTCTTGGCCTGGTCACGGTTCTATGGTTGTCCCTCATATCTCTTTCCACCTCGAGCTGATGTATCAGCAAGTAATCCTAAATAGGTAGGTTCATCTGCACATGAGAGTTAGCATTAATACTCAGTTGATGCTAGGAAAAGAAAGTAATGTGAAGGATGCATTCTACATGCAGGTGGTTCACTTCCCTAATGACCTAAAACCGTGCTCCGATACCAACTTCTGTCACAAACCGTCTTTGCACTCACTAAGTCACGACAGTGAAAGGGGGGAGTTTATAAGTCTAACACGGCATAATAAACATGATTATAACTCAAAATGGTCCAGATAATATTACATTAAGGTAGTAAAGCCAGTGAAATGTCTCATAATAGTACAGTCCAGAATAAAACTAGCTAACTCAAAAGCTTTAAAAGTGACAAGGTAGCAAGGGGACTTGTTCTCACATGTTCATTTCCTTGGAAATCCATTTGATGCCTCAACTCCTGAAAATGTCCCATAAGATAGGAGTGAGCTGTGAAGCCTAGTAGGGCATCCATGATTTCTATAAGGTACAGGTTAAAATGCAATGCAGTAAAAGAATGGCATGGCATGCATATGTCCCTTGTAATTCTTTTATCAATTCTAGGATCCATACAAGTATGTCCTACCCGAGCCAATTCAAGCCAATGAGGCCCACTCATGATTTATCCTCCGTCACCAAGTCCAGCGGGGCCCGTCCATGATCATCTAGCCAGATATCAAGCCAGTGATATCGACCTATGATAGCTTGAATATCAAGCCAGTCAGGTATACCATGATATAAACCCGGGGTCTTTTCTTTTCCAGTTGTTCCACCCTTGTTCTTCCCCAATGATGCAATCATGCAAGTAATTTTGAAGTCATTTATAGGAAGACATTATAATCAATAAGATAATTGGAGGGGAAGCATAAAACACAATAATTTGCAGATCATTCAATAGGAAATAAAATGAGCATGCATATTAAGGAAATGCATAGGTTCCTACCATAATAATATGTCATGGTAAAAAAATAGGTCCTCGATTCATGTACTGTCTGTGAAGGAAGGAAATACTAACTTGTATGTTATAATTGTCTGAGATTTCCTAATAATTCTTATAAAGTGATCATTATTAATTGGAAGTGTCAGATAATTAGGGGATTAGCAAGGTTCGATTTGCTAGTTAGGGTAGGCTCGGTGGGACGGATCCTTTGGAACCCTCCTCGTCTCCCGTTAGGAACGAAGTTGCCCGGTATCGTGGCCCAAGGGTGAAATCTCAAATTTTACCAGGGGGTCCAGTGACCCCGCACTCTCCCATATTTGGTTCCTCATAATTTTAGAAGTCTACTAGTAAAATTTCAGATTTTCCCATTTATAATGCAATTTATATGATTTTCTTTGTTAGAACACTATTTTTATTTAACAGAAAATCATATAGATGGCAAACAAATTGGGAAAAATATGGAAAGGCCTCATTTGGTGTCATAAATACACCATAAAAATTTCAAGCCAAGGGAGTATGGGATGCCACCACCCACGCGTGGCGAAGGAAGGTAGTGCCTTCATCTTCTTCCTCGCGCGGCTGGGGGCTTCCCTCACCGATTCCCGTTGATCCGTGGTCCTCCTGGCCATGCATGTGTGAGCCAAAGAATGCTATGGACCTGGGCTACACACTCATGGCCAATGCTCAACCTATAGTGGTCGGAAGTGGCCGTTATGGCCGAAAAAGCTCGGTTGCATGGCAGAACCCTAGGGTTCCAGACCTGCAACTGAGCTTTTGGGCCTCTTCCCGTGTTTTTTTGGAGATAAGTCCGCCATGGAAGTTGTTCGTAACATCAAGACAAAGAGGACCCAACTGGCCTTGTCAAAAAAGGCGACCGGTGGCCAGAGTTACGGCCTAGAGACCGTTTTCCAGTGGGTTCAGCCTTCCAGGGGCATTATGGCTCATGCATAGAGGTAGGAGGCCTCCCTTGGACTCCACAGAGGTCTTGGAGAAGCCTCGCACCGCTATGGAAGTCCTTAGGCCCTGCCTTGGCTGGTTTTGATCAAAAAAGTGATGAAACTCCTATTTTTCATCCTCTCGGCTTATCTCCTATTCATGGTGGGGTTAGGGTGTGTTCTTGCTAGGTTTAGGTAGGTGAGGGGTTGGGGAATGAGGCCAAGTAGCTACTCCTTTGAATGGGTCGAGCTGGTCTCCCTATTCTGCCTCCCTTGTCTCGGTTTTTTTTTTTCTCTCTCTCTCTACAATCTTTCTCTCTCTTTCAAACTCTCGTGCAACTGAGGGGCAAGAGGGGTGTGTGTGTAAGTGAGGGGTTTATATAAAGGTTGTGTGTGTAGGCTGTGTTGCGCCCAAATTTTTTGCACTTGAGGAATACACACATAAGCGGGAAAAACACTGTACTCTCTCGTTAGAACTCACCTTCCTAGAAAAATGAGTGTGACTAGGTTTGAATTGAAAATAGATTTAAATAAAGGGGTTTTGGAAAACATTTGGAGTCACCACCTAACTTGATTAAGGTAAGTTAGGTCACCTAAAAACTAAGCACAATCCGAAGACTACACTGAGGGTTTTTGAAAATGATTTTAAAAAAATCTCCTCAAGAGAGGGTTTTTCATAAAACAGGTTGTTTGGCAACCTTTAGAAAACATTTAAGCCCTTTTTTGAAAATAAACTCCATTTTGGTATTTGAAAATAGTGATCCAGGTTCGAAGGTTGGTTACGTGTATGGAAGACGCACTAAGCCATCACCCTACTCTGCCCTTGCGGTACCTACATGTCGATTCACCCTAAATTCACCTACGAGAGTCTTCAACTAATAAATGTCCAATCTTATCCACTGTAGAAAAAGAATGTTTAAAAGACATGATGCATGATATGCAAGTGCAAGAAAAGAGAGTTGAAAAATAGATTTAGAAATAGATTTGATTTTAGAAAAGAGATTTGAAAAGATATATTTGAAATTGGAAATTTTTAGAAATTGGAAATAGAAATTTGGAATTGGATGTCTGAAATAGATTATGGAATTAGAAACTTGAAGAAGATTGTAGAATTGGAGATTTAAAAGAAGTTGTGGAAACAGAAATTTGAAAAATATTGTGACCGCACCCATAAGGATTGCCTATGTATCCTTTTTGAGGAATCAGGTCAGTCGTAGTTCGGACAAGAGTCTGATAGAAAATAGAAGGTTTGATTGGAAAAAGAAATTGAATTGGAATTTGGATTTGATTTGAATTTAGAATAGAAGATTAGAATTTTGAAATGGGAGAATAGAGACCCTAGACCCAGGAAGATAGGTTTTAGAAAGGACTGAGATTAAGAAACACTTGACTCGAATGTTGGACTTCGAAGATCAAGAAAGATTGGATTTAGAAAAGATTCATATTAGGAAAAGTTCGAATCTAGAAAAGTTTTGTTTTAGGAAAGTTTTGTTTTAGGAAAGTTTTGAATTAGGAAAAGTTTGAATTAGGAAAATGTCATTTTAGGAAAGTTCCATTTTAGGAAAGTTTTCAAATTAGGAAAGTGTTGGATTAAGAAAGTTATGAAATATGAAACATTTCATTTTAAGAAATTTTTGAAATTAGAAAGATTTCCTTTTAAGAAAGTTTCGAAATTGGAAAGTTTTGAATTTGGAAAGTTTTGAATTTGGAATGTTTTGAAATAGGGAAGTTTTGAAAGCAAGAAAGTTTAAAGTTTAGAAAAGTTTTAGATTTGGAAAGATTTGAAGTTTAGGGAAATTTAGAATTTTAGAAGGATTCAAAACTTGAGTTTTAGAAATTCTTGAAATTAGGAAATGTTTGAGTTTAAGAAGGGTTTGAAAACTTAGATTTGGAAAGTTAAGATTTGGAAAGGGATGGAATTAAGAAAGGTTTCAAAGCTTAAAGTTTAAGGAAATATTCAAAAGTTTAAGTTAAGGAAACTTAAGGTTTAGGAAAGTACTAGATTAGGAAGGAGTTGAATTAGAAAAGATTTGGGTTTGAAAGAATTGAGATTCCTATTTCCTAAAACAAAGGATTGGATTTTATTTCTAAAAAGAGATGTTTTGATTTTGTTTCAAAAAACGGAGGATAGGATGTAGTTTCCTAAATGGGAGATTGGGTTTGGTTTCCTAAAGAGAAAATTGGATTTGACATGGATTTGGAAAGATGGAGTTTTCAAAATTCTAGTTTTGGGAAGACTATAGTTTTGATGTAGAAAATAGGTTTTGGAAATATATATAATTTTGATGTAGAAAACAAGAGGTTTTGGAAACCTAGGTTTTGAGACAAAAATAAGGGATTGGAAATCATGCTTTTGGAAAGGAAAATTAGGTTTTCTTAATTGTAGGTTCTAAGGTTTGACTTGGACTCTAAAGAAGGACATTTTTTTAGAAAGTGAGTTTTTGGAAAGGGAGATTTTTGGAAGGAAATCCTAGAGAGGAGTTTCTAGAAAGTAAATTTCGAAAAGAGAGAGTTTTCGGAAAGAAATCCTAGAGAGGATTTTCTAGAAAGTGAATTTTGAAAAGAGTTGTTTAGGAAGGAAACGTAAGGAGTGCCTTTGGAGAGTAAACTTTGAGGAAAGCGTTTTTGGAAAGGAGCTTTTAGGAAAGATGTTTTTGGAAAGAGATTGTTGGAAAGGAGTTTTTGAAAAACAATTTTGGAAAGAAGATTGAAGAGAGTTTTGTAAGAAGGAAACCTAGGGAGTGTTTTTAGGAAAGAAATTTTGGAGTGTTTTGGAAAGGAGTTGAAAGGAAGTTTTGAAAATAGATTTTTGGAGAAAGTTTTTGGAAAACAATTTTGGAAAGGAATTTAAAGAAGGAGATTGAAGAGAATTTTTAGAAAGTATGTTGAAAGAGAGGTTCTTAGAAGGAGAGATTTGAAATAGAGTTTTTAGAAAGTATACAAAATATCTCACTTTCCTAAAACGGTTCTAACCATAAGAAGGTTAGAACCACTTTAAGATAGTGGTTTTGAAAACAATAATGTTTTGAAAATATGGACCATATTGGTCACTTTAAATGTAACACTTTTCTAAAGCAACCGTAGCCATGGAAAGGCTAGAATCACCTTAGGATTGTGATTTTGAAAACAAGTTTTGAAAAAGAAGATTTTGATGTAAGCTTTTGAAAAACGAGTTTGAAAACGAATTTTGGAAGAATGCAAGATCATGATATGCACAATGCAAAGAGGGTCGTGAACATACAAGGTTAAAGGCTTCACCACATAATCAAGGGGGCCGAAGCCACATGGTCTCTAGTTAGACTAAAAGAAAGCTCCCGACACAGTGACTCTCCAATAGCCTAATCCTATACATGGACTGGGAATTTCCTTATTTCAAGCATGCAAGAAGGGGGGGGGGAAGAAGATGGGGGATTAAAATAGAAGAAAACCCAAGTGGGTTAGGAGAGAGAATAGAGGGGGGAAGATACGTAAACGTAAATAAGAAGCCTACCTTGTGTCTTCTTTATTTTGCTTAGCTTTGCGTGTTTTGCTTTGCTTGTCTTGCTTTGGTCTTGACTTCAGTCTTCGTCTTGATCTTTGAGTGTTTGCTTCGATCTTCAAGAGCTTCAGATTGCAGCACTTCAAGTCTTCAAAGGAGGCTTTGGAGGCTAGTGTATGAGTGTATAGAAGTGTTTCTGAGTGTATATGAGGCTAGGGTTTGGAAAACCTAATGAGACTAGGGTTTAGAGAGGCTAGGAGCTCTGTATATCGAAAAGTAGGGTTTTTAGACTAAGTTTGCAGACCTCTTTCACGCTGGAGGAGGCTCTGTATTTATAGACAAGGGAATCACCTTGCGCCTGTTGTAGTGGGGCCAGGGCAAATTTTCTCTTGGCGCCACTAGGAGTGGCGTCAGGCCATTATTTGGTTTGGCGCCACTAGTAGTGGCGCTAACAACTTAGGAAAGTTCATTAATTTGGCAAGCAATGTATCTTTGGAAGATTTGGGCACCTGCACTAGTGACTACCATGCAATTTTTAGCCTAGCTTCACTAGGAGTGACTTCGGAAAGCCTGGGAAGGACTTAAGGGACCTGGAATGGCCCGGAAGGCCTGAAAAAGGGCAGAAACCCTTAGAATAGGGTCTCAGGGGGGTAATGGACTTGAAAAAGGATGACAAAAATTATCAAATGGGTTGACCGAGCCATTAAGGGCAAAACGGTCAATTAGGCCGGAAAGCTACCGGGACGAATTCAGAACGTCCCGGAAGAAGACTCGAGATTTGGAAACATTATCTAGAATGTTCAAGGAGGTTGCCAGTTTGATACCCAAAACTGGTGTGGTCGGAAATGGCAATCAGCCCACTAGGGGCAAAACGGTCATTTTGCATCGGGTTTGCCGGAACTGACTCGAAATGATCTGGAAAGATAAAGGAAGGTCAGGAATACTATAAAAAGAATTCTCGGGAGGCTACCGATTTGATATCCAGAGCCGGTGTGGTCCCCGGGGCGTTTGGATGCCTAGGGGCAAAATGGTCATCTTGACCGAAAAGTCTTGGAATTGGCTCGAAACTGACTAGAAGGCACCTAATCATGCCGGATTGGTTTTAAAACAATCTTAGAAGGGTGGACTTACCATTCTGAGGACTTAGGTGTGTTCTTGAGAAACGTGAAAGTGGCCCTAGGGACAGTTTGGTCATTTTTCACCGAAGTGGACTAGCAGGCACTGATATTGACATGGGTTTTGAGTGTTTCTGCCACTCTAACAGCGGTCTCCTGATACAGGGGTTTGTTGGCAATTCCCTATATCGACCTACTTGTGAGTATTTTCGCTACTCTGACGGTTACGATGTTTACGAGTACTTCCAGTATTCTGATGGTTTGCGATCATTCTCGATACTACCTGATCTTGGGAAACTTCTAAAGGGACTTAGAGCCTGAGAAGTCAACTTTCTCAGAAGGCGTGCCAAAACAGACATTTTTGCATTGGCGGGCTAGCAGGCGCCAAAGGTGGACTGTTCTACCATCTAGGGGACTTGCAGTCTCGTCCCGGTCGACAAGTTTAAAGGGACTTACCATTCCGAAGAGACTTTCTTCGAAAAATGTGTTGAATTGGATAGACTTACCATATTGAGGAATCAACTTTCTCGAGAAAGGGATTGAAATTGGAATTGGAAAGGGGTCTTACTATTTTCGGAAAGACGTGCCTGTTGGAATTGAAAAGGGAACTTACCGCATTTGGAAAGACGTGCCTGTTGGAAATGGAAAGGGGACTTACCGTCCTTGGAAAGATGTGCCTATGGGAATATGGAAAGGGGACTTACAGTCTTCGGAAAGACATGCTTGATGGATTGGACCGAACAATGCCCCTAAGGGCATTTCGGTCATTTTGCCTCTATTTGGGCCTGGTGGGCCCGCAAAGCGATGGATAGACGGGATTAGATTTGAAAAGTTGATTTGACTCAAAATATGTCCATATTGACTTGAATATAAATTTGGATGGACTGTAGACTGCCGAGCGGTCAAAAATGGGGTGCTTATCGAAGATAGAAAACGATAAAGTAAGAGTCCCATGTTGACCGTGAGGCGGTCGGAGGGACGGACTTTGGAAATTTTTTGACAACGGGGGTTTGAAAATGGATATTGGGCCCAAAAGGCCTTCAAAAACGAGTTTTGATGAGAAAAAGGGCAATACTATCCAGAATATGGAACTGGCGCCACTAGTAGTGGCACCAGGCCTAGGATTAAAAACCAGAAACATTTCTGGTTCGAACATTTGCGGAATTTGAAGGATTTTCGCAAAACCGAGAGGCATTGTAAGGAAACCGATTTGGACATTAAAGGAGCGCCTCTTAGGGACCACGGGGGAATTGCCGAAAGTAGATGCTGTCACCGAAAAAGTCACCGAAAGAGAAGACTTCGCCAAAGAACTCCAAGAGGTGAGTTTTTGAGTTTATGTGGATTTTAATGTGTAGAATTCCGTTTGAACCATGTGAATAGTGGAAATTGATGTCTTGATATGTTTTGAACACTGTGGTGAAGTTATGTTTCCATTTTGGTGCTTGTTTGATTGAATTTGAGTGATTTTACGTGATTATGTGAACGGAGTCTCTGCAGGAATTGGGGGTTTATCCCTACAGCTTTGGACATTGAGGTTTTCGGCTAGATTTTTATACTGTGTGCCTTAGGAAAATGTGTTTAACAACTGTATGAGGTTTCCTGATATTTTAAAAAACTTTTTTGAATTTTTAATTTTTTGAAAAGTAGAAAAAGACTTAGAAAAAAAAGAAAAAATGGAGAAAATTGTTGAAGTGATGAAATTAGTAGAGTTTAAAATTTAGGAAAATGTAGGAATATTTTAGAAAACATTTGAAATGATTTTGAGAATTTTTAGGATAATTTTGAAAACCATTGATTTGTTAGAAAATAAAACAAGTCTATTGAGGAGTTTGGAATTTTGAAAAATGTGCGGGGGTGTTAGTGCTATGTGATTGTGATGTTGTAGGGTGCATGGATTATGTTTTGTGTTGATATTGTGAGTGTGGTAGGGACGGTTTTTAAACGAAACTCTGCCAAAATTTTTAGAAATCAAGGAAAGAGTTGGAAAGGGTTTTGAAATAAAATCTTTTTGAAGGAAAAAAACAGAAAACCCTTGAGATTTTAGAAAACTCGTTTTGACTCAAAGTTGAAAAATCAAAATGTGTAGAAAATTCATTTTGACTTATTATTTGAAATCTTTTTATATTTTTTTGTTTACTTGTTTTTTGTTTATTACTTATTTATTTTTTTATTATTATTTTTCTTCCACTTTTATTTTCTTATGCATATACCATATATTAACACCTCTTACCTTGTCTTACCTTCTAAGGACGGCGGATGCGAGTGATGATGGTTCTGAGAGGAGACGCCGCTCCAAGATGGCGGCTCGGACGAATTTTGTCAGCAGTTCCAATCGATCCAAGGGTAGTCACAAATCAGCTAGCAGGGCATTTTCTAGCCAAAATGGAAGGGGGAGCAGGCTTCCAGTCGACCCCTTCCCTCTAGTTGAGCAAGCCTTCGAGGATGAGATGGACGCTGAGATATCCCACTTTTGATTGTTAGGATGGCCGATGCTATTTTAAGTTGACTACGGGTTTGGTATGACGGGTAGCCTCCATATGAGGAAGACATTTTTGCTGGTCCTTTGGTTACATGGTTGCTCTCCTATTAGTGTAGCTTATTTTCGGACAGTGGTTCCTTTTTGGCCACCTAACATGTCTGGCTTCCATTTCGGGGAATGTGAGCTTGCCCCTACTCCCCATGGGTATGGCTTCCTCCTAGGTCTTCGGGATAGTTCAGCTGACATTATAGGACCTACTTTTCCTGATAGTTGTATCACGATTGTCTCTTTTTAACTTGAGCTCTATTTTGTGGCCTTTTTCTTCTGATCTACTGCCCAAGTTTCCTTATGTCCCAATGAAGTTCTTGTTCCTCTCATTTTGAGTTTGCAACGGATAGGGGATTGGTATACTTCTCAAGATTGGTCAGTCTCTCACATGGTGGCCCTTACTTTGCTCTTCTTAAGATTCTGGGTGTTTCTCCTTGAGGGAAAGACGTGGTTGACTGCTGATTACGTGTACTGCTTGCCAGGATTCATGAGGGGCACTCATATGCTCCTATAGTTATGGAGAAGACCTTCGTGAGCCTTACTAGACTCCGTTAGGGGGCCAACGCACATTTCCGGGATGTTCTTCACTATTTCAACTTCGGGCGATTAGACACCTATTTGTTACTTATCTTTTACAGCATACATGGTATCTTGAGTTGGAGGTCATTTGATTGGAGAGGTCGAGGGTAGGTCATTGCCCCATTCTCTGTTCCTTGTCAGTCATGAAAATCTGAGCTTTTTGATACGTGTGCCGATACTGGAGATGTTTGAGGGGTGGCTTTAGCTCCTTTTTGTATTTTACCTCGTTCCCTGTTTCCTGTTTAAGAAATGAAGGAAGACATAGAGTTAGTTTTTTCTTTTTTTCTTCTTTCTCTCCTTTATAAAAATAGTTCATTTATGCCAATTACAAAAATGCACAAGTAAATGGGTGAATACATGTTATACATTTATTTTTATTGGTTTTTTAATTTTGGTTTTACTGAATACATATGGAGTTAGATGCATGACCTGTTTGGCATGTCCTACTTTTTTTTATTATTTTTTTTTATGAATGCACAAGTTCATACAGGAATGGAATTTAATGCACATTATATTTTTTTGGATAAATATACCTACAGGAATGGAATTGAATACATGCCACGCTTTTTGATGAATGCATGAATAGATACAAACTACACAAGAATTTAAAGGGATGTATAGGTTATACATGTTATGAATGCATTAGTACTATAGGCTATTTACAAAGAACGTCCCGGGATTGCCCCAAGGCTCATACTCTTGGGATTCTGTTTCCCTTCTAGGATTTTGCCTCATTTAGTTTTGTCCCGTTCTTCTCGGGGTGTGATAGCATTTGCACCATTTTCCATGGATCTTGACCTTTTGATTTGCTATTCTATCCCTACTTTTTACAGGGTTACTATTTGGGGTTTTTCTTATCTCACTTGGTTTTCTCTCTCAAATCTCCAAAATGCCACCATGGCTCGAGCGACAACTCGAATGCCCTTTGTAGGGTGATAAACAACTAACCCCTCAATCCGAAAAGACTTCTTTTAGGACCGTAATGTAGGCTGGGTTTAGGGGTTGTAAGAAATGAAGGGATATTTAGGCTCAAAGATCTTCTTTTAGTGGGTTGTTTAAACCAAAACCATCTGAGCACACTTTGGAGCATGAGATTGCCCATGCATTCCTCCCTAGTTCTCTTTTCTCATCCTACTTGTCTTGCTATTGTTCAAGCTTATTTGGACTAAGCAATTTTCTTTGATTAGAGAGGACTTTAATTTGGACCATAACGTAGGCTAGGTTAAGAGATTTATAAATGAAAAGGATACACAGGCTCAAATTTGACGTTATTTTTAGTAGGGTTTAGATCCGCACCATCCTTGGTTTATCTTCCAGTAGGGTTTGGTCCCCTAATTTCCCCCTTGAGCTTCGGTAACATGTCTGGCTCTTCTAGATCAAGCAATCCTTTTTTCAATCGGAGAGGACTTTAACAGGGTTGTAATATAGGCCACGGTTTCGGGTTTTTACAAGAAAGAATAAAGGCTCGAACCTATTGCTTCTACTGGGCTTCTTTGTTACCTAGGATCACCTTTGAATAACTATCTATTTTTTAACGAGTTCACCTTTCTTGTAGTTTGATCCTTGACCTTCTAACGGAGTTACCCCTTCATTTTCTTTTTTTCTTTTTCATTTCTTTTAACTTGCCCCATGGTAGCTTTTTCTCATTACTTTCCTATTTCTTCCCTTTCTTTTTGCTTTTTACGAGACGAACATTTCCACAACTTCTTTCTCTCAGATCCTTTCCTTAGCATTTCAATTTAATTCATTGTGGGCGGTGATCTCTAGGTTGGGGTTTCTTTCTATAGAAAAAGGTAACTGGCTCAATAAGTTTGACAAGAGTTGCTTTTAACTGTATAAGAATTAAATGAGGGCATGTCTTCATTTTGAACAAGATTACTTGATCCATAGAGCCTTCACGTTACTTCAGCTTGATGGTCAATGACATTCTCTACCAGATCTTCTGTTGCCCCTAGTGTTGGGGGATGGTTTCGGATCAGGGTTGACAAAAAATCTTTTACTTTCTGCGGGGCACTAGTGGGTTAAGCAAAAGGCGATGTTTTTGTGTATGGTAGTAGAATTGAGGGCCTTTAACCATTTCAAATTGAATTGCTTAGTCCATGAAGCCTTTGTACAAAATTTAGACAATATTCCTAGAGATGGTGTGTTTCTGCCCGTGAACCCCTACACATTCTACTGAATCAACTATTCTGTGTTTACCCCAGTGTGGGGGATGGTTATTGGTTTGTGGACATCTGAATAAAAATCAGTTACGGCTCTAGTGGGCTGAGCAAGGGGTAGTGTTTAATTGGGAGAAATAGAACAATGACTTCTCATTTTGAGAACTCGACTACCCATCGTCTAGCTAGGATATCATGCAAGCGTCGCCTCTTCAATAGAATTCACAGCTCTTTGTTGAGATTGTCTTCCTCCTATCTCTCATTCTCTCTTTGTCTCTCGAAAGTTTTAACCCTTTTTATATGGGTTGCCCATGCTATCCCATCCTTTAAATCGAGTCATTTACCAAATGGGAAAGAATCCCTAAAAGTAATAATCGTCCACAAGAGTATGAGACAAAGGGGATAAACTGGGAACTACCTATTTTCATTTAAAAACATGATTACATAGCATGCAATGTTCAGTTAAATAAGATATGCAAAAAATAGAAAGATAAAAAGAAAACAGACAAATTTTATGAAAACCTCCCTTTTCTTGTGAGCCTCTTGGTGAGAACCGTTAACAAGGTTTTGAAAATGTGCCGACTGCTTTGGTATCTCATTCCTCTGGTGTATCACCAAATGACGGAAGGCGAATTGATAGATCTTTTGCGGTGTTCAACATGCATTTGGAAGTTAAGAGATTCTTTTATAGCAACGCACGGGACTGATAGGACTTTGCAAATGGTGAAGCCTCCTTTTGCATGGACGGTGGTTGTCGCAGCACGGTGTGGAGTTAACGTCTTGTTGATGGGTGGTTAGTTCTTATTGTTCCCTAATGGTTCTCAAGATCAGGTAGTCTCTGAAATGAATGCACACCATCAAAGTGGTGAAAACACTTGCAAACATCGCAACCGCCAAAATGGCGAAAGCATTCACAAACAGGTCGACATCAGGAATTGCCAACAAACCCCTATGTCACGGGACCGAACTCGCCTATTAGTCGTGGCACGTTTACCAAAGGACGAGATACCTTTGGAAACTAACTCGTTACACACTATCAGAGTGACAAAAACACTCAAAACCCGAGTCAACACCAATGCCTACTAGCCCACTCCGATGAAAAATGACCAACTGCCCCTAGGGCCTTTTTTGGCACGCTTGTCAAGAAAGTATCTACATCCTCAAAGCAGTAATTCCACCCTTCAAAGATCATCCCAAAGACGATCTGACATGTTCAAGTGCCTTCCAGCTAGTTCCAGACCAATTCTGAGACCATACGGTCAAAATGACCATTTTACCCCTAGGCATCTAGTCGCCTCCAGGAACCACACTAGCTCTGGGTATCAAACTAGTTACCTTCCAATGATGCTTCTAATAGTATTCCTAACCTTCCAGAACTTTTTTGGATCATTCCGAGTCTATTCTGGCAAACCCGGTGCAAAATGATTGTTTTGCCTATGGTGGGTCAGTCTTGTTTTCCAACCACACCGGCTTTGGGTATCAAACCAGCAACCATCTGGAACACTTTAAATAGTGTTTCCAACCTTCAAACCTTCTCACGGGTCATTCCGAGTCTATTCCGGCATTTTTTCGATTCAATCGACTGTTTTGCCCCTAGCAAGCCGGTCGACCTTTTCAAACACTCTGGCATTATTTCTCAAGCTAGTTACATCCGAGACACTCTCTTGAGGTTTCTCGTCCATCCCCGGCCAAGTTTGATTACTCAAAACCTTTTGAATCATTCCCAGACTTTTTGAAGCCACTTTTAATAAAACTAAGCCAAAAATTACATGGTAGTCACTAGTAAAGGTGCCTAAATCTTTTGTCTTGCATCCCAAGGGTCAAAAGCCAATAAATGGCCTAGCGCCACTAAGAGTGGCGCCAAGGGAAATTTTACCTTAACGCCCTACAAAAGGTGTGGGGGGGGGGGGGGGGGGGGGGGGGGGGGGGGGGGGGGGGGGGGGGGGGGGGGGGGGGGGGGGAAGGGGGGGGGGGGGGGGGGGGGGGGGGGGGGGGGGGGGGGGGGGGGGGGGGGGGGAACATGTCATTTAGTTGCCTATAAATACAAACCTTTCCCCTGCATGAAAAGGGTCCGCAAACTCAGTCCAAAAGCTCTATTTCTCAAAATACAAAGCTCGAAGTCTCTCCAAACCCTAGCCTCCATACACTTAAACCCTAACATCCATACACTCATACAAAAACCTCCAAAGTCTCCATTGAAGACTCAAGGTGCTGCAACTTCAAGGTCTCAAAGTCCAAGTGAAGCAAAGCAAATAAAGCAATCAAAGCAAGAAGAAGACAAGGTAGGCTTTCGATTTATTTTTATGTAATTCCACCCCTCTCTCTTCTTCCTCCTAACTCACTTGGGTTTTCTTCTATTCTAATCCCCCATCTTCTACCTCCCTTTTGTAAGCACCTCATTTTTGCCTGCTCGGCAGTCTCCAGTCCATCTAGACTTGTACTCAAGTAAATATGGACATATTCCAATCTAAATCAATTTTTCAAGTCTAATCCTGTTAATCAATCGATTCGCGGGCCCATTGGGCCCAAATAGAGGCAAAATGATCAGAATGCCCTTGGGAGCATTGTTTGGTCCAATTCTAATTGGCACGTCTTTCCGAAAACGGTATGTCCCCTTTCCAATTTCATTTCCAATTCTAATTAAATTCGGCACACCTTTTGAGAAATTTGATTCCTCAAGGTGGTAAGACCATCCAATTCGACACGTTTCCGAATAAACTCTTCGGAATGGTAAGTCCCTTTAAACCCGTCGACCGGGACGAGACCCCAAGTCCCCGAGATGGTAGAATGGTCCACCTTTGGCGCCTGTTAGTCGGCCAATGCAGAAATGTCCATTTCGGCAAGCCTTCCGAGAAAGTTGATTCCTCAGGTGCTAAGTCCACCAAGCAGTTTCCAGAGATTAGGCAATCTCTGGAATAATCGCGACCCGTTAGACTAACGAAAATACTCGTAAACATCGCAACCGTTAGAGTGGCGAAAACACTCGTAAATAGGTCGATATAGGGAATTTTCAACAAACCCCTATATCACAGGACCACCGTCAGAGTGCGGAAACACTCAAAACCCAGGTCAACACCGGTGCTTGCTAGCCCACTTAGGTGAAAAATGACCAAATTGCCTCTAGGCCATTTTCGACACGTTTCTCGAGAAAGTACCTAAGTCCTCAGAATGGTAAGTCCACCTTTCCAAGATTGTCTTAAAGGTAATCTGACATGATTAGGTGCCTTATAGTCAGTTTTGGGCCAATCCGAGACTTCCCGGTCAAGATGACCATTTTGCCCCTAGGCATCCGAATGCCTCGAGAACCACACCAGCTCTGGGTATCAAACCAGTAACCTCCTAAGAATGCTTTTTATAGTATTTTCGACCTTTCATTATCTTTCCGGATCATTCCGACTCAATTCCGGCAAACCCGGTGCAAAATGACCATTTTGCCCTTAGTGGGCCAGTCGTCTTTTCCGACCACACCGGCTCTGGGTATTAAACCGGTAACCTCCCGGAACATTTTAAGTAATGTTTCCAAACCTCGAGTCTTCTTTCGGGACGTTCTGAGCCCGTCCCAGCAGCTTTCTAGCCCAATTGACTGTTTTGCCCCTAATGGCCCGGTCAACCCTTCCGACACATCCCGCCATCATTTTTCAAGTCTGCAACCTTCGGGACATTGTTCTAAGTGTTCGTATCCCTTTTTGACCTTTCGGGTTATTCCCGGCCCCCTCAAATCATTCCCGAATTTTCCGGAGTCACTCCTAGTGAAGCCAAACTAAAAATTGCATGGTAGTCACCAGTACACGAGCCCAAATCTTCTGAAGATACATTGCTTGCAGACTTAAAAATTTTCCTAAGTGGCTAGCGCCACTCCTAGTAGCGCCGGAAGGATTTTTGGCTTGGCACCACTACAACAGGCGCCAAGTCATTCCTCTCTCTATAAATACAGAGCCTATTCCAGTATAAAAGGGGTCTGCATACTCAGTCTAAAAACCTTACTCTTCGATATACAGAGCTCGTAGCCTCCCAAAGCCCTAGCCTTCTTTAGGTTTTCCAAACCCTAGCCTCCTATACACTCATACACTAGCCTCCAAAGCCTCTATTGAAGACTTGAAGTGCTGCAAACTGAAGCTCTCGAAGATTAAGACGAAGACTAAAGCAAAGACTGAAGCAAAGCAAGAAAAATAAAGCGCGCAAAACAAAGCAAAATGAAGAATACTCAAGGTACGCTCCTTGTTTAAGTTTATGCATCTTCCCCCTCTCTTTTCTCCCTCCGAACCCGCTTGTGTTTTCTTCTATTTTGATCCCCCATCTTCTTCCCCCCCCCCCCTTCTTGCATGCTTGAAACAAGAGACTTCCCGATCTATGTGTAGGATTAGGCTATTGGAGGCCACCGTGTCGGGGGCTTTCTCTTAGTCTAACCGAAGACCACATGAGTTCGGCCCCCTTGATTATGTGGTGAAGCCTTTAACCTTGTATGTTCACAACTCCAACTTGCATTGTGCATATCATGATCTTACATTCTTCCAAAATCAGTTTTCCAACTTGTTTTCAAAACTTGCATTAAAATCATTTTCAAAACTTATGTTAAAATCTTTTTCTTCAAGACTTGTTTTCAAAATCATGATCCTAAAGTGATGCTAGCCTTTCCATGGCTAGGGTTGCTTTAGGAAAGTGTTATATTTAAAATGACCAATATAGTCCATATTTTTAAAATCATTGTTGTTTTTAAAACCACTATCTTAAAGTGGTTCTAATATTCTTATGGTTAGAATCGCTTTAGGAAAGTGAGATATTTTCATGAACTTTCTAAAAACTCTCTTTCCAAAATCTCTTTTCCGATATACTTTTTGAAAACTCTCTCCGATCTTCTTTCCAAAATTGTTTTCTAAAAACTCCCTTCAAAAAATCTATTTTCCAAAACTTCTTTTCAAACTCCTTTCCAAAAAGCTCTCCTCAAAATTCACTTTCTAAAACCTTCCTTAAATTTCCTCCCTAAAAACTCTTTCCAACAATCTCTTTCCTAAAAAGTCTTTCCTAAAAGATTCTTCCAAAATCTTCTTTCTAAAACTCCTCTTAAGTTCACTTTTCAAAAAACTCCTTTTTAAGATCTCCTTCCAAAAACCATTTCTTTCCAAAAATTATGCTTTCCAAAATCTCTTTCCTCAGAGCCTAAGTCAAGCCCTAGAACTAACCATTAGGAATCCTTAATTTTTTCTTTTCAAAAACATGATTTCCACTCTTGCCTCAAAACCTAGGTCTCTAAAATCTCCTTTTTTACATCTAAATCCTAGGTTTTCAAAACCTATTTTCTACATTAAAACTATAATTTTTAAAATCTAGGGTTTCTAAAACTTTCCCTTCCAATTCCATGTCAAATCCAATCTTCCCTTTAGGAAACCCAATACAATTTTCCATTTAGGAAACCAAATCCAATCTCCCCACTTAGGAAACTAGATCCAATCCTCTATTTTTAGAAACAAAACCAAAACACCTCTTTTAGAAACAAAATCCAATCTTTTGTTTTAGGAAATAAGAATCCTCAATCCTTCCAAATCAAAATCTTTCCTAATTCCAATCCTTCCTAATCTCATACTTTCCTAAACCTTAAGTTTCCAAAACTTAAATATTTAAATATTTCCTTAAACTTTAAACTTCCAAATCTTTCCTAATCCCAACTCCACACCTTTCCAAATCTAAGTTTTAAAATCTTTCTTAAACTCAAACCTTTCCTAATTTCAAGTATTTCTAAAACTCAAATTTCAAATATTTCCAAATCTAAAACTTTCTTAAAGTTGAAACTTTCTAAATTGTAAACTTTCCAACCTTCAAATCTTTCCTATTTCAAAATATTTCCAAATCAAAACTTTCCTAATTTGAAAACTTTCCTAAACCAAAACTTTCCTAAAATTGAACTTTCCTAAAATGACACTTTTGTATTTTAAAACTTCCCTAATTCGAATCTTTTCTAAATCCAATTCTTCCCTAATCTTCCAAGTCCAACATTCAAGTCAAATCTTTCTTAATCTCAAGTCTTTCCTAAGCTCCATCTTTCCTAAGTCTAGGTTTTCCAAAACCCTGTCTTTCCAAATCTAGTTCAAGTTCTCTTCCAAGGGTCAAATCCTCTTTCAAGTTCAATACTAGGTCTAAGTTCAATCTCTCAATCTTCCAATCCAAATTTCAATTCAATTTCTTTTTCAAATCAAAATCTTCTATTTTCTATTGGACTCTTTTTCGAACTACGGCTGACCTGATTCCTCAAAAATGATACGTAGGCAACTCTCATGGGTGCGGTCATAACCTTTTTCAAATCTCGAATTCCACAATCTTTTTCAAATCTCTAATTCCATAATCTCTTTTCAAACCTCCAATTCCAAAAATCTATTTTCAAATCTCTATTTCTAATCTCTAAAACTTTCTTTCAAAATCAAATCTATCTTTTCAAATCTCTTCTCTAAAATCAAATCAAGTATTTTCAAATCTATTTCCAAATCAAGTCTTTCTATTGCATTTACATATCATGCATCATGTCTTTTCAAAAATTCATTCTTCTAGGAGGATGAGTTCTAACGAGAGAGTACAATATTTTTCCTGCTTGTGTGTGTATTCCTCGAGTGCAAAAAATCTAGGCGTGACAACTGGCTACTCCACTGGGGACACTTAGAGGGTTAGGCAATAGTCATGTCTGTTCACCCTTCACCCATGTAAAGTCTTCAATTAACTTGTCCACTTCTACCCACTTTCAATTTTAAAAATCAAATTTTCAAAGTTATTTTCAAAAACATGCTTTTAACTCCATTCATATTATCTTGTATTAAGTTTGTCATCCATATACTAACTCTTGCATCTTTGTTTTGTAAGTGCGCTTTTTGTTTACATTACTATTTTAACTGCTATACATGAATGTGATGAACAAGATAGATGGGAGTTGTTGGGCTCTTTCCTCCGCTTTCAAAAATCACACACACACATTGCATGTGCACTTGCATTTTGCATACTTGCATTTTTACCCTGATATGACCCTTCTAGTTAGAAAGGGGGAACAAT
Organism: Euryodendron excelsum; assembly: GCA_033060915.1. Lineage (NCBI taxonomy): Eukaryota > Viridiplantae > Streptophyta > Magnoliopsida > Ericales > Pentaphylacaceae > Euryodendron > Euryodendron excelsum. The sequence goes on along the minus strand of CM065390.1, from coordinate 41,529,922 downwards.
ATATTGGGTATGGACAAGATGCTGTGTCAGTTTCTTCGCCTACGGCCTCTTGATGGTTCCCCCGCTCGGATCACCAACCGATCATGGCACCACATCGGGGAGTGGGCCTAAATTTGAAGATTCGGGGACTGAGGATTTTTAGGACGCATTAGTCAACCCACAACCTCATGCTCATATAGACACGTTGCATAGCTGAACCTCTGTCAGATTTAAGACACGTGCACCATTTTCAAAACCATGGAGGAAAGGGCGACTGCTCTTACTTTCATTTATACATGTTTATTCCTATTGTTATAATGACTGTATTCTTACTGTTATAATGACTGTCTAACTGCTCATGCATGCACGTTTACTTTATTATTGCATTCTCTCTCATTATACTCTATGCATACATTTTTATGCATTCCATATTCCATGTCAAGACAAGAGTTCCAAAGTAACTCAAGTCACTGCATTCTCATGCATATCATCAACCCATTTAGAGTGACACCAAGGTCACTTTTCCTTACATTAAACCTACCCCAAACCCTAAGGGTTCCCACGTAACCCTAAGGACTAATGGCATGCACATCAATTCATTCCATAAGAGGGGCTCCAATCCCTCTATGCTCACAGAGATAGGATTGCCATGAAGACAAGGGGCAACCAATCAGCAAGGTCTCTGAGCGACCTCCTCGACATCAAATCCGATGAAGGTGAATCCGAAGACTCAAGAGTAGTTTAGGATTTCTTTTGTAAAATTAGATAGGTGAAAGTCCAAAGAAACGTGTTCCCCCTCCCCCTATTAAAATGTACCTTGTCTCTTTATTTTAAACCCAAAAATTCAATGTACTCCTTTTTCACAAATGAATGAATGTAAGGGTGAGTATAGATTGCTAGATCAATGGTAAGGTACTTGCGTACAAGGACAAACCCCCTATCTCCAAAAGTGAGCCAATTCATCATGTTTGGTTTCCCTCCTAAAGAGGGGCACCCTAGGGCATGCATTGCATAGAACTCTCCAAGAACCAAACCCTAACTTGCCATTGTTGTCCTTATTTTTATAGGCAAGGGGAATGAATACTAGTCCAACATATTCCGTAATATTGAAGGCCATGGTTCATAAGCTTCAAGAGAGTACATCGTTGGAAAACAGGAATGTTAGCAGAGGCACCTTTTGTAACCCACCTGTTGTAATTCCAAAAGGGACAACTTATATCCTGGAGGAACCCGAATACTAAGACCATTCTTTCCTAACCATGCCATCTCATCAACCCGACATGAACCTAACCATAGAAACCTCACTTAACTCCCCTCATTACCGCCTTATCCTTACTCCATTGTTTGAACCTGAACCTATGGTTGCTATGGCTAGGCCTGAACCTCAAGTTAACTCCCAAGGAGTCGTATAACCCATGTTACCCTTAGTGCTACCAAAGAAACCAATTGTGCTCACCACCTTGCCCATCCTCCCTAATCCTTCACCTATGGTAATCCCTTTGCCTATAAACCCAAGGATAACTCTTCCCATTATAACCCAACCGCCAATACCTAGTCTTCATAGTGTCCCATGGAATTACCAGCCTGATAAGGGCACTGGAGAGCCTGTAACAGAAATAGGAGGGGTGACTTGGTCAGGGCGACTCTACACCTCTGCTGAAGTGGAAAGAAAAAGGAAAGGGACAGATAAAGAGGGAGAAAACTCCAACCAACCAACAGATCAAGAGATGTCAGAATTCACCAAAGCTCTAGGAAAGGTTTACTACAACATCATGGAGCAACTGAGAAAAGCCCCAACCCACATTTCAATGTTAGGCTTGTTACTCACTTCTAAAGTATACTGAGATGCTTTGCTGAAGATCCTCAAGGATGCTCATGTGCCTGAGAGTTTCACGCCAGAAAACCTACATAACATGGTGAGCCTTATCATGGCCCCAAACATCATTACCTTCTCTGATGACAGGATTCCTGCTGACAGAACGGGCTATACCCATGCTATGCATATCGCTATGAGAACAAGAGGAAAAATGTTGGCCAAAGCATTGATAGATAATGGGTCGGCTTTGAACGTGTGCCCATATTCTACCCTAGAAAGGCTTGTAATGGACCAAACTTACTTGAATAACAGCAGTATGTTCATTCATGCCTTTGATGGTTCTTAGAGGGAAGCTATGGGGAAAATTGAAATGCCCGTTGAGATAGGGCAAGTGACCTTCGCAATCAAGTTCCAAGTCTTGCATATTCCGGCTATCTACAATTTGCTGTTAGGATGACCTTGGATTCATTCGGTAGGTGTAGTTCCTTCTAGTCTTCATCAGAAAGTTAAGTTCATCGTAGGCTCCAAGCTGATTTCTACTTTCACTGAAAAAGAATTCGTCGTGTACAAAGCTGATATCGTTGCATCCGACACTGAATCGCCCTCCTGCATTCAGTCGTTTGAATACATCACTGTTGTGCAGAAGGAAGATCAAGTGGAGCCAAAATACTCCCGAAATTCTTAGATGATAGTGCAATACTTCAAAACCAATGATTTTCATCCAGGGAAAGGCTTAGGGAAATATTTATAAGGAAGACCTGAGGTTGTAGAAATACCATCAGCCGAACCCACCTTTGAATTGGGATATGATCCTGTAAGAAAGGAGAAAAGAGAAGCAGTGCAAAAGAAGAGGGCTGATAAGAAAGCTACCATGGAGCTCTCGGAGCAATTCAAACAGTTAGATATGGGGAAGGGAATGTCTACATTAGTTAAGAGTCTGAAAAAGAGGAAACTTCAAGAAGAAGCACCCGTCATGGAAACCGACATTGGAATAGCTCAAGATGGGTCCATTCGAGCGATGCTGCCAAGCGAGAACTTGCATAATTAGGCCAGCAAGGACATCATTTGTGCTCGCAAGTTTCGGTATAGGGCTTGCTAGAGCTAAATCCCGGAATAGCTGATTTGTAAAAACAAACTTTGTCCTTTTAATTTACTTCTCTTAACTTTTAAAATAAAGTTGTTGTTAATGGAAAAATATTTCTTTTTGTTTGATTCATTGCACACTATTTTCCATGTCAAGGACCCTTGCATCCGATGCCTTACTTAACTAATCCAGAGAATGCCAATCCTGACAAATAATGACTTTAATACTGAGTTTGATTACCAACAACTGGGAATTGCAGAAGATGTGAATTATTCAGAAAAGGTACCGAAGGAAATTCGGGAACAAATAAAAAGACACGAGAACCACAGCACCCGAAACATTAAGGAAACAGAAATAGTTAATTTGGGGAATAAAGGGGACTCCAAAAGAACTTAGAATCGACACAGGCTTGGATCAGTGGCAGCGTGGAGAGTTATTGGAACTATTGCGTACGTACCTAGATGTTTTTGCTTGGTCCTATCACGATATGCCTGGGCTAGATGAATCCATTGTTGAACATAGATTACCCCTAGACCCGCAGATGAAACCCTTTAAGCAAAAGTTGAGAAGATTGAAACCCGAATGGAGTCTGAAGATCAAGGAAGAAATGACTAAACAATTCCAAGCAGGATTCTTACAAGTAGTAGAGTATCCCCAATAGCTGGCTAACATTTTCCCTATACCCAAGAAAGATGGCAAGGTGTGGATGTGTATTGATTTTCGGGACCTCAACAAGGCCAGTCCAAAGGATGACTTTCCTCTCCCACACATAGACTTGCTTGTCGACAATACGGCAGGTCACGAAATGTTTTCCTTCATGGATGATTTTTTAGGATACAATCAGATCAAGCTGGCTGAAGAGGATCGAGAGAAGACTGCTTTCATCACCCCCTGGGGAGTGTATTATTATAAAGTTATGCCATTCAGACTTCGCAATGCATGGGCACCTTACCAAAAAGCCATGGTAACCTTATTTCATGATATGATGCATCGAGAAGTGAAAATTTACGTGGATGACATAATTGTCAAGTCCAAACAGCGGAAAGACAACCTGTTCAACCCACTGAAGGTGTTTGACCATCTCTGCAAGTATCATTTTAAGCTAAATCCTGCCAAGTGCACCTTAGGAGTATCTTTAGGGAAGTTGCTGGGGTTTATAGTCAATGAAAAGGGGATAGAGGTTGATCCTACCAAAGTTAAGTCCATCGTCAAAATGCCAGCACCAAGCGGGGAAAAGGAGGTCCGGTCCTTTCTGGGAAAGTTAAACTTCATCAGCAAATTCTTCGCTCAAATGACCCATCTGTCCGAACCTATTTTCAAACTCCTTAAGAAAGACGTTCCAGAAGAGTGGGATGATAACCGTCAAATAGTTTTTGAGAAAATCAAAGAATACTTGCAGAATCCTCATGTCCTAGTGGCACCTATCCTGGGGCGCCCTTTGTTGATGTACATGTTAGTGTTAGATACTTCCATGGGGTGTGTTTTGGGACAACATGATGAAACGGGAAGAAAAGAGCAAGTCATTTACAACCTCAGCAAAAAGTTCCTACCATATGAAACAAGGTATTCGGATCTTGAGAAAACCTGTTGCGCATTAGCCTGGGCAGCTCACAAGCATTGGCATTGCATGCTCTATCATACCACCTTCCTTATCTCTCAAATGGATCCCCTCAAGTATATATTCGAGAAACTAACCCTGTCTAGCAGGATTGCCTAATGGCACATAATCCTGTCAGAATTCGACATTGTATTCACTACACGTAAAACTGTCAAGGGGCAGGTGATAGCTAATTATCTGGCTGAGAACCCTATTGATGATTATCAATCCATGGAACCCCAATTCCCTGATGAAGACATACCATGCGCTGATGATGCATCTGAAGAGCAAGCGAGAGCTGGGTGGAAAATGTATTTTGATGGGGCTACTAATAAAAGGAGGGCTGACATCGGGGCAGTAGTAGTATCAAGAATGGGCAATCACTACCCTATTGTGGTTAAGCTATAACTTGAACCATGCACCAACAACATCGCCGAATATGAGCCTTGTATCCTAGGATTAAGGCCTACATTTGAGATGAAGATTGATGAACTGGCTGTTTTTGGCGATTAAGACCTAGTTATTCAACAATCCAAAGACGTATACCAAACTCGAGATGCCAAACTTTCCCCGTATCATCAACAGCTTAAAGATTTGTGTCAGCTATTCAGAAGCGTGGATTTTCATCATGTACCCCGAGCAGAGAACAGTTTTGTCAATGCCTTAGTCACGTTAGCTGCAGCAATCAAGGTCGATAAGGGCACCGAAATACCCCCTCTATAGATTTTTACCAGGGATAACCCTTCCTATTGCCTTCACACAACCGTTGAGCCCAACGGGCAACCATGGTTCTATGACATCTAGAGGTACATCCAAACCAGGACATTCCCCGATGCAGCATCACAACGAGATAGGAAGACCATTTGCCGTATGGCGGGATATTACTTTATGGCTAGAAATGAGCTTTTCAGGAGATCATGGTTAGGACCTCTAAGATGCGTCAATGCCATTGAAGCCAAGGTTATCATGAAGGAAGTGCACGAAGGAGTTTACAGTCCCCACATGAATGGCTACACGCTTGCTCAGAAGATTCTCTAAACAGGGTATTACTGGTCAACAATAGAGTCAGATTGTATTAGATACGTTCTTCGGTGTCACAGGTGCCATATACATGGGGATAAGATCAAAGCACCACCCACAGCGCTCCATTCCATGTTAGCCCCTTGGCCTTTTTCTATGTCGGGGGTAGATATGATTGGCCATATCACTCCCAAGGCCTCCAACGGCCACTGGTTTATCCTGGTTGCCATTGATTATTTTACTAAGTAGGTAGAAGTAGTCTCCTATGTTCACGTTACCAAGAAGGTTGTGGAGAGGTTCATAAAAAATCACATCATTTGCCGGTATGGGATTCCTGAGTCACTCGTTACTGATAATGCCTCCAACCTAAATAATGATTTGGTGTCAAAACTATGCCAAAAGTTCCACATTACACACCGAAATTCGGTCACCTACGAGCCTCAGATGAATGGAGCAGTGGAAGCAGCCAACAAGAACATTAAGAGAAAACTCTGAAAAATGATTGACAACTACAACGACTGGCATGAGAAACTTCCTTTTGCATTTATGGCCTACCAAACTACCATGAGGGTCTCCACCGGAAGCACTCCTTTGAGTTGGTCTACGGCACTGAGGGAGTCATCCCTATTGAAATCGAGATTCCTTCCTTAAGGATCTTAACAGAAATCAAGTTGGATGAAGCAGAATGGATCAAAGACCGGTATGCCCAACTTTGCCTGTTAGATGAGAAGCGGTTAACTGTAGTCTATCATACTTAGTGCTACAAAAGATGAATGGTCAGGGCATTTGATAAGAAGGTGCGGCCTTGATCGTTCCAACCGGGAGATTTGGTTCTCAAAAAGGTATTCCCCCATCAGGAAGCAGCATAGTGGAAATTTGCTCCAAACTATGAAGGGTCGTTCTTGATTAAAAAAAAAAAAAAAAAGGTCCTGTCTGGAGGAGCTCTCATTTTGGAGGAAATGGATGGTCAAGAGTTCCCTAGTCCGTTGAATTCAGATGCTGTCAAACACTACTACATATCATTCTGAAAGCTAGACCTTTGGTTTCTGTGCGGAAGCAATAAAATCTACTTTCCTTAATCTTAGCTAATCAATAGGGTATGGTTTCAATGGTAAAGCTCTATGGACTAAGCAATTTAATTTTGAAAGGAAGAGAGACCCTCGTTTCATTTCCCATACAATTAAAGAAAAAACAACCTTTGTCAAACTCTTAGAGCGGGTTACTTTCCTTCAAGAACATTTCCTATCAAAGTGATCACGTTAGGTCAAATTAGAGCACTGAAGGTATGCGTAAAAAAAAAAAAAAAAAAGTGATAAGATATCCAAGGAAAGATAAGAATATGTAGAAAAGTGCAATTAGACCAAAAATCATTGACAATGATCGCTAATAGAATGGTAGATTTGAGCTTCTTCCTTTTCTTTCGAAAGTAAAAACCCACACCACAAACCCTAAAAGTCCTCTAAGATCTGAATTAAATTGCTTAGTCCAAATGAGCTTACTGAAATATGCTATCGGCAAGGAAAGCTGGGAGATGGCATTAGTAGTATTTAGAAGTTTCTCAATAGAAACCACAGACCAAGCTAAGGAAAGAGAGAGGAAGAAAAGGAAAAAAATAAGCACATTCCTGAGGATGCAGTGAAAATCTGAAAGGGCGCTGTAGGTAAAAGAGTAAGGATGTGGCAAGATACAAAACTGTTGACCTTGGTAAAAACCTGCAAAGGCGCCCTGGTGCAAAAATGATAGAGCTGGGACCGGTGAAAACCCTCACAGGCACCAGTAGTAAAAATAGCACAAAAAAAAGGGGGCCGGGGGGGAGGGGGGGCTGAGATGTAAGAAATAATCCAAGGTGTAGCATTCCCAGAAGTTATACGTATAAAAACAATAGTGTGAAAGTCAGAAGGTGTCACGAAAAGCATTCTCCGGATTAGCCCAGTTAAGGTTAATGGAAGAAGGGGTTTCTTTCGCGGAACAATCAATTAGTCAGAGTATCAAACCAAATGGAGTAATTTTCCATTAAGTTACAACTTTCATCCAACTTTTCTCAAATTTGTTGTTATACTAACCATGCAGGAAAAGCATAACAAAAGTATGGAAGGCTATACGTTCATAAGATAAAAAGGTACACAATGCTAAAATGAAGCTTGTCTTTCTATAAATGCAGGAATCAAAAGATCTAGGAGCGAGGGGCAAAAATATATCGCTCCCCATCATCATCGGAAGAGGAATCAATTAGGTAAAGATCAACTGGCTAGCCAACCGCCAGAGGAGCACTCGAAGAAGTACCAACTGTAGATAATCCAAGCTGGTCCCGCTCGTAGTCCGCACATCTGGCCAGAAGCATATCCCTCTCCCGGGTAAGGGACTCCACAGCCTCCCGCAAAGACTGACTATCCATCGCACCATCCTCTGATGGAGTGGAACTGTCTAGAGCACCTCGTGGCCGCCTACGTCCCCTCGCAGTACTCAATGGTGAGCTATCATGTGTCGATCTGGCCACTGCCAACTGCATCTCCAGAGAAGCTACCTTAGCATCTCTCGCTCTCAACCGATCATGTAACACCCGTATCAACAGTCAGTTCTGCTACCTGTGACGATCCCCCTGAATAATCATAGCTGTCAACAAGTCGGTGTACCCTACGGGAGATAAAGGAGTCTCAAAGAGTATATCATGAAGTCTGCTGGGACCTAGCATGTAGCGTCATAGCCAATAGCGATAGGTATCAGTCTCAAGGGGCATAACAGGGAATGGACCATCATCAACTACGTGAGGAAGCAAAGATCTCCATATATCCATAACTTTCTCCACTAACGCTCTCAAGATCGATGCCTCAAAGATGAGAGTGTACTCAGCTGTAGATGCCAAGTAAGGGATATCCTGACTCCTACCAAGCTGTCGTAGAACTCGAATCCCAAAGAAAGGGGCAATGTCCCGTAAGCCTGCTAGGGGCACGAAAGCTCTCTCGGAAGGCCGAACTCTTAAGCAATACCTACCAATCAGTCCTAAATACCACCTGACCGTGCCTGACCTCATGCTCCAGAGGTAGTCAACCCAAGCTGTAATGGTCCGCGAAAACCTCCCCTCATCTGCCATGACTCTCTGAGATCTCGCCAGGGAACGTATATGGTCAAGCTCGGGATACCATGTATGTTGGAATAGAGGAGTAACAAATAAGTGCCCAATCGCCCAAAGCTGGAAGAGATAAATACTTCCCCAAAAATAAGCATCAGCAGTCTGCTAGAATTTGGCAAGGCTCACAAAGGTCTCTCCCACAACCATGGGAGCATAGGAATACCCCTTACGAATCTGGGCTAGCAGTGCACATAATTGGCAGTTAACTAAATCATATCCTCCTGGGAACACTAAGTAGTTAAGAAGAAGCAGGGCTAGAGCAACCATGCGGGAAACAGACCAGTCCTGGGAAGTGTACTAATCACCTGAGTGGGCTCTCATACTCGTGGTGAACTCAAAGCGAGAGAGAGGAACTCTATTGGAACGTAAGGAAACTAGGGCAGAGAAGAAGACTAAAGAACCATGCGCTGGAGTCCAAGCTGGGATGAGACCACTGTAATACAACCGTCAGGAAAGATGGGTTCTACGATGTTGGCAGAATCATCTCAGAAACCAAGAAATTCATACTCGTGAGGGGTAGGGGTAAGCTCGCACTCCCCGAAGTGGAAAAGAGATAAGCTAGACTGCCAAAAGAGAGTCACTGCCTTCATGAGCTCTGGAATAAGCTGCACTAACAGGAATGAAGCCACCCGACCAAAGGACCGGCGAAAGATATCCTGCTCATCCGAAGGACAACTATCATGTCGAGCTCTCAGTTGATTCAAAATCATGTCCGCCATCCTGAAGATCGAGTTAAGGATATTAACATAAGGAGTAAGAAAAAAAATAAAAACAAACACAAAAAACAAAAAACAAAAAAATAAATAAAAGATTTCAAGTGATAAATCAAAATGAATTTCCTACACATTTTGATTTAAAATTTTTCATGTTAAGTCAAAATGAATTTTCTACACATTTTGATCTCAAAAGTCCAGTCTTCTAAGTCAAAATGAATTTCCTACACATTTTGATTTGTCAACTTCGAGTCAAAACAAGTTTTCTAAAATTTCTAGGGTTTTCTGTTTTTTTTCTTCAAAAATATTTTATTCAAAACCTCTCCCAACTCTTTTCCAAATTCTAAAAATTTTGGCAGAGTTTCATTTAAAAATGGTCCCTACAACACCCACAACATCAATAGAAAACACAAGCTATACACTCTACAAACATCACCATCACATAGCACCAACACCCGCACACACTTTTAAAATTTTAAAACTTCTCAAAAGACTCGTTTCATTTTTCAATAAATCAATGGTTTTCAAAGATGTCCTAAAATTCCTCAAAATCATTTCAAATATTTTCTAAAATATTCCCAAATTTTTCTAAATTTTAAACTCAAAAATTTCATCAATTTCTTAAATTTTCTTAAATTTTTTTAATTTTCTAAGCATTTTTCTATTTTTCAAAAAATTAAAAATTCACCAAGTTTTCAAAAAATAGGAAATTTCATATGACTGTTAAACACATTTTTTCTAAGGCACACAATATAAAAATCTAACCAAAAAATTCAACACCCAAGCCTGCAAGAACAAATTCTCAATTCCTGCAGAAATTCCCTTCACATAATCAAGAAAAATCACTCAAATTCAATCAAACAAGCATCAAAATGCAAAAATAACTTTACCACAGTGTTCAAAACATATCAAAACATCAATTTTTACTATTCACACAACTTGAACGGAATTCTACACGTCCAGATAGACATAAAAATAAAAAACTCACCTTTTGGAGTGCTCTAGAGAAATCTTCTATTTCGGCAATTTTTCTAGCGACGTGGCCTACTTCTAGCAATCTCCCATGGTCTCCAAAAGCACCCCCTCAATGTCCAGGTTGGTTTCCTCACAAACACTTTTGGTTTTCCAAGAATTTCTGACAATCCTGCAAGTGTTCGAACCAGCAAATGCTTGTTTTGATCCCAGGCCTGGCGCCACTAGCAGTGGCGCCAAGCTATTTTTTCCAAAGCAATGGCACCAATTGCCAATTCCAGGCAACTTTACCCTTTTTCTCGCCAAAACTTGATTTCAAAGGCCTTTTGGGCGCAATATCTATTTCCAAACTCCCGTTTTTGAAAAATTTCCAAAGTTCGTCCTTCCGACCGCCTCACGATCATCATGGGACTCTTACTTTATCTTTTTCTGTCTTCGACAAGCAAAGACAGAAAAAGAGAGGCAGCTATAAGCACCCCATTTTTGCTCGCTCGGTAGTCTCTAGTCCATCCAGACTTGTACTAAAGTCAATATGGACATATTCCAATCTAAATCAATTTTTCAAGTCTAATCCTGTTAATTAATTGCTTCGTGGGCCCAGTGGGCCCAAATAGAGACAAAATGATCAAAATGCCCTTAGGGGCATTGTTCGATCCAATTTCAATAGGCACGTCTTTCTGAAGACGTTAAGTCCCCTTTCTAATTCCATTTCCAATTCTAATTCCAATTCCAATTCCAATTCCAATTAAATCAGGCACACCTTTTGAGAAAGTTGACTCCTCAAGGTAGTAAGACCATCCAATCTGGCACGTTTCTGAAGAAACTCTTTGGAAAGGTAAGTCCCTTTAAATCCATCATCCGGGACGAGACCCTAAGTCCCCGAGATGGTAAAACAGTCCACCTTTGGTGCCTGCTAGCCCGCCATTGTAGAAATGTCCATTTCGGCAAGCCTTCCAAGAAAGTTGACTCATCAGGCCCTAAGTCCACCTATCAGCTTCCAGAGATTACTTATAGGTAATCTCTGGAATGATCACGACCCATTAGAGTAACGGAAATACTCATAAACATTGCAACCGTCAGAGTGGCGAAAACACTCGTAAACAGGTCGACATAGGGAATTGCCAACAAACCCCTGTATCATGGGACCGCCGTCAGAGTGGCGAAAACACTCAAAACCCAGGTTAACAGCGGTGCTTGCTAGCCCACTTTGGTGAAAAATGACCAAACTGCCCCTAGGGCCATTTCTGGCATGTTTCTCGAGAAAGTACCTAAATCCTCAAAATGGTAATTCCACATTTCCAAGATTGTCTCAAAGAAAATCCGGCATGATTAGGTGTCTTATAGTCAGTTTCGGGTCAATTCCGAGACTTTTCGGTTAAGATGACCATTTCGCCCCTAGGCATCCGAACACCCCGGGAACCACACCAGCTCTGGGTATCAAACTGGTAACCTCCTGAGAATATTTTTTATAGTATTCCTGACCTTTCATTAACTTTCCGAATCATTCTGAATCAATTCCGACAAACCCGATACAAAATGATCATTTTGCCCCTAGTAGGCCGGTCGTCTTTTTTGACCACACCGGCTTTGGGTATTAAACCGGTAAGCTCCCAAAACATTTTAAGTAATGTTTTCAAACCTTGAGTCTTCTTCTGGGACATTCTGAGTCCGTCTTGATAGCTTTTCAGCCCAATTGACCGTTTTGCCCCTAATGGCCTAGTCTACCCTTCCGACACATCCTATCATCATTTTTCAAGTCTGCTACCTCCGAGATGGAGTTGAATTTTGAAATACTTTGACTTAGATTGAAGTTGAAAAACCATCTTGGCTTAGGAAGGAGTTTTAGAAAAGAGTTGAAGCTTCTCAACATAGGATTAGGGTTGAACTAGAGTTTAGGTATCCTAAGATTTAGGTAACCTAAGGTTGGATCATGTAATCAAATTGGAAATATTTGATTTACACTTGAGAGGTTTGATTTAGCAAAGTTGGATTTAATAAAGATTTGGAAAAGATTTGATTTGATTTAGAAACACTTGACTTAGGAAAGACTTGTAAAGATTTGACTTTGATTATTTTATTTGAAAGAATTTAGAAGGTTAAGGTTCAGGAAAGAATGGATTTTGGAAAGCTTTGAATTAGAAAAGTTTTCAAGTAGGAAAGTTTTCAAATTAAGAAAGATTTGAAATTAGGAAAGTTTTGGAATTTGAAAAGATTGAAATTTGGAAAGGTTTGAAATTAGAAAAGGTTTGAATTAAGAAAGATTTGATTCCTATTTCCTAAAGTAGAAGATTAGATTTTATTTTTAAAAATTGATGATTTGATTTTGTTTCCAAAATTGGAGGATTTGATTTGGGTTCCTAAATTGGAAGATTGGATTTGGCTTGGAATTGAAAAGGTTGAGCTTTTGAAAATCTTAGATTTGAACATCTATGATTTGGTGAAAAAAACGGGTTTTGGAAACTTCTGATTTAATGTAAAAAATAGAGGTTTTGGAAATCTATGATTTGAAGCAAAAGAGGAAGTCATGATTTTAAGGAAGAAACTAGGGTTTGACTTGGACTCTAAGATAAAGAGTTTTTAGAAAGTAGATCTTTTAAAGAAAGGTTTGAGGAAAGAAGTTTGAAGAGAGTTTTGGAAAGTAGATTTTTGAAGAGAGTTTTTAAAAAAAATTTTGAAAAGCAATTTTGAAAAGGAGTTTGAATATGGATTTTTGAAAATCTTTAGAATGTCTCACTTTTCTAAAATGACTCTAACCATGAAAAGATTAGAACCATTCTAGAGATGTGGTTTTGAAAACATGGATTTGGAAATATAGACCATAATGATCACATTGAATATCACACTTTCCTAAAACAACCCTAACTATGTAATGGCTAAAATCATCTTAAGATTGTGGTTTTGATGAAAAAAAAATTTAGGGTTTATACCCAAAATATGGACCTTGATAGTCACAATGAATATAACACTTTCCTAAAACAACCTTAACCATGGAATGGTTAGAATCACTTTAGGATTGTGATTTTAAAAACAAGTTTGAAAAAGAAGATTTTGAATGCAAGTTTTGAAAGAGAGTTTTTATGCAAGTTTGAAAACAAATTTAAGACCGAATTTGAATAGATGTATGAATATGATATGCACAATGCAAAAAGGGTCGTGAATAGACAAGTTTAGGCTTCACCACATAATCAAGGGGGCCAAACCCATACCGTCAAGGGTTGAATTTGAAGAAAGCCCCCGACATGGTGACCTTCAATAATTCTTCCTAGGCATGAACCGGGAAGTCCCTTGTTTCAAGCATGCAAGAAAAAAAGTAGAAGATAGGGGAGTAAAATAGAAGAAAACCCAACTAGGTTAGGAGGACGAAGAGAGAGGGAAATTACATAAAAATAAATCGAAAGCTTACATTGTCTTCTTCTTGCTTTGCTTGCTTTGTTTGCATTGCTTCACTTAGACTTTGGGAACCTTGAAGTTGCAGCACCTTGAGTCCTCAATGGAAGCTTTGGAGGTTTGTGTTTGAGTGTATGGAGTGTATGAATGTTAGGGTTTAAGTATATGGAGGCTAGAGTTTAAAGAGGCTAGAAAGGGCTAGGGTTTGGAGAGACAAAGTTTTTAGACTGAGTTTGTGGACCCTTTTCATGCAGGTGAAAGGTCTGTAATTATAGGCAACTAAATGACCTAGCGCTTGTTGTAGTGGGGCTAGGGTAAAATTCTCATTGGCACCACTCCTAGTGGTGCCAGGTCATTTATTGGCTTAGCGCCACTACCAGTGGTGTCAGCTAGTTAGGAAAGTTTTTAGGGTAGCAAAAAACATATCTTTTGACCCTTGGGGCTTAAGGTAAAAGAATTGGATGCTTGTACTAGTGACTACCATGCAATTTCTGGCTTGGCTCCATTAGGAGTTACTTCAAAAAGTCTGGGAATGATCTGAAAGGCTCTGAGTAACCAGACTCGGCCAGGAATGGACAGGAAACCTCGAAAGAGTGTCTCGAAGGTAACTTGCTTGAGAAGTAATGCCAGAGTATTTGAAAAGCTCGACCGACCCATCAAGGGCAAAACAGTCGATTGAATCGGAACAATACCAGAATAGACTCGGAGTGACCCGTGAGAAGGTTTGAAGGTTGGAAACACTATTTGAAGTGTTCCAGATGGTTTTATGTTTGATACCCAGAGCTAGTGTGGTTGGAAAAGGCAATCGGCCCACCAGAGGCAAAACGGTTATTTTGTACTAGGTTTGCCAAAATAAACTCGGAATGATCCAGAAAAGTGCTGGAAGGTTAAAAAATACTATTAGAAGTATCCTTAAGAGGTAATCAGTTTGATACCAAGAGCTAGTGTGGTTTCAGGAGACGATCTGATGCCTAGGGGTAAAATGGTCATTTTAACTAGATGGTCTTAGAATTGGTCCGGAACCGACTAGAAGGCACTTAAATATGCTAGATTGTCTTTGGGACAATCTTGTAAGGGTGGACTTACCGCTTTGAGGACTTAGGTACTTTCTCAAAAAGCCTGTCAAAAAAGGCCGTAGGGGCAGTTTGGTTATTTTTCACTAGACTGGGCTAGCAAGCACTGGTGTTGACCCGAGTTTTGAGGGTTTTCGTCACTGTGACGATGTGTGATGAATTGGTTTCAAAGGTATCTTGTCCTTTGGTAAACATGCCACGGCCAAGAGGTAAGTTCGGTCTCGTGACATTGGGGGTTTGTTGGCAATTCCCAATGTCGACCTGTTTGCGAGTGTTTTCGCCACTTTGATGGTTCCAATGTTTGCGAGCATTTCCCCCACTCTAACGGTGTGCGTTCATTCCAGAGACTGCTGTAAGCACCCTATTTTTGCCCGCTCAGCAATCTCCGATCCATTTGGACTCCTATTCAAACCAACACAGACACATTCAAGTCTAAATCAATTTTCCAGACTCAATCCAACCAATCAATTGTTTCGTGAGCCCATTAGGCCCAACAGAGGCAAAATAACCAAAATGCCCTTATGGTATTACTCCATCCAATTTCAATCAGCACGTCTATCTAGAGACTGTAAGTCCCCATTTCAATCTTAAATCCAATTTCAAATCAATTTTAATCTGGCACATCTTTCGATAAAGTTGATCCCTTATGAGGTAAGTCCATCCAGTCTAACAAGTTTTTTGAGAAAACTATACGAAACGATAAGTCCCTTCAAACCCATCGACCGGGACAGAACCCAAGTTCTCGAGATGGTAGAACGATTCAACTTTGGCGCCTATTAGCGTGCTAATATAGAATGTCCGTTATTTGGCACGTCTTTTGAAAAAGTTAATTCCTCAAACGATAAGTCTATCTAGGAGCTTCCAGATCAGGCAGTCTTCGAAATGAATGCACACCATCAGAGTAGCGAAAATACTGGCAAATATTGCAACCATCAGAGTGACGAAAACACTCGTAAATAGGTCGATATTGGGATTTGCCAACAAACCCCCTGTCACAGGACTGAACTCGCCTCTTAGTCATGAAACGTTTACAAAAAGATGAGATACCTTTAGAAACAAACTCGTCACACACCGTTAGAGTGGCAGAAATACTCAAAACCCAGGTCAACGCTAGTGCCTGCTAATCCACTCTGGTGAAAAATGACCAAATTGCCTCTTGGGCCTTTTTCGACACGTGTTTTAAGAAAGTACCTAAGTCCTCAAAATGGTAAGTCAACCATTCCAAGATTGTCCCAAAGACAATCTGGCATATTCAAATGCCTTCCAGTCAGTTTCAGATCATTTCTGGGACCATCGGGTCAAAATGATAATTTTGCCCCTAGGTATCTAACTACCTCCAAGAACAACACTAGCTTTGGGTATTAAACCGGTTACCTTCTAAGAATGCTTCTAATAGCATTCTCAACCTTCTAACACTTTTTCGGATCATTCCGAGTCTATTTCGGCAAACCCGGTACGAAATGACCGCTTTGCCCTTGGTGGGTTGGTCGCCTTTTCCAACCACACCAGCTCTGGGTATCAAACTAGTAACCTTCTAGAACACTCTTAAGGGTGTTTCCAATCTTCAAGCTTTCGCACGGGTAATTACGAGTCCATTTCGATGCATTCTGGTTCGATTGACTATTTTTCCCCTCGCGAGGTAGTTGGCCTTTCCAAACATTTCGGCATTGTTTTCCAAGTCCGTTACCCCTGAGATACTATTTCAAGGGTTTTTACCCATTTTTGGCATTTCGAATCATTCCCGGCCTCCCGAAACATTTTCAGACCTTTTGGAGTCACTCCTAGTTAAACCAAGCCAAAAATTGCATGGTAGTCACAAGTACAGGCGCCCAAATATTTTGCCTTGCATATCAAGGATCGCAAGATACATTTCTTACCGCCCTAAAGACTTTCCTAAGTGGTGCCAAGCCAAAGATTGGCCTGGCATGGCGCCAACAGGGTCTTTACCCTGGCACCACTACAATAGGTGCCAGGCTGTTTTTGTGTCTCTATATACAAACCCTCCCCCTACGTGAAAAGGGTCCGTAATCTCAATCGAGAAATGCTGCCACTTTGAAAACAAAGTTTGAATCCTCTCTAAAACCCTAATTCCTTCAAGTCTCCTCAAGCTAGCCTCCATATACTCTAACCCTAGCTCATACACACTCCATACACTTATACACCAGCCTCAAAGCAAGCAAATGAAGACTTAAGTGCTGCAAGTTCGAAGCACTCGAAACCTAAGTAAAGCAAAGCAAATAAAGCAAGCAAAATAAGAAGAAGACGAGGTAGTCTCTCTCTTTATGTTTATGTACTTTCCCCCTCTCTCTTCTTCCTCCTAACCCACTTTGTTTTTCTTCTATTTTAATCCCACATCTTCTACCTCCCTTTTGTACATGCTTGAAACAAGAGACTCCTTGATTCATGCATAGGAAGGACTGTTGAAAGTCATCGTATCGGGGGCTTTCTTCTAGTTCATCCTTAGACCGTGTGGATTCAGGCCCCTTGATTGTGTGGTAAAGCCTAACCTTGTATGTTCACAACCCTAATTGCATTATGCATATCATATTCATTCATGCATTCAAATTTGTTTTCAAAGTTGTTGTCAAACTTGCATCAAAACTCTCTTTCAAGCTTGCATTCAAAATTTTGTTTTCAAAATCACAATCTTAAAGTGATTCTTGTCATTTCATGCTTAGGGTTGCTTTAGGAAAGTATTATATTCTTTGTAACCATCAAGGTCTATATTTTGGGTGTAATCCCTACTTTGTTTTCATCAAAACCACAATCCTAAGATGATCCTAGCCCTTCCATGGTTAGGGTTGTTTTAGGAAAGTGTGATATTCAATGTGATCATATTGGTTTATATTTCAAATCCATGTTGCTTTCAAAATCGCATTCCTAGAATGGTTCTAACCTATTCATAGTTAGAACCATTTTATGAAAAAGAGACATTCAAAAGATTTCAAAAGTCAATATTCAAGTCGTTCTCCAAATTACTTTTCAAACTCCTTTCCAAAAACTCTTTTCAAGTTTCCTTTCGAGAAACTCTCTTCAAAAGGTCTACTTTTCAAGAACTCTTTTTCTTGGAGTCCAAGTCAAGCCCTAAATTCCATGGTTAGGAAACCCTAGATCTCTTTCCTAAAAAGCATGACTTCTTGTTTTACTTCAAATCATAGGTTTCCAAACCTCATCTTCTACATCAAATCCTAGATTTTCAAAATCCCTTTCTCTATACCAAATTATAGCTTTCCAAATCCTAGATTTTCAAAATTCAACCTTTCCAATTCCATGTTAAACCCAATCTTCCCGTTTAGAAAACTGGATAAAATTTTTCAATTTTAGAAACCAAATCAAATCATCTCTTTTTGGAAACAAAATCTAATCTTCAACTTTAGGAAATAGCGATCAAATCTGTCTTAATTCAAACCTTTCCTAAATCCAACCTTTCTAAATACAAAATTTTCCAAACTCAAAAACTTTTCAAATTCAAATCTTTCCTAAATGAAACTTTCCTATTCTAAAACTTTCCTAATTCAAAAATTTTTAAAATTCAATCTTTCCTAAACCTTAACTTTGTAAACTCTTTCAAATCAAATATTTAAATCAAATCAAATCTTTACAAGTCTTTTTAAGTCAAGTGTTTTTAAATCAAATCAAATCCCTTCCAATCCTTTCTTAAACCTCATCTTTTCTAATTCTAAGTTTTCTAAAATGAAATCAAGCTTTTCAAGTCTAGATCAAACCTTCTTATTTCAAGTCTATGCTCCAAACCTAAGTTACCTAAACCCTAGGATGGCTAAGTCTTAGTTCAACGCTAACCCTAAAGTTAGGAAGCTTAAATTCTTTTCAAACCTTTTCTAAGACTCCTTCCTAAACCAAGAGGGTTTTTCAAATTTCAATTTAAGTCAAGATATTTTCAAATCTTAATCTTTCCAAATAAAGTCCAAGTTCTTCTTCCATGTTTCATCTTTTCAAATCAAAGTCAATTCTAAATCCAAGTTTCAATTTCAAATCTTCTATTTCAAGTTCAAATTAAACCATTTTTTTTTTCAAATCAAACCTTTTCAAATCGAACTTTTCAAAAACCTCAAAATGTCTATTTTCAATCGAACTCTTGTCCGAACTACAACTGACCTAATTCCCAAAAAAAGATACGTAGGCAACCCTCATGGGTGTGGTCACAACCTTTTTCAAATCTCCAATTCTATAATCTATTTCAAGTTTCTAATTTTAAAATCTCTAATTTCTAAAACCTTCTTTCAAATTTCAAATCAAGTCTTTTCAAATCTATTCTCAAAATCAAATCTTCCTTTTCAAAATCATATCTTCCTTTTCAAATTTATTTTCCATATCAAATCTTTTTCTTGCACTTGTATATCATGCATCATATAGCTCTTTTCTAAAGTGGATAGTATTGGGCATTTATTAATCAAATATTCTAAATGAGTGAACCTAGGGTGAATAGACATGTAAGTACCGCAAGGGAGGGGTAGGGTGACGGCTTAGTGCATCTTCCCTACACGTAACCAACCTCTAAACTTAGAATCACTATTTTCAAATACTAAAATGGAGTTATTTTCAAAAAGGGCTTAAAATTTTTCAAAGGTTGCCAAACAACCTATTTTCTTAAAAACCCTCTCTTGGGGAAGTTTTCAAAACCTTTTCAAAAACCCTAAGTGTAATATTCGGATTGTGCTTAGTTTTAGGTGACCTAACTCACCTTAATCAATTAGGTGGCAACTTTAAACTTTTTTCAAAAGCCCTTAATCAAATCAATTTCTAATTCAAACCTAGTCGCACTCATCCTTCTAGGAGGATGATTTCTAACAAGAGAGTATCATGTTTTTCCCACTAATACATATTTCCCTTGAGTACGAAAAATCAGGGCATGATAGTTGGCGACTCCACTGGGCAGGCTTAGAGGGTTAGGCCAATGTCATGTCTCTCCACCCTCACTCATCTGGAGTCTATGATTAATTTGTCTAAATTCTATCCACTTCAAACTTTCAAAATCAAACTTTTCAAAGTTCTTTTAAAAAACATGTCATAACATGCATGTAATTACATTAAATCATTTTATCTTGCATTAAGTTCATCATTGAAGTACTGACTTTTTGCATCTTTATTTTTTGTAAGTGGACCTTTGTTCACATTTTGTTTTATGTCATGTTAACTGCATGTATGAATGAATGTATGGAATGTATAGGATGGATGGGAGTTGTTGGGCCTTTTCCTTTGCTTTTCAAAATTTCACACACATACTGCATTGTGCACAAGCATTTGCATTCTTGCATTCTCTACATGAATATGTCCCTTCTAGTTAGAAGTGCGAACGGTATATTGGTTTTGGGCAAGATGTTGTGTCAATTTCTTCACCTACGGTCTCTTGATGGTTCTCCCGCTCAGATCACCAACCGATAATGGCACCACCTCGGGGAGTGGGCATACGTTTGAAGATCTAGGAATCGAACCTTTTTAGGAAGCTTTAGTAAACCCTCAACCTCATGCTCATGTAGACACCATGCATAGCTAAATCTCTGCCAAATTTAAAACACCCACGTCGATTTCAAAAGCATGGAGAAAAGGGCGACTGCTTTACTTCCCTTTATTCTTGTTTATTCCTACTGTTATAATGCCTGTATAACTACTCATGCATCCATGTTTACTTTACAAATGCATTTTTTCTCTCTCCCTCTACTCTATGCATCTATGTTCATGCATTTAATATTCCATGTCAAGATAAGAATTTCAAAGTAACTCAAGTCACTACATCTTCATACATATGATCAACCCATAGAGAGTGACGCCAAGATCACTCTCCCTTGTATTAAACCTACCAAAATTCTAAGGGTTCCTATGTAACCCTAAAGACTCATTGCATGCATTTCAAGTCATTCCATAAGAGAGACCCCAATCCCTCTATGCTCAAGGAGATAGGATTGCCAAGAAGACAAGGGGCAATCAAGAAATAAGGTCTCTCAACGACCTTATCAACACCAAGCTCAAAAAAGGCAAATCCAAAGACTTAAGAGTAGTATAGGATCTCAAATGTAAAAGTAGATAGGTGGAAGTCCTAAGGAAATTGTTCCCTCTCCCCCTATTAAAATGTATTTCAATTTTGTTGTATTTAAACTCTAAAGTTCAATATACTTCTTTTATTTTTTATGAATGAATGTTCTCACTCAAACTGTAAGACATCTGCATACAAGGGCACACCCTCTATATCTAAAAAGTGAGCCAAATCCATCATGATTAGTCTCCCTCTTAAAAGGGAAACCCCAGAGCCATGCATTGTATAAAGCTTTCCAAATGTCAGAACCTAACTTGTGGCTTGTGTCCTTGTTTTTCTTTTCTTTCTTTTTCTTTTACAGAAACTGCACCATAGAAAGCCATCATTGCTCCTAAGAAAGACCGACATCCACCTAAAGACCCCATCATTACCTAACAAAGAGCTGCACTAATGGCCATCAATTCTAACAAGTCATCCTTCGTCTCCCGCGAAGAAGTCAACAAGATGAGGACCAAGATCGATGAGATGTTCAAGCTTATCTAGTCTATGGCCATGAAAGAAGTTGTTTTGGCCCCATTATCATCAACTGCTTTTCCTAAAGACTCCAAACCCGTTAACCCAAGAGTTGTGCTATAATCTGATGCTATAGGGAATAACAAAGAAGATTTCAAAGGGGCCAATACTAAAGAAGAGGAAACCATACTGCTCTCGCCTGCTGTGAAAAGAACTTCCCTCAACCCTCTCAATCTGAAAATTCAAGGATTAGAGGATACGCTGTGAAGCCTCCACAATCATGACTCCTTTAGGCTCACATCCTATGATGAGTTGTGCTTCTTCCCAGACCATCCGAGACCCGCCAAGTTCAAAATGCAAGACTTTCAAAAGTATGATGGCACTGGTAACTCTATTGCCTATCTTCACCTATATGTTGGGGCATTGAGTGGTCATGGAAATGATCCAAAACTCCTCATGCAGTTATTCCAACATAGTCTCATTAGGTCTGCCTTTCAATGGTTTTCCCGACTTGACTTAAGCAAGATTACAACCTAGATCGAGCTAGTCAATGCATTTAAAGCCCAATACCCCCATAACATCAATCTTACATCTAACTGGTAGTGCTTGATGACCATGAGCAAAGGAGACAAAGACAGCTTCAAAAGTTACGCCCTTAGGTGAAGGGAAGTAGCTGCACAAGTCAATCCCCCGTTAGAAGAAAAGGAGCATGTGCAGGTGTTCATACACACTTTCCAAGGCATATACTATAAGAAACTCTGCACTAGCATGGGGAAGAGCTCCTCCGAGCTCATCATGCATGGAGAAATAATAGAAAATGGTCTCAAGACAACGAGGATTACTGATCTCTATGCAAAAATTGGAGAAAGCTCTGCTAATATAGCCAAGAAGGTGGCTACTGTATGGTGAGTGATCAAGAAGGAAAGTGAGGTATCAACTATCTTGTCCATTCAACTGCCCCAATACCATCCCCCACTTTAGTCTCACCCTATCTTACCCATGCCCACTCTAAACATGCTGTTAGCACCCCATTTTAGCCACTACGCGATCTCTGGCCCGACCGGAAGCACCACAAAATTAACACAAGCATACTCAAGCCCAAACCAGCTTCGCAGATCCAATCCAATCTGTCAAGCACCTCGCGGGCCCGTTGGGCCCACTACAAGCAAAATAACCAAAATGCCCTTGTTACATTAGTCAGTCCAATCAAGACTGGCATATCTTTCATAAGACAATAAGTCCATTCAAATCCAGAGTTAAATCCATTTGTCCCGTCATTCGAGAAAGTTGATCCCTCATTGACGGTAAGACCATCCAATCTAGCATGGCACGATCATCGAGAAAGTTTATCCCTCGAATTGGTGAAGCCCCTTTCACACTCATTTCTGAAAGCACCTAAGTCCTCGAGATGGAAGACTGATTCACTTTTGGTGCCTACTAGCCCGCCAATGTAGAATGTCCACAAATCTGGCACGTTCTTTAAGAAAGCATAAACCCCTCAAGAATGGAAGACCGTTCAAATCCAGCACGTTCTTTAAGAAAGCACAAACCCCTAAAGAACAAAAGATAGTCCTAGTCTAGCACAACCTTCGAGAAAGTTTATCCCTCAAGGCGATAAGACCCTTTCAAGCCTGTCCATGGAGAAAGTACCAATTCCTCGGACAGAAGTCCAAACCAGATCCAAACCGGTCAACACCAACGCTTGCTAGCCCGTCCAGGTGAAAAATGTCCATTTTGCCCCCAGCGGGTTTGGCACATTCCTCAAGAAAATGCCGAGTCCTCAGAATGATAAAACCACATTCCAAAACCGTCCCTAGATGATTCGATATGTCCATTGCCATTTAGTCAACTCTGATCCTTTCTTGAATATTCCCCGGTCAAAATGACTATTTTGCCCCTAGGCATCCAAATCTCCTAGGAAACCACACCGGCTCTGGATATCAAAACAAAAACACCCCAGTCAACTCTGTTTGACCCCAATCAACTTCGTTTAACTCTGGTCAACTCTGGTCAACCCAGTCAACCCTAGTAAACTCTAGTCAACGGATCAACCCCGGTCAATCTTGGTCAACCCTAGAACTCCGGGGATGAGGCGACCGCGATCTGGTCACTTTCTTCAACCATACCAGCTTTGGGAACCAAACTGGTGATCTTCGGGACACTTTTCAAAGTACTACTTTCCCTTTCTATCTGAGCCCCGCCTTTCGGCACCTTTCTTTTTCAAACCAGAACCGCCCTACTCCACTTCGAGTGAAGCATCATAATTCTTTAGTCGTGCACCACTATAGGCCCCCAGAATTAGTTACGAATCGACCAACCCCATATCCAGCCTTTTTTCGAGCCTTCATTAATGCCCCTTGCACCAATCTTAGTGGTGCACAGCCAATGTTAAGCCATGCGACACTAGGAGTGGCGCACAACCCTCCTACTTTTGCACTTTAAATACAGACCTCCCCCCTCACTATTTTGGGGTCAAAAATTTTATCTAGAAACTCTCCCCCTCTATTTTAGACAACTCTTGGAGCCCTCTCTCTCTCTCTCTCTCTCTCTCTTTCTCTCTCTCAGTCCTACTAGCCGGACTCAAGTCTGAACTTCCAAAGCTCTAGCTTCTGAGCTCCACTAAAGGTTCGGCCTGTTACCGAAAGCTCTCGAAGTCTTCCCAAGTCCAAGGCCCGAGCCTTCATCAAAGAAAGAAGAACCAAGATAAGGTAAATCCTCTATTTACTTTTCGTACACCCCCACTCTCTCTTCTCCCTCCGAACCCACTTGGCTTCTTCTCTTTTTTTAATCTCCTATCTCTAAACCCCTCTTTCTTGCATACTTGGAACAAGAGGATGTTAAGTTCATGTCGAGACTGAACAAGGGGATATTACCAATCGGGACTCTCTTTTTGGCCCTCACTTGCTTTACGACATGGCCTTAGGGTCCTCTTGTAATGTGGTGATACCTAACCTTGTATCTTTCATGCCGTTATTATCATCATCATATATTTGCATTCATGTCATTTCTCTACCCCTTAAAACCATTTTCAAAGTAGTTTTCTCAAAATCACAATTCTAGGTGGATTCTAACCCTTTTATGGTTCCGATGCTCGTAGAAAAGTGTGACATTTTTAAATAGCTTCTAATAACCTATATTTGCTTTTTTTCAAAAGCACAATCCTGAAACAATCCTATTTATTCCATGTCTAAGGTTGTCTCGAGAAAAGTGTGACATTCAAAAGGACCCAAAAGGTTTACATTTTTAGCCTCGTGCCTTTATTGTTTTTCAAAGCAACAAGCCTGAAGCGATTCTAGCCTTTCAATGGCTAGAATGGCTTTAGGCAAAATGCAATATTCATTTGGATGTCAAAAATTCAAGTTATGGCTTCAAGCCCTAAAACATATTTTCAAAAAAACTCGATTTTCAAACCATTTACAAAACTCTTATTTTTCAAACCCTAGAAGTCCAACCCTAGGAAAATTCTATTTTTGAACTCTCAAAAATTTCCCTTTTTCAAGCTAAAATCATACCTTTTCCAAACTCTCAAAATTCTGAATTTCCAAATCAATCGAAACATCTCTTTTCCAAACTTTCCTTTTTCAAGTCAATTAAATCAAAACCTTCTACTTCAAATCCCTCAAATCACTTCTTTTTAAAACCTTCCAAATTTAAAACCCAAATCAACTCCTTCCATTTTGGTAACAATCCAAACTTGCCTCATTTAAAATCAAATCAAATCTTTTGAAATCTCAATCTTCCTGAGAAGAAAACATTTCCAAATCAAATATTCCTAAAAAGGAACATTTCAAAAATCAAATCTTCCTGAAAGGGAAACATTTCAAAATCAAATCAAATCTTCCAGAAAAGGAAATATTTTCAAGTCAAATTTTCCTAAAAAGGAAACATTTTCAAACTTAAACTATCTTGAAAAGAAAACTTTCTAAAAATGGAAACTTTCTAGAAATAGAAATCTTTTTCAAAATTCCAACTCTTTTGGACTCTTGTCTGAACTACGACTGACCTGATCCTCTTTAAAGAGGTACGTAGGCAACCCTTCATAGGGTGCGGTCACAACCCTTTTCAAATTTTCAATTCCATAATCATTTTTCAAACTTAATTCCTTCTTTCAAACTCTTTTTCAAGCTCTTTTTTTAAAAGTTTTTCTAAGTGGACAGCATTAAACATAGATAACTAGTGAGTCGTAGTTAGGTGAGTAAAAGGTAAATTGACATATAGGTACCGCAAGGGCAGGGTAGGGTGATAGTCTTAGGACATCTTCCCTACACGTAACCAACCCCTAGACTTAAGAATTTCTATTTGGAATACCAAAACTAGAGTTAATTTTCAAAAGGGCTTTCCAACATTTTTAGGGTTGTCAAACAACCCTACCTTCTAAAACCCTCTCATGAGGACGTTTTTCAAAAATCTTTTCCAAAACCTAAGTTTAACCCTCAGGTTTTACTTAGTGTGGATGACCTAGCACATCTTTAAATATGTTAGGTGGTGACTCAAAAGAACTTTTCAAAAAGCCCTAATCAATTCCATTTAAAAAATTCGAACTCCGTCACATTCGTTCTTCTAGGAGGACAAGTTTTAACGAGAGAGCACCGTACCAATTTCCCCCCCCCCCCTCGACGGGCCAAGAGGGCCCGGCGTCAGGAAATGGGGCATGACAGCTTGGCTACTCCATTGGGGATGATTAGAGGGTTAGGCCTATGTCATGTCCAATCACCCTTTACTCACCTTAAGTTCGTCGGTTACCTTGTTTAGTTATATACACTTTCTAAACTCTTCAAAGTTCTAAATATTTCAAAATGGTCTTTGTTTTGTAGAAAGTCAAACATTGCATTCATTACATGCTCTTTAATTATTCATACATTATATTTTATTTTTATATTTTGAGTTCCTAAAAAAGTACTAACTCTGTGCATTTGTTTTGTAGGTGGACCATTGTTCACATTTTAATTTATGCTCATAAATTGCCATGTATGCTATGTATGACAAGATGTATGGGAGTTGTTGGGCTCTTTCCTCCAATTTTCAAAATCACACACCCACTTGCATATGCATTTTCGTGGAATATTGACCCTGGTTACTACCTTCTAGCTAGAAAGGGGAACAGTACATTTACTGTTGGTAGTAGGCAGATGTGTCACCTAACCAACAGTCTTTAGATAGTTCCCGCGCTCGGATCACCAACCTATAATGGCACCACCCAGGGGAGTGGGCCTAGGTTTGAAGATCTAGGAGCCGAGCTTTTTAGGAAGCATTAGTAGCCCTCAACCTTATGTTCATTGTTGCGCCCTAATTTTTCACACCTGAAAAAGACAAGTGAGAAAAACACAGTGCTCTCTCGTTAGAACTCATCCTCCTAAAAGGACGAGTGCGAGTAGGTTTCAATTGAAAATTGATTTTGAATAAGGGCTTTTGGAAAACAATTTGGAGTTGCCACCGAACTTGATTAAGGTGAGTTAGATCACCTAAAACTAAGCACGATCCGAAGGTTACATGTAGGGTTTCTGAAAAAGGTTTTTGAAAATACTTCCTAAAGAGAGGGTTTTTAAGAAAATAGGGTGTTTGGAAACCTTTGGAAAGTTTAAGCCCTTTTTTGAAAATAACTCCATTTGGTCTTTAAAAACAGTGATCTAGGTTCGGAGGTTGGTTACGTGTACAGAAGATGCACTAAGCCATCACCCTACCCCGCCCTTGTGGTACCTACATGTCTATTCACCCTAGGTTTACTCATTAAAGTCTTTGATTTATAAATGTCCAATACTATCCACTTTTAGAAAAGAACTTTGAACACATATTTAACATGATGCATAATATACAAGTGCAAGAATTGGATTTGATTTGATTTGATTTTGAAAATAGATTTGAAGGAACTTGATTTGATTTGAAATGAATTTGGAAAGATAGATTTGATTTTGAAAGAAAAGTTTTAGAAATTGGAAATAGAGATTTGAAAATAGATTTTTGGAATTGGAAGTTTGAAAAAGTTTATGAAATTCGAAACTTGAAAAAGGTTGTGAAATTGGAGATTTGAAAAAACTTATGACCGCACCCATGAAGGTTGCCTGCGTATCCTTTTTTGGGAATCAGGTCAGTCGTAGTTCGGACAAGAGTCTGATAGAAAATTTTGTTTGAAAAGAGTTTGATTTGGAACTTGGATTTGAAGATTGAAAATCGAACTTTGATTTGAAATTGACTTAGAAGATTGGAAAAGATTGGACTTTGATTTGGAAAGATAAAACTTGGAAGAAGAACTTGGACTTGTTTTAGAAAGATTGAGATTTAGGAAACTTAGACTTAGAAAGATAGGATTTAGGAAGGATTTGAGATTAAAAAAGATTTGATTGGAAAGTTTGATTTAGAAAACATGGAGAGTTGGAGTTTAGGTAAGATTGAATTTAGAAAATCTTGAAATTGGGAAAGTTTCAAAATAGTAAAGTTTCATTTTAGGAAAGTTTCTTTTTAGGAAAGTTCAAAATAGGAAAGGTTTTGAAATTAGAAAGTTTTGAATTTAGAAAGTTTTAACTTAAAGAAAGAGTTGATTTTTGGAAAGATTTGATTTAAGAAAGATTTGGAATTTAAAAAATTTAGAATTTTGAAAATATTTGGAATGGAAAGTTCGAAATTAGGAAAGGTTTGAAAGTTTGAGTTTTAGAAACACTTGAAGTTAGGAAAGATTGGAGTTTAAGAAAGATTGGAAAATTTAGATTTTAGAAAGTTAAGATTTGGGAAAGGTATGGAATTAGGAAAAATTTGATGTCTATTTCCTAAAATAAAAGATTGGATTTTGTTTCTAAAAGAGATGATTTGATTTAGTTTCCAAAAACGGAGGATTGGATCTAGTTTCCTAAATGGGAGATTGGATTTGGTTCCTAAATTGAAAGATTAGACTTAGCATGGATTTGGAAGGTGAAGTTTTAGAAATTCTAGATTTGGAAGTCTATGATTCGATGTAGAAAATAGGCTTTTAAAATTTATGATTTTGATGTAAAAATGAGGTATTGGAAGCCTAGGTTTTGAGGCCGAAATAGGAAATTGGAAATTATGTTTTAGGAAAGAAAATTAAGGTTTCCTAATCATGGCTCTAGGGTTTAACTTGAACTCCAAGAAAAAGGGATTTTGGAAAAAGATCTTTTTGGAAAGAGAGATTTTTAAGAAAGAGATTTGAAGAGTGTTTTTGGAAAGTAGAACTTTTGAAGAGAGTTTTTGGAAAGGGATATTTGGAAAGAGTTTTTAGGAATACAAGTTTGAAAAGAGACTTTGGAAAAATAGATTTTTAGAAAGTAAGTTTAAAAAGAGAGTTTGGAGAGGATTTGAATGCGAACTTTTGCAAGCCTCTAAAAATATCCTACTTTCTTAAAATGACTCTAATCATAAGAAGATTAGAACCATTCAAGAATTGTGGTTTTGAAAACAACAAGGAATCGAAAATATATACCATATTGGTCACTTTAAATGTAACACTTTCTTAAAGCAACCCTAACCATGGAAAGGCTAGAATCACCTTAAGATTGTGATTTTGAAAATAAGTTTTGAAGAAGAAAATTTAATGCAAGTTTTAAAAACAATTTTCAATCCAAGTTTTGGAGGAATGCATGATCATGATATGCACAATGCAAGTTGAGGTCGTAAACATACAAGGTTAAAGATTTTACCACATAATCAAGGGGACCGAGCCCACGTGGTCTCCGGTTAGACTAAGAGAAAGACCCCAACACGGTGACTTTCAATAGCCTCATCCTACACATGAACTAGGGAGTCCCTTGTTTCAAGCATATAAGAAAGGGGGGTAGAAGATGAGGATTAAAATAGAAGAAAACCTAAGTGGGTTAGGAGAGAGAAGAAAGAGAGGGATTTGCATAAACGTAAATACGAAGCCTACCTTGTGTCTTCTTTTATTTGCTTTGTTTTGCTTACTTGCTTTACTTTGATCTTTGCTTTGATCTTCAAGAGCTTCTAAGTTACAGCACTTTAAGTCTTCAATGGAGGCTAGTATATGAGTGTATGTATGCTAGGGTTAAGTGTATAAAGGCTAGAGTTTGTATATAGAGGCTAGGGTTTGAAGAACCTAAAGGGTACTACGGTTTGGAAGGACTTCGAGCTCTATACATCAAAGAGCAGGGTTTTTGGACTGTGTTTGCGGACCCTTTTTACGCTGGAGGAAGCTCTGTATTTATAGACAGAGGACTACACTGGCACCTGCTGCAGTGGCACCAGGCCAAACTTCACACTAGCGCCACTAGGAGTGGTGCTAGGCCATTTTTTGGCTTGGCACCACTACTAGTGGTGCAAGCCACTTAGGAAGCTTTTAAGGTCAGCAAGCAATGTATCTTCAGAAGATTTGGGCACCTGCACTAGTGACTACCATGCAATTTTTAGCTTGGTATCACTAGGAAAGACTCTAGAAGGTCTGGGAATGATTTAGAGGGCCAAAAATGGCTTGGAGGGCCGGAATGGGACAGGAATGCTCAGAATAGTGTTTTAGGGGTAGTAGACTTGAAAAACAATGTCAAGATATGTTGGAGGGGTTGACCGGGCCATTAGGGGCAAAATGGTCATTTTGTATTAGGTTTGCCAGAACTGACTCGGAATAATCTGGAAAGGTAAAGAAAGGCTAGGGATACTATCAAAAGTATTCCCGGGAAGTTACCGGTTTGATACCCAGAGCCGGTGTGGTTCCCAGGGCGCTCAGATGCCTAGGGGCAAAATGATCATTTTGACCGAATGGTCTTGGAATTGGCCCGAAACCGACTGGAAGGTAGCTAATCATACCGGATCATCTTTGGAATGATCCTGGAAGGGTGGATTTACCATTCTGAGGACTTAAGTACTTTCTTGATAAACGTGCCAAAAATGACCCAAAGGGCAGTTTGGTCATTTTTTACCGGAGTGGGCTAGCAAGCACTAGTGTTGACTTGAGTTTTAAGTGTTTCTACCACTCTAACATTGTTCCCGTGACATTGGGGTTCGTTGGCAATTCCCAATGTCAACCTGTTTATGAGTGTTTCTGCCATTTTGACAGTTCGCGATCATTCTAGAGACTGCCTAATCTCGGCAAGCTGCTAGGAGGACTTATTGCCTGAGAAATCAACTTTCTCGAAAGGCATGCCGAATAATGGACATTCTTTATTGGCAGGCCAGCAGGCGTCAAAGGTGGACTGTTCTACCATCTTAGAGACTTGGGATCTCGTCTTGGTCGATAGGTTTGAAGGGACTTATCGTTCCGAAGATTTTTCTCAAAAAACGTGCCAGACTAGATGGTCTTATCACCTTGAGGAATCAACTTTCTCGAAAGGCATGCCGGATTTAATTTAGGCTCGAGTTGGATGGG
Source organism: Euryodendron excelsum (assembly GCA_033060915.1). NCBI lineage: Eukaryota > Viridiplantae > Streptophyta > Magnoliopsida > Ericales > Pentaphylacaceae > Euryodendron > Euryodendron excelsum. Next base: position 41,499,321 of record CM065390.1, on the reverse strand, counting down.
AATTGGATTTTAATCTTGGAATTGAGATTGAATGGGAACTCATAGTCTTTGAAAAGACATGCCCACTGGAATTGGACCGAACAATGCCCCAAAGGCATTTTGGTCATTTTGTCTCTATTTGGGCCCGGTGGGCCCGCAAAGCAATTGATTGACTGAATTAGGTTTGGAAAGCTAATTTGAAGTGGAATATGTCCATATTGACTTGAACCCAAGTCTGGATGTATTGGAGACTGTCGAGCGAGCAAAAATGGGGTGCTTACATTCACATAACATCCATATATAGCTGAACCTCTGCCCGATTTAAGGCATATGTTTTTCAAAAACCAAGGAGGAAAGAGCTCCCGCTTATCAATTTTCTTACTCCTGTTGTTATTATACTTATATACGTGAATGCTTTATTATCAATATCTTGTCATTCCTGCTGTTAAACTGCTCATGCATATGTAATCATCCCAAGGCAAGAGTTCCAAAGTAACTTAAGCCACTTGCATTCCATGTATATGGTCAACCTCCAAGAGAATGGCCCACAAGCCAATCTCGAATCATAAGCCTACCCAATTCCTAAGGGTTCCAAACCCTAAGGGTCATGGCATGCATCCAAGAATCATTTTCCAAGAGGGCCCCCAATCCCTCTCGCTCATGGAGATAAGATTGCCACAAGACAAGGCGCAATCCAGAGATAAGGTCATTCAACGACCTCCCAATATCAATAAGGTGAAGCCGAAGACTCAAAAAGTAGTTTAGGTATATAGGTGGAAAGTCCTACGAAAAATGTTCCCTTCCCCTAATCTATGTAATTTTAGCTTTTTATCTCAAAAGAAATAAAATTACTCCTTTTTACTTCCCTTGAATGAATGATTGTACAGGATGTATGAGATAGGCACAGGTATGGTATTTGCATATAGGGGCAATCCCTTATCTCCAAAATAAGCCTTAGCATCATACCTAAATTCCGACAAACAGGGGCACCTCTAGGGCATGCATTATATAAATGCTTTTCAAGGATAAGTACTAACTTTTACCTTTTTCTTTGCCTTTTTTTTGTTTTCCTCTCTCTTTCCCCCATTCCACAGGAATTGAAGACATGTTCAACTCACCATTGCTCTGAAAGCAATGAAATAGAAGCACATTTGATCCACCACTGCTTACTACTCTAGAATTGATCATCATAAAGCACAAAACGTTGCTAATGGCCCACGGAGTAAACACCACCGCTAATTGACCAACTAAAGAATTCATAGAAGAGGTCCCTATTGCTGATGGGTAGGGAGAAGAATTCTTGCACCCCAAATAAGCTGAGGCTAAAGCTCTTCTAGCCGAGAATCTTTGGCCCGCAACTGAGTATAACTATGAAGATATGGGTTGGGGTTTAGTTGAGCCCATGCTGCCAATGGAACCATTCAATTTTATGGAGGGCGACCTTGCTTGTTTGTTTGTAGAATATGAAGAAATGGAGGAAAAAGAGATCAATGACCGCACCAACCTCAACCACCCCTTGGAAGATTTATTCGTCCACCCTGCACTTAATGAGTTTGACACCGAAGAGGTTGGCACAATTCCCAAACCCTATTGAGGGTTATGAACCAAGAGCTTGCAAGGAAGGGATGTCTTCCAAAGTTCATCCACTTTCTTTTTATCCTATTTCATCTTTTGTTATTAATTTGCATGTTTCATTTAATAAACTCGTGCCACGTTTAAGTTTATCGAATGAGATAATAGCAATCTTCTTCTATATTCTTGTGAATGGTGGAGTTTTTCCAGGAAGTTACTCTTCAATCAGTAACCCTGCTTGGTGAATGTGATAGCATTAGCAACCTGTCCAAAGCAAGAAACCCTTGAAAGAGAGAGAGAGAGAGAGAGAGAGAGAGAGAGAGAGAGAGAGAGAGAGAGAGCAAATCCAATTTGAGAATGTGAAGTTTACCTAAAAAGTAACACTTGAATAACATCTTAGCTAAGCGATGGGTCACCAAGCTATCAAAAGGAAGATGAGCCATTGTTCTATCCTCCCGTAAAAAGCACATGATTCCCATTGTATAATTCACTAGAGTCGAAGGCGTTTCTTGGTCAAAAAATCCAAACAAGAGTTGCTTCTTGCATACTGGAGCAGATACCGATAGTGAATGAGCCCGTACATCAACAATTGTCGTTTGAAAGACATCATTGGAACTTGGAACTAAGCTCTATTGACTACGCAATTTTACTTGAAATGAAGAGAGGCTCTCATTTCTTCTACCATACAGTCAAAAGATAACCATTGCATAGCCCATTTGAGCCATTTGCATTCTTTTTCAAAAAACCAACCCAATGATGACTACCCACACTGGGTTAAGGCAAAGGCATGAGTACATCTCTCAAAGTCGAGAAGGCAGAGTGAAGCTAGAAAGTAAGTATGAGATTAGCTATCAATAGAAAAGAAAAAAGAAAGAAAGAAAGGAGAAATGGAGTCAATATATATATACAAGCACTACACAGGGATCCTAATAAAGGGCAGGAGGGTTACAAGAGAGCAAGTCTTTTTATTAAAAAAAAATTGACAAAGAATTCTTGCCAAAAGTGATCATAGGTTCTCTTCAGCCAAGTAAAGACAAATAGGATTTTGAGCTTTTATCCATCCTTTCAAACACCCCATAACCTAGCCCACATTATGGTCCAAAGAAAAGCCATCTCAAATCAAGGAAAAATTGCTTAGTCTAAATGAACTCAGACAAATTGACAATAACACATGGATAGGATGGCATTCACAGTGGCAGATTTTATTACCAAAAGTAGCTCTAATCTTATGCAACCTTAGTTGAAGATAATAGTTTTGTGCCTACAAATCCTTTCATTTCAACCTATGAACCCAGCCTACATTACGGTCCAAAGGAAAGTCTCCTCGAATTAAAGGCTTAGCTGCGTATCGCTATGCTAAAGTCATGAAGGTTGTTGCTCGAGGTATATCCGAAAACGTCAGTCATCCCTAAACACTAACCTCTTGAGAGGCAGCATCAAGGGTATCACTGCCAAGACGGTGTGAAATACTATCACATTATAGCCAAAAAAGGGATAGAGGATGAAGGGGCAAAAACCCCAACAAGAAGGATACCCCCATTTTCAAGAATATAAGTCTGGGTTATTAAAAAAGGCTTTTACTCTCTCATGTGCACATTCATGATGTTTACATTCCTATTCAGTAAAAATTTCGGCATGAGTTTCGCATACATTCAACAAAGCCCCCTGCATAAATAAGCACACAAACACATCCTGCATATATCGTCCAATCATCCCATAAACATCAGCATATTCATCCTGTTTTAAGGTTACAATACGAAAATGAAAGGGCATAAAATAAATATCATCTGACAAAGTCTAAAATGTCCAGATACTTATGAAAAGGCAAATCATGACGGAGGTGAATCCAAATCAAAGTCGCCCCAGTCAGCTGAATCAAGAAGAGACAAGTCAAGAGCAACCTATGAGCCACCGACTCCCTGCAGGAGAACCAAAAAAACCAAGTCAACACAGTTGATAGATAAATACAGTTACTACAAATGCAGAAAATTAAAAAGAGAAAACAAAATGGGCTCACCAGATCACCACCCATCCGGGCTAACCGAGCAGATAAGGCAACCACCTCCGCCTGATACTGATCCCGCTCACCCTAATACTGCTCACGCTCGGCCTCATACTAGTCATGCTCTGCCTAGAACTTATCCCTTTGGTCTCTCATAGTTGTAAACTCTCCTAGAGGCACATAACCCTATGAACGACGCCACAAATCCACCACCTCGTGACCTACGACCACACCTCCTACCACTACATTAAAGGAAGTCAAGCCTTTTATGGATCTCTTAGCAAAATGTGTCGTATAATCAACATCTGGCATAAGTAAGGAGGTAGCACCTGGCTAGGGCTCAATCAATGGTATAGCAGTATCCCCACAGAAAAACTCATACATATACTAGGGAGGAACATCGGCAACCCGAAACTCCTCAAGAAACTGGCACCAATGCCTCTCTCCCAAATATGTCTCCCAGCACTCAGCCTCTACAAATGAAACTCTAAACAAAGATATCAAGACAAGATACCTCATAATCGCATAATACTCTGAACTAGTGAAAGGTCACCATGTCACGTCATCCAATACCAACAGCTCCAAGTTCGCCCGAATAGTGACAAAATCCGTGATCTTAGAACGATGGTCAACTTGACAACGTGCCCATCTTAAGGTTTGAGGATAAGAGTCAGCCATACGGACCTGAGGACGACAAACGGGTATGTACTCGTAGCTCGACCAAATCAAGAAAGGCCAGAAGCTAGTCATATTGCTCTAACGGGTCGAAGTCCTCTGTCACATACTCCGAAGGAAGCATGCAAAGATGAAAGATCCCCAATCTACACCCGTCAAGGCATCTAGATCAACCCCTAAACTCACCAATGGAAGAGGGATGGTGGATCTATTGTTATTGCAGAAATAGCTAAATACTACAAATAACACTAACTGGCGCCTCATAATGGCCCGACAGTCTAGAGGGGGCTTCGCACTGAAATCTAGAATATACCAATAGAGAAGGGCAGCAGGGAACCACGACCCTATAAAAGGTGGTATATCTAGCAAATGACAAACTTCGACTATGTCAACTGGCCTCAGCACTATTCGACGACCTGTAAAGGACAACCTAGTAATGATCGCCCAGTCTAAGAGGGTCGGCCCAAGCTCAGCACGAACCAGGCAACGATCCAGCCGATTCGTCTGAAGCTGCATGAAAGAACTGAAGCCTATGTCAACTAGGAAGGTCTGGTAAGACGCAGCAGCTAACCTCACCACCCCTAGAGCTAGATGGAATGCCCCTTGAAGGTAGAATGTATGTGCAGAACCATCTGTCGGTGAGCATAAGCACTGGGATGGTAAGCTAGGTCACCCAAAGGCGAGATGTCGATTACCTCCAGATCATCCAAAGTAGGGTCGACACACCTAATCCTGACACTCACCCTCCCATAACCTATAAGAGGGTCCTTCGGCCCTTGTGTCTCATCACTGTCATCGCTACCGCTCTCCTCAATGTCAAGCTCAAAGGGTGGCTCATTGGTTGTCCGACTACTGCTAGTGGCTGCTCGACCGGTAGTCTGCCGATTACCCTCAGAACGAGAGCTACTCCTACTAGCCTCTCCGGTATTGGGATCCCCCCAAACGCCCTTGCCAAGTCAATGTCTCCTCTTGGATCCACCTTCACATGCATTGGCCATCCTGAAAAAAGAGAAGAAACATGTCAAGATCTATCAGTTAGCAACATGAACAATGGCAAAGGAAAAGAAAAGAATAGAATGCGAAAAAAAAAAAAAAAAGGACAGGGGCAGGAAATGTTTGAAATTTCCCAAGCAATTTCTCAACTTCAAAATCCTAGTTTTATAAACTTTTTATCCTCAAAAACGTTGTTTTCAAATTCAATACTGATTTTATAAATTTTTTATCCACAAAAAAGTTGTTTTCAAAATCACTTCAGGTATTATAAACTTTTTATCCTTAAAAAAGTTGTTTTCAAATTCAATCCCGGATTTATAAACTTTTTATCCTCAAAAAAGTTATTTTCAAATTCAATCCCTGTTTAATAAACTTTTCATCCACAAAAAAGTTGTTTTCAAATTCAATCCCAGTTTTATAAACTTTTTTATTCACAAAAAAGTTATTTTCAAAAAGCTTTCTCCTCCAAAAAAGAATGGTTTCTTAAGGCTTTTCCTCAAAAGCCCCGGGTCCTATGGTTTCTTAGGGCTTTCCTTCAAAAGCCCCGGGTCCTACGGTTTCTTAGGGCTTTCCCTCAAAAGCCCCGATCCTACAGTTTCTTAGGGCTTTCTCTCAAAAGTCCTAGTTCGATAGTTTCTAAGGCTTCCCCTTCAAAAGCTTACCCCTCTCCCTGTTCTAAAGAGCCCATTTTTAAAGTTTCCTTAAAACTTTTTTCATAAAAACTCTTAAGTGCCAAATTTTCTGAAAAATTCGGCAGAGTCCTATTTGTAAAAGACCTCTACAATGCCACACAACCACAAATTCACAACATCACCAAACACATAATACCTTGCCACCTACCCAACACGAGGCCTAGATGGGCAAACACCAATTTTCCCTAAAATTCCCATGGCTATTTCCTCACCTTTTCAAACACCTTCAAAAAAGTTCACAAGTTTTCCAAAAACATACACAAAACTTTTTAAAAATATTCCTAAGATTTTCTAGCAACAATCCAACACTCCCGGGATTTATTTCTCAAGTTTCTCCAATTTTTCACATTTTTCAACCTTTTTTCTAATTTTTAAAAAATCAAAATATACAATTGTTTTCAGAAAATTACGAAACTTCACCGGGTTGCTCAAAACATTTTTTCTAAGGCATCCTACACAAAAATATTGCAGGAAAATACATTAACCAGTGCCCAAATCGCTAGTTTTTCTAAGCTTGCAGGAAACCCCTTCCGTAAAACATGGCAATCTACACAAACTCACTCAAATGATCACCAAAATGCAAAAACAACTTCATAGATGTGTTCAAAATGTTCAAGAATATCAATTTCCACTATACGCATGCTTCAAACGAAAATTTAAGCATTAAAATCAACCAAGAACAAGAAAACTCACCTTTTGAAATTTTTTGGCGATTTCTTCTTCTCTGGAGACTTTCCAACGATGACGTCATTTCCCTGGAAACTCCTCGGAGTTCCTCGAACACTCCCCAAAAATGCCCAAGCGAAATGCCTAGAAAGCTTTTAGAGAGAAAACTCAAAAAATACAAAATCATGCCAAAACCCACAAACCTGTAGTTGCTGCTATAAAAACCCCCACAGGCCGTACACCACTCATAGTGGCGTACAAGCAAACTTAAACTTGGCGCCACTGTGAGAGGCGCACAGCTAAGTCCCCGCCTCAACCTTTTGCCTGCCAAAATCAGTTTCGAATGGCCTCTTGACTCCATTTTCAAGCTTCAACCTCCTGTTTTAAAAAATTTCAAACCGTCGGTCCCTCCAATCGCCTTGCGACCTTCATTGGGTACTTACTTTTTCGTTTTCTGCTTTGAACAGGTAAAGACAAAAAAAAAAAGGGCAGCTATTAGCACCCCATTTTGTCCACTCGGTGATCTCCGGCCCGACCGGAAGCACCTCCAAATCAACACAAGCATACTCAAGCCCAAACCAGCTTCCCAGATCCAATCCAATCTGTCAACTTCCATGCAGGCCCACTGGACCCACTAGAGGCAAAATGATCAAAATGCCCCTGTTGCATTAGTCAGTCCAATCTAGACTAGCACGTCTTCCATAAGACGATAAGTCTATTCAAATCCAGAGTCAAATCCATTTTTCCTATCATTCGAGAAAGTTGATCCCTTATTGACGGTAAGACCATCCAATCCAACACGGCATGATCACCGAGAAAGTTTATCCCTTGGATCGGTAAAGCCCCTTTTGCACTCATCTCTGGTAAATACCTAAGTCGCCGAGATGGAAGAGCGGTTCACTTCTAGTGCCTGCTAGCCCGCAAATGTAGAGTGTCCGCTAATTCAGCACGTTCTTTGAGAAAGCACAAACCCCTTAAGAATGGAAAACCATCCTAGTTCGGCACAACCTTTGAGAAAGTTTATCTCTCAAGGCGGTAAGACCCTTTCAAGCCTGTCCACTGAGAAAGTACCAATTCCTCAAACAAAAGTCCAAACCGGTTAACATCGACGCCTGCTAGCCCGTCCCAGTGAAAAATGATCATTTTGCCCCCAGTGGGCCTAACACGTTCCTCGAGAAAGTACCAAGTTCTCAGAACAGTAAGACCATCTTTCAAAACCCTCCCAAGATGGTTTGGCATGTCCAGTGCCATCCAGTCAATCCTGGCCCTTTCCTAGAAGTTCCACAGTCAAAATGACCGTTTTGCCCCTAGACATCCAAATAACCTAAGAAACCATACCGACTCTAGGTATCAAACTGACCACACCCCAGTTAACTTTGGTTGACCCCAGTAAACTCTAGTCAACTCTAGTCAACCCCAGTCAACTCTAGTCAACTTAATCAACCAAGGTTATTCTTGGTCAACCTTATAATTCCCGAGATGATTTGACCGCGATCCGATCACTTTTTTAACCATATTGGCTCTGAGAATCAAACTAGAAACCCCTGGGACAATTTCCAGAGTATTCCTTTCCATTTCTAGTTGGGCCCCACTATCCAACACCTTTCTTTTTTGAACCAGAACCTCCCTGCTCCACTTCGAGTGAAGCATAACCATTCTTTAGCCGTGTGCTACTAATAATGGTGCATAGCCCCCTATAATTAGTTACGAATTGACCAACCTCATGTCTAGCCTTTTTTCATGCCTTCATTAATGCATCTTGAGCCACCCTTAGTGGCGCACAACCATTGTTAAGCCATGCGCCACTAGCAGTGGTGCACAACCCTCCTACTTCCACACTATAAATACAGACCCCCCCCCCCTCATTATATTGGGGTCAAAAATTTTATCCAAAAACCCTCCCCTTTTGTTCCAGACAACTCTCGGAGCCCTCTCTCTCTCTTTCTCGAAGTCCTGCCAGCCGAACTCGAGTCTGAACTTCCGAAGCCCTAGCTTCCGAGCTCCAATGAAAGTTCGCCCCACTGCCTGGAAGCTCTCGAAGTCTTCATAAGTCCAAGGCCCAAGCCTCCATCAAAGAAAGAAGAAACGAGACAAGGTAAATTCTCCGTTTACTTTCCATACTTCACCACACTATCTTCTCCCTACAAACCCACTTGGGTTCTTCTTTTTTTTAATCCTCTATCTCTAAATCACCCTTTCTTGCATGCTTGGAATAAGAGGACGTTAAGTACATGTCAAGAGTGAACAGGGGGTCGGGACTCTCTTCTTGGCCCTCACTTACTTCATGGCATGGCCTTAGGGCCCTCTTGTAGTGTGGTGATACCTAACCTTATATGTTTTATGCTATTATTATCGTCATCATATATTTGTATTCATGTCATTTCTCTACCCCTTAAAACAATTTTCAAAGTAGTTTTCTCAAAACCACAATTTAGGTGGATCCTAACCCTTTTATAGTTAGGGTGCTCCTAGAAAAGTGTGACATTTTAAAATGGCTTTTAATAGCCTATATTTGCTTCTTTTCAAAAACACAATCTCAAAATGATCCCAGTTATTCCATGACTAAGGTTGTCTCAAGGAAAGTGTGACATTCAAAAGGACCCGAAAGGTCTAAATTTTTGGCTTCGTGCCTTTATTGTTTTTCAAAGCCATAAGCCTAAAGTAATTTTAGCCTTTCAATGGCTAGAATGGCTTTAAGCAAAGTACAATATTCATTTGGATGTCTAAAATCCAAGTTATGATTTCGAGTCCTAAAACATGTTTTCAAAAGACTCAGTTTTCGAACCATTTACCAAACTCTCATTTTTCAAACCCTAGAAGTCCAACCCTAGGAAAATTTCATTTTTGCCCTCTCGAAAAGTTCCCTTTTTAAAGCTAAAATCATAGCTTTTTCAAACCCTCAAAATTCTCAATTTCCAAATCAATCGAAACTTCTCTTTTTCCAAACTTTCCTTTTTCAAGTCAATCAAATCAAAACCTTCTGTTTCAAATCCCTCAAATCACTCCTTTTTAAAACCTTCCAAATTTAAAACCTAAATCAACTCTTTCAATTTTGGAAATAGTCCAAACTTGCCTTTTTCAAAATCAAATCAAATCTTTTCCAACCAAATCAAATCTTTTCAAATCTCAATCTTCCTAAGAAGGAAACATTTTCAAGTCAAATCTTCCTGAAAAGGAAACATTTTCAAACTCAAACTTTCCTAAGAACAAAAATTTCTAAAAATGAAAACTTTCCAGAAATAGAAACCCATTTCAAAATTTCAACTCTTTCAGACTCTTATCCGAACTACAACAGACCTGATCCTCTTTAAGGAGGTACGTAGGAAACCCTTCATAGGGTGAGGTCACAACCCTTTTCAAATTTCCAATTCCATAATCAATTTTCAAACTCTGTTTTCAAAAGTTTTTCTAAGTGGATAACATTAAACATAGGTAACCAGTGAGTCGTAGTTAGGTGAGTAAAAGGTGAATAGACATATTGGTACCGGAAGAGCGGGGTAGGGGGATAGTCTTAGGACATCTTCCCTACACGTAACCAACCCCCAGACTTAAGAATTTTTGTTTGAAAGACCAAAACTTGAGTCAATTTTCAAAATGGTTTTTCAACTTTTTTAGGATTGTCAAACAATTCTACCTTTTAAAACGCTCTTATGAGGACTTGTTTCAAAAATCCTTTCTAAAACCTAAGTTTAACCCTCGGGTTTTACTTGGTGTAGATGAACTAGCACATCTTTAAATATGTTAGGTAGTGACTCCAAAGACCTTTTCAAAAAGCCCTAATCAATTCTATTTCAAAAATTCAAACCTCATCATATTCGTCCTTCTAGGAGGATGAGTTCTAACGAGAGAACATTGTACCAATTCCCCCCCCCCAAGGGCGAAGAGGGCCCTATGTCTGGAAACGGGGCGCCACACATGCCTGCCCAAGCACCCAACTTTAGCCTTGCTGGGGCACGATCTAACTTCAATAGGCCAGCCTGACGCTTCTATAATTTTGATGCCTTAGCCTACACCCAAACCAAAGCCTACCATAACCTCCTGAAGAACAATATCGTAAAACCCATAGCGGCCCGTCCATTGCCAAGTTCCCTACCTCCAAACTTTAATGGCGCCCTCACCTGTGAGTATCATTCAGGTAGCCAGAGGCATGACACCGAAAGTTGCTTTTCCCTCAAACATAAAATCCAAGACTTTCCCTACCCATGCCCCTAATGTGACCACAAACCCTCTGCCGAACCACATAGTCAATGTGATACTAGAGGAAATAGAAGATGAGGGGGAGTTGGATGAGATCATGGTTGAAGATTATGAAAGAGACTGGGAGACTGATAAAGAGAGTAACTGGGAAGAGGATTTCCTGTCATGCCTAATCTATCTCTATAATCCTAATTAAGTACATGACCCTGCAAACTGGCCAATTGAGGAACCAACAATTGTGGAGAAGGACCTAGCGGAAGACATGGCTGCTGACGGTTGGGGTGACGAGTTTCTACACCCTAGGTATTCCGAAGCTGAGCACCACCTATTAGAAAGCCCTTGGCTTGTAACTAAGTTCAACCATAAGGACATGGGCTGGGAACTAGAAGAGCTAAAAGCAACGGCAGAGCCATTCGAACTGGAGGGAGGTGAGCTAACCAACCTCTTTGGTGGAGAAACCAAGGAGACAATGGAGGAAAGCAGTAAGACCAATGAAATTGATAACTGCACCGTTACAATCAACCCACCCGGAGCCCTAGAAGAAGTCTTCACCTGCCTTGCCTTGGTCGGAGATCAAAATCATAGATGGAGTGTCAAAAATTTGGGCATCGTCCCAAAGACCTACTAAAAGGGGTTCTCTTCGAAAGCGTACAAGAGAGGAGTGTTTTCACCCACTTTCTTTCTATCCCTTTATATTTTCTCTTTAAATTGATGTTTACATTTCCATTTCTTTTAAAGAACTATGCTTGTCACTGTAATTATAAAATGATAGTCTTTTCATTCAATTGTTGTTATCTTATGTTTTTCTTATGAGTGGTGAATGCTTCCTACACAAGGGGCATGATTTATCTTATGGAGGACTTGACTTGAAGGGTATGACAGCATGAGTTAACCACTCACTGAAGGATCAACTTTCTGAAAAGAGAGATAATGAGGATGGGTGAGGAAACTATCCAAAAGCAGCACTTGCAAGACACTGAAGCTAAGCAATGTGTGGCCAAACTATCAAAAGGAAGAGGAGTCATCTTTCATTTTCCCATAAAAAAAAAAAAGAATAAAAGAAAAATATATTCATACTCCCTTTTGCTTAGCCCACTAGTGCCTCATAGAAAGTGAAGATTTCTTATCAACCCTGATCCAAGACCATCCCCCCACATTGGGGCAAACAAATACCTAAGAACTCCACAAGGCATGTCATTCGTCTTCTATCAAGTTGAAGCAACGTGAAGACTCTATGGATCAAGCAATCTAGTTCAACATGAAGAGGGGCCCTCATTTCATTTTTCATACAGTCAAAAGCAACCTTTGTTAAACCTTGTTGAGCCAATTACTTTCCTTTTCAAGAAAAAAACCCCAACCTAGGGATCACTGCTCACAATGGGTTAAATTGAAATATTAAGAAAAATATTTGAGAGAAAGAAGTGGTAGAAGTGTTCGTCTCATAAAAAGGAAAAAAAAAAAGAAAAAGAAATGGAAGAAAAAGGAAAGCAAAGAGAAAGAGTTGCTAAGGGGCAAGAGGCCAAAAAAAAAAAAAAAAAGGGCATATCTAAGAAAAGGCCGGAACAGAGTCATTTTGTGCCATCTTGAAAAGCATATAGTAAAGCCAGAAGAGAAAGAAGTCATTTCATGGCATCCTGAAAAGTATATAGTAAAGGCAAGAAGGAAAATCCAAAGGTGATCCTAGGTGATAAGGAAGCCCAATAGAAGCTATAGATCCGAGCCTTTAACCTTGTTTAGCTTCAGCAACACGTCTAGCTCATTTAGATCAAGCAATCTCTTTTCAATCAGAGAAGTCTTTAGTGGGATTGTAATGTAGGCCACGGTTTCGAGTTTTTACAAGAAAGGGTACTAGGGGTCCAAGCCCTAACGGAGGACCAAACGAGGATGATATGGATCTAAATCTTACTGATAGCAACATCAAATTTGAATAACTTAACCTACATTACGGTCCTATAACAAAGTCTCATTAGATTGAAAGACTGGCTGCTCATCACTTTGCCAAAGGTCAAGTAAGTAGTTGCCAAAGCCCCAAGGGTTGAAAGTTCAAGCCAAATAATCTCATACACTAACCCAAGGTAGAAAGTCGGAGTTGATCAAAAAGATGAGAAATATACAAAATGCTATCATCCAGTCAAGGTAAGGTCAAAGCAAAGGAGAGACCAAACCCCTAACAGGGAAAAATTTGCCATTTCAGGGATGCACAACTTGATAGCACCCTTTTCATTGTATTAATTGTTGCATCCCTAACATGTGTATGTATTTTGATAAAATTTTGGCATGAGCTTTGCATACAAAGGAAATAACTCCCTGTAGAAACAGAAGTCACTAAAATAGTTTAATATCATCTCTAGAGCATGTAATAAACATGCATCATCATCATCCCTATACATGCATCTACCCATATACCTAGCTATGGAAATCATAAATATCCCTGCCTGTCTATGCATAAATACATACATCTAACTATCTGAATCATAAATATCCATTCTATGCAAAATTTACAAAATAAACTATCTAAATAATGAAACTGAATATATCTCCGGGATAGAGTACAAAAGAGAATCTGAGCCTATGGCAAAAGGGCACTCATCAAAGATCAAAGTCTGACTCTGGAGAAGGCGAATGGCTACTGGAAGCACCAGCATCCTACAAGAAAGGAAAGTTGGGATCAGCAAAATCGAATGAATAACTAAATAACTCCAAAGCAAGAAGAAGAAGAATAAGAAGAAAGAAAGAAAGAAAGGACAACATACCCTGCCACCTCCCATTTGAGCCAACCGTGCCGTCAAGGTGGCTACCTCTGCCTAGAATTGGTCCCTCTCTATTTGGAACTGGTCCCGCTCAATCTGGTATCGGTCCCTCTGATCCCTCACAGCAGTGAACTTAGCCTAGGGCACATATCCTCCTGCTTAATGCCACAAGTCAACCACCTCCTGGCTGATGGCGTATTCTCCGACCACCACCTTAAACTGAGTGAAGGCACTTGTAGAATGAGCTCCAAATGGGCGACATAGTCAATCTCTAGAGGAAGTAGAATACCAGCACCTGGCTGATGCTCCTGGTATGGAATAGAAACTCCTTTAACCAAGGCTCTGAACATATACTCTAGTGGATTCCTTGCTGACCAGAACTCCTCATGGAATTGGCGCCAATGCCAGTCTCCTGAATAGGACTCCCAAGACTCATTACTGAGAAAGAAAATCCTCGATAAGGACATCGAGACTAGATACCTCACTACCTCGTAATGAACTAATCTGATAAAGGGCCGCCAAGTCATGTCCCTCGCCTCGATCAGCTCCAAGTTCACCTGTATCGTCACAAAGTCAGTAATCTCATATCGTTAGGCCACTCGATCCCGAGCCCACCTTAAGGCTTGGAGATAAAGATCAGCCTCTACAAGCTCGAGACAGTGGAACGGGAAGTACTCGTAGCTCCACTAGACTAAAAAGGGCCAAAAACTAGTCACGCTACCCCAGCGAGAAGTGGTTCGGACTTGCATGGATAGAAGGAAGCAACCAAAGGAAAAAGACCCCCAGTCCAACTGAGATAAAGCTCCCAAATCGGCTACTATGCTCACCAATCAAAAAGGGACCATCGACTTGTTATTGTTGCAGAAACAGCTAAAAATGATGTACAAAACAAGTCGTTGCCTCATGCTATCTCGACATGCAGGTGGTGGCTCAACAGTAAAGGTACTCTCGTCCTGACGAAGTCAAGAGATTGGAAAAGCAGATTGCTCAGGAGGTGGCAAGTCCAACAAAGCACATGCATCGGCCCTACTGACTACCTGTAGGGTGATCTGTAGACCGGAAAAAGAAAGCCCAGTAATGATGGCCCAGTCTAATGGAGTAGGACCTAGCTTGATGCCCATAAAGTAGAAAGTACCCGTCTCACCAAACCACCTCTCAATCAAGGCCAACACCAAATGTCTGTTCAGGCGGTTAGTCTGTAATTTCATAAATGCTCCAAACCTGATCTCCACCAAAAAGACCCAGTAAGATGGAACTGCCCACTGCATAGTGCTAAAAAAAAGATGGATGGCTCCTCTAAAAGATGCATGTACCCGGGGAGGAGGCAAGTGCCACCAGGAGTATACACTGGGATGATAGGCTATTTCCCCAGTGAAGGAATATCTGGTACCTCCAAGTCACCAAGATCTATATCCGTCTGCCTATGTCTAATGGAAGCCCGCCCATAACTTGTTGCCCAATCTTTGAGGCTTGGCACCTCGTCCTCAGCATCTGTCTCCTCCTCAAAGGCTGGCTCAACTGGAGGGAAAGGGTCAACTGGAGGCTTACTCCCCCTCCCGCTCTGGCTAGAAGATGCTCGGCTAGCAGATCTCTGGCTACCTTAAGAATGACTGGAGCTGCCCACCGAGTCTGTACGTGCCCCCTTCCCGATGCGACGTCTCCTCTCAAAACCATCGTCACCTGCGTCTGCCATCTTGAAAGCCAAATCAAGGTAAGGATGTCAATATATGGTAAGTACAGTTCAAAAGATTAAAGGTAGGTAAAGAAAAGAAAGGATCAAAAGATTTCAAATTTCGAGTCAAAATGAATTTCCTACACATTTTGTTTTCAAAATTCAAATTTCAAGTCAAAATGAATTTTCTATGCATTTTGCTTTCAAAAGATTTCCAGTTTCGAGTCAAAATGAATTTCCTATACATTTTGTCTTAAAAAATTTCAATTCCAAAGCAAAATGAATTTTCTACCCATTTTGTCTTTAAAAAAAGTCGAGTTTCAACTCAAAATGAATTTTCTAAATATTTTGCCTTTAAAAAGTCAAATGCAAGTCAAAGCGAATTTTCTACACGTTTTGTTCAAATTTCAAATCAAAATAGTTTCGAATTCAAAATTAGGGGTTCATTTCAAAATAAATCTCATAAATTTTCAATCAAAGTCCATTTCAAGTTTCTTTCTCAAAAAGCTTTCTACTCCAATCAAGTGTTAAAGTTTTCTACAAAAACTTTTTCCTTCAAAAAGTCTCATTCAAAAAATCAATCTCCAAAAAAAAAAAAAAAATTCTCAAGGTTTCAATCCTAAAAAATTTCCTTTTCCAAAATCTTTATCAATTTTCAAGTTTTACAAAATCAAAATCCATTTTCAAGTCTTCCAAAATATTTTCGTCAAAAGTTTTTATTTAAAATTCCATTTTCAAAATTCTTCCATCAATAGTTTTAGACCTTCCGAGTTTTTCAAGGCCCTCTCTACCAAAAAGGCCCCACATTCAAAGGTTTTTACCTCTTTTTTCTTCAAAAAGATTTCTTTTCAAAATTTTCAACTCTTTTTTTGCTTCAAAAA
The DNA here is from genome assembly GCA_033060915.1 of Euryodendron excelsum. Classification (NCBI taxonomy): domain Eukaryota; kingdom Viridiplantae; phylum Streptophyta; class Magnoliopsida; order Ericales; family Pentaphylacaceae; genus Euryodendron; species Euryodendron excelsum. Next base: position 41,483,242 of record CM065390.1, on the reverse strand, counting down.
TTCCTCCTGATTTTCTCGGGGCCTTCTTAGCCAAAAAAGATATCATCCTCAAAGGTTTTATATCTTTTCCCTTAAAAACGATTTCATTTCAAAAATTTTCTAACCCTTTTTTCTTAATTTTGAAGAATTTTTGATAGAGTCCCATTTGTAAATCGTCCCTACAACACCCACAACACTATCACAAGACATAAACAGTGCACTTCACGATATCACAATCACATAATATTAATACACACAAAAGAATCTGTGCACATTCCTAAGATTTTCAAATTTTCAAATACCCATTCTACTTTTCAAAAATCCAAGGGTTTTCAAAATTGTTGCAAAAATTCGTTCAAAACTATCTCAAATATTTTCTAAAATATTTTCATATTTTTCTAAGGGCTAAATTCAAACATTTCCATTAATTTCTTAAATTTTCTTATTTTTCAACTATTTTTCTATTTTTTAAAAAATTAAAAATTTAAAAAGTTTTCAAAAAATCATGAAATTGCATACGGCTGTTAAACACATTTTTCTAAGGCATATAGTATAAAAATCTAGCTGAAAAACTCAATACCCATAGTCATAGGAGCAAATATCTAATTCTTGTAGAAACCCTCTTTATATAAACATATAAAACTACCCAAATTAAGTCAAGCAAGCGTCAAAACACAAAAATAATTCCGCCAGAGTGTTCAAAACACATCAAAATATTGATTTCGACTATTTACAAGACTCAAACGGAGTTCTAAACATTAAAATCAACGAAAAATAAAAACTCACCTTTTCGGAGTTCACTAGCAAAAACTTTTTCTTCGGCAACTAGTTCGGCAACGGTGACTACTTTCGACACCTCTCCGACATTCCCCAAAGTCACTCCCTCAATGCACACGGCTCAACACTCAAAATTGCTCACAAGCTCTCTCTCAAAGTCTCACAAACCGCAAGCTTCAAATCTGAAGTTGGTGGGTTTTAATTCCAAAACCTGAAGCCACTAGAAGTAGCGCCAAGGTTATTTTAAACCAGGCACCACTCCTAGTGGCGCCAGAGTTAGGTTTCAAGCAGCTTTGCTCTTTTCTTGCCAAAACCCGATTTCGAACACCCCCTTGGGCCGAATATCTATTTTTTAAAGCTCCAGTTTTAAAAAATTTCTAAAGTACGTCCCTTCGATCACCTTATGGTCAACATGGGACTCTTACTTTATCATTTTCTGCCTTCGGCAAGCAAAGGCAAAAAAAGAGGGGCAATTGTAAGCACCTCATTTTTATCCGCTCAGCAATCTCTGGTCCGTCTGGACTCCTATTCAAACCAACACAGACACATTCAAGTCCAAATCAATCGCTTCGTGGGCCTACTGGGCCCAACAGAGGCAAAATAACCAAAATGCCCTTATGGCATTACTCTATCCAATTCCAATCGGCATGTCTTCTTGGAGATGGTAAATCCCTATTTCAATCTCAAATCCAATTTCAAATCAAATTCAATCTAGCACGCCTTTCGAGAAAGTTGATCCCTTAGGCAGTAAGTCCATCTAGTTTGGCACGTTTTCCAAGAAAACTCTTCGGAATGGTAAGTCCCTTTAAACTAATCGACCAGTACAAAACCCAAGTCCCTGATATGGTAGAACGGTTCACCTTTGGCACCAGCTAGCCTGCCAATGTAGAATGTCTGTTATTCGGCATGTCTTTTGAGAAAGTTGATTCCTCAGATGATAATTCCATCTAATAGCTTCCCGAGATTAGGCAATCTTCGGAATGAAGGCACACCGTCAGAGTGGTAGAAACACTCGTAAATAGGTCGACATTGGAAATTGCCAATAAACCCCCTATGTCAGAGAATCGAACTCGCCTCTTGGCTGTGACACATTTACCAAAGGATGAGATACCTTTGGAAACTAACTCATCACACATTGTCGAAGTGGCAAAAAACACTAAAAACCCAGGTCAACACCAGTGCCTACTAGCCCACTTTGGTAAAAAATGATCAAACTGCCCTTTAAGCCTTTTTCGGCATGCTTTTTGAGAAAGTACCTAAGTCCTCATAACGGTAAGTCCACCCTTCTAAGATTGTCCCAAAAACAATCTAGCATATTCAAATGCCTTCTAGTCAGTTCCCGATTAATTTTGGGACCATTCGGTCAAAATGACCATTTTGCCCCTCGACATCTAACTACCTTCGAGAACCACACTGGCTTTGGGTATCAATCCGGTTACCTTTTGAGAATTCTTCTAATAGTATTCTCAACCTTCTAACACTTTTTTAGATCATTCTAAGTCTATTCTGGCAAACCCGGTGCAAAATGATAGTTTTGCCCCTAGTGGGTCAGTCGCCTTTTATAACCACACCGGCTCTAGGTATCCAACTGGTAACCTTCCAGAACAGTCTTAAGGGTGTTTGCAATCTTCAAGCCATCTTACAGGTCATTCTGAGTCCATTCTGGTGCATTCCCAGTTTGATTGACCATTTTGCCCCTAGTGGGCCGGTTGGCTTTTCCAAAAATTCCAACATTGTTTTCTAAGTTCGTCACCCCCGGGACACTATTTCAAGGGCCTTTCAGATCATTCCTGGCCTCCTAGAACATTCCCAGAGCTTCCATAGTCACTCCTAGTAAAGCCAAGCCAAAAATTGAATGGTAATCACTAGTACAGGCACTCAAATCTTTTGCCTTACGTATCAAGGGTCGAAAGATATGTTTTTTGCTACCCTAAAGAGTTTCCTAAGTGGCTAGCGCAACTTCTAGTGGTGCCAGTAGGGTTTTTGCCCTAGCGCCAGGTTGTTTTTGTGTCTATAAATACAAACCCTCCCCCTGTGTGAAAAGGATCCACAATCTCAGTCCAGAAACGCTGCCTCTCTGAAAACAAAGTTTGAATTTTCTCCAAAACCTAATTCCTTCAAGTCTTCTTAAGCACTAGCCTCCATATACTCTAACCTTAGCTTATACACACTCCATGCAGTTACACACTAGCCTCAAAGCAAGCCATTGAAGGCTCAAATACTACAAGTTCTAAACTCTCGAAGTCTAAGTAAAGCAAAGAAAATAAAGCAAGCAAAATAAGAAAAAGACAAGGTAGGCTCTCTCTTTATTTTTATGTACTTCCCTTCTCTCTCTTCTTCCACCTAACCCACTTGGGTTTTTTTCTATTTTAATCTCCCATCTTCTATCTCCTTTTTTGCATGCTTGAAACAAGGGACTCCCCGATTTGTGCGTAGGAAGGACTGTTGAAAGTCACCGTGTTGGGAGCTTTATTCTAATTCAACCTTAGACCATGTAGATTCGGCCTCCTTAATTATGTGGTGAAACCTAACCTTGTATATTCACGACCCTACTTGCATTATGCATATCATATTCATTCATGCATTCAAATTTGTTTTTAAAGTTGTTTTCAAATTTGCATCAAAACTCTCTTTCAAAACTTGCATTTAAAATCTTGTTTTTAAAATCACAATCTTAAAGTGATTCTAACCATTCCATGGTTAGGGTTGCTTTAGGAAAGTGTTATATTCTTTGTGACCATCAAGGTTTATATTTTTGGTGTAATCCCTACTTTGTTTTCATTAAAACCACAATCCTAAGTTGATCCTAGTTGTTCCATGATTAGGATTGTTTTAGAAAAGTGTGATATTCAATGCGATTATATTGGTCTATATTTCAAATCCATGTTGTTTTCAAAATCACATTCCTAAAATGGTTCTAATCTATTCATGGTTAAAATCGTTTTATGAAAATGAGACATTCAAAAGATTTCAAAAGCCCATATTCAAGTCATTCTCCAAATTACTTTTCAAATTCCTTTCCAAAACTCTCTTCAAGTTTCCTTCCTAGAAACTCTCTTTAAAAAGTCTACTTTCCAAAAACTCTTTTTCTTGGAGTCCAAGTCAAGCCTTAGATTCTATAGTTAGGAAACCCTAGTTCTCTTTCTTAAAAAACACGGCTTCTTGTTTTGCCTCAAATCATAGGTTTCCAAACCTCATCTTCTATATCAAATCCTAGATTTCCAAATCTCTTTCTTTATACCAAATCATAGCTTTTCAAATCTTAGATTTCTAAGACTTAACCTTTCCAATTCCATGTCAAATTCAATCTTCCCATTTTGTAAACTAGATAAAATTTTCTGATTTTAAAAACCAAATCAAATCATCTCTTTTTGAAAACAAAATCTAATCTTCAACTTTAAGAAATAGCGATCAAATCTGTCTTAATTCAAACCTTTCTTAAATCCAATTTTTCTAAATTCAAAACTTTCCAAATTCTAAAACTTTCCAAATTTAAAAACATTTCAAATTCAAATCTTTCCTAAAATGAAACTTTCCTAATTTGAAAATTTTCCTATTCTAAAACTATCGGTTTGAATGTAATCCGGCTAAACCAAAGATTACAGAGCAGGCAAATATGGGGTGCTTACACTGTGCTGGGGGCTTTCTTCAAGTTCAACCTAAGACATTGTGGGTTCAGCCCCCTTGATTATGTGGTGAAGCCCAACCTTGTATGTTCACGACCCTATTGCATTGCAGTTAGCATGTTCATACATTATATTTAAAATTGTGTTTAAAGTTATTTTCAAACTTGCATCAAAATTCTCTTCCAATACTTGCATTCAAAACCTCTTTCTTTTAGGCTTGTTTTCAAAATCACACTCCTAAAATGATTCTAGCCATTCCGTGGTTAGGGTTGTTTTAAGAAAGTGTTATATTCAGTGTGACCATCAAGGTCCAAATCTTGGGTTCAAACCCTTCTTGTTTTTGAAGTCACAATTCTAAGATTATTCTAGCCATTCCATGGTTAGGGTTGTTTTAGGAAAGTATTACATTCAATGTAATTATTATGGTCCATATTTCAAACTCTAGTTGTTGTCAAAATCACAACCCTAGAATAGTTCTAATCTTTTTAATGTTAGAATCATTTTAGGAAAGTGACATATTCAAGAGACTTGCAAAAGTCTATATTCAAACCCCTTTCTAAAATTATTTTGCAAATCTACTTTCTAAAAGGTCTTTTTAAATATTCACTTTCCAAAAACTTTTTATCTTGAAATCCAAGTCAAAACCCTAAAATCCATGATTAGGAAACCTTAATTCTTTTCTTAAACTCATGACTTTCTAGTTGCCTTAAATCATATATTTTCAAAACTCCTCTTTCTATATAAAATCATAGATTTTCAAATTCAAGATTTTCAAAACTCAACCTTTCCAATTCCATATCAAATCAAATCATCCAATTTTGGAAACAAAATCAAATCATCTATTTTTTAAAATAAAATCTAATCTTCAACTTTAGGAAATAGAAATCAAATTCATCATAATATCAAATCTTTTCTAATTTCAAATCTTTCCTAATTTTAACCTTTCCTAATTTCAAACTTTCAAATCTTTTCAAATTCCAAATCTTTCTAAATTTCAAATCTTTCAAAATTCAAAACTTTCGAAATCTAAGTCTTTCCAAAATCAATCCTTTCCTAATATAGGAACTTTCTTAATTTGAAACTTTCCTAATTTGGAACTTTCGTAATTCAAAAGCTTCTTAATTCAAAACTCTCCTAATTCAAAACTTTTCAAAATTCAATCTTTCTAAACTCTAACTTTCTAGATTCTTTCAAGTCAAGTGTTTCTAAATCAAATCAAATCGGTTTCAATCTTTCCTAAATCCTAACTTTCTAAAATCCAACTTTCTAAAATCAAACCTTCCTATTTTAATTGTATGCTTCAACCTTAGGTTACCTGAACCCTAGGAGGCTAAACCCTAGTTCAACCCTAAAGTTAGGAAGTTTCAACTCTTTTCTAAACTCTTTTTTAAACTAAGATGGTTTTTAAACTTCAATTTAAGTCAAGATGATTTCAAAGCTCAATTTAATCTTTCCAAATCAAATCCAAGTTTTATTTCAAGTTCGATTTTAAATCAAAGTCAATTTCAAATCAAAGTCAACTCCAAGTTCGATTTCGAATCAAAATCAATTTCAAATCAAAACTCGATTTCAAATCTTCCAATCAAAGTTCAATTCAAACTCTTTTAAAGTCAAACTTTCCAAAGACCTCAAAGTATCTTTTCAAATCAAGCAAGACCTCAAAGTGTCTATTTTCAATCGGGCACTGAGTCCAAACTACAACTGACCTGATTCCTAACAAAAGGATACATAGGCAACCCTCATGGGTGCAGTCACAACTTTTTTCAAATTTTCAATTTTCACAACATTTTTCAAACTTCGAATCCTCTCTTCAAATCTACTTTCAAAATCAAATTTTTTTTCTTGCATTTGCATGTCATGCATCATATTAAACATCTTTCTAAAATTCTCAAAGTGGATATAATTGGATAATGGATAATTGAAGATTTTAAATGAGTGAACTTGGGGTGAAAAGACATGTAGATACCGTAAAGGTGGGATAGGGTGATAACCTGGTGCATCTTTCCTATACGTAACTAACCTCCAAACCTAGAATCACTCTTTTCAAAGATCAAAATAAAGTTATTTTCAAAAAGAGCTTAAATATTTCTAAGGTTGCCGAACAACTTGTTTTCTCAAAAAAAAAAAAAAACCCCTCTCTTAAGGAAGTATTCCAAAAACTTTAAGTTTAATATTTGGATTGCACTTAGTTTTAGGTGACCTAACTCACCTTAACAAAGTTAGGTAGTGACTCCAAATCTTTTCCAAAAGCTCTTATTCAAATCAATTTTCAATTCAAATCTAGTTGCACTCACCCTTCTAGGAGGATGAGTTGTAACGAGAGAGTATCGTGTTTTTCTCACTTGTGTTTTCTCGAGTGCAAAAAATAGGGGCGCGACAAATGAGAGGCTACTTAAAGGTATTTATGTATTTTTCTTACTTTAATTCCAAAAATTTACTGCCCAGAATCCCAACTACAGGCCTATCTCTTTGGTATCCTCCCTCTACAAGATTCTATCAAAAACTCTTACCATGAGGCTGAGAAAGTTGATGAATGAAATCATCAATGAAAATCAATCAGCCTTTGTCCAAGGAAGGCAGATCCTAGATGGTGTCTTAATTGCTAATAAGTTACTTGATGATTGAAGAAGGAATAAAAAGAATGGTATAATCCTAAAGCTTGACTTCGAGAAAGCTTTTGATTCAATTAATTAGGAATACCTTTGCAACTTGAAGGCTATGATGGGGTTTGGCACTAAATGGTACAAGTTGATACATGAATGTCTTTCATTTGCCTGGATTTCAATACTTGTGAATGGAGTCCCAACTAAGGAATTCAAGATAGAGAAGGGCGTTAGACAGGGGGATCTCCTGCCTCCTTTCCTCTTCAACATAGGAGCAGAATGCCTCAATTCGCTACTCTCAAGGACAAGGAACTTAGGTATCATAAAGGGATGCTCAATTAGATCAAAAGACTTAGCTATTTCTCACCTCTAATATGCAAATGACACTACTATGTTCTATCAAGCAGACTTAGAAGAAATAAAGAATTTGAAAAGGATTTTAAGGTGCTTTGAGTTGCTTTTGGGTCTAAAGATAAATTTTCCAAAATCTGTGGTAAGTGGGATTGGTGTGGAGGAATGATTTTACTCTAAGGTGTACACATATTCAAGTGTAAAAAGCAAAATTTTCCTATGAAATATCTTGGCCTTCCCTTGGGCTCCAATCCTAGGAATTCTTGCTCCTGGTCTGAAATCCTAAATAAAATAAAGAATAAACTAGTACCTTGAAAAAGGAAAATGTTATCCATTGGAGTTAGGCTAACTTTAATCAAATCTATATTAGTTAATCTTCCAATTTAGCATCTATCTATGTTCAGAGCACCAATCAAGGTTTGTAATGAAATTGAAAGACTCTAAAGGAATTTTTTGTGGGGTGATATGGATAAGAAAAAAAGTGTCCAAAGTGTCAAATGGAGTAAAGTGGTAGCTTCCAAAAATAAAGGTGGCCTTGGTATTATCCCAGTAAAGGTGATGAACATGGCACTTATATTAAAATGGTGATGAAAGTTTGCTAGAGATAGAAACTCCATGTGGAAAAAAGTTATTTGTCATAAATATTGTTAGGGATTTATACTAAAAGACAAACTTTGTGTAATAGCTTTTGTATTTATTAATAAATTAGTTATTCCATTTTAATGAGAATCTGTGTAAGCAATGCTCGCATTGTGTTTTTTATTTAATGATTATGCATGTGTGTCTCTTATTCTATATAGTAGATGATTTAGTGTATAGAGTACGACTTACACACGGAAGATCAGATCATCAATTCTTATGGAATATAAACTTATCATTCACAGTCTTAGATGGAACTAAACACACCATCAGTAGGACTATAACACAAGGTTTTAATAGGTTTGTCTTAACTATGGAGAACAGTATAGTTCAAACTCGTTGCACTACTACACTTTGTGTGTATTGAACATGACCGTGTTGAGGTAATTATTTTTATACTAACTATATAAAATAATTAATGCCTCATAATTATTATGAATACTTATGCTCTTAATCCTAATATAATAAATAGACATGTGCATGTAATGTTTATTGTTTTGATTCACAAAAGAGTTAGATTCTTTGTGGGTCAATAAACTCAGTGGGTTGGACAATAACATTACGTGTATGATGAATATTAATTATTGATAGAATCCACGTTCTGATATAGAGATTGATGTAACCCCCTTGAGTAAACTTATAAGTTTTGATTATATCAAACCCTGCAGGTAGATTATGAACCGGCATATCAAATAAGTTAAGTGGAGTGTCTCAAGGAATTAAATAAGTCTATTAAATTTAATTGTCATTAATTTAATTTAATAGACAGGTATCTGTAATCTTAACGTGGGAAGATAAATAAACATTTAACAATACGGAGCTTGAAATATAATTCATAGTATGACAGAGAGTGTAATTATAATTCATTAGTGGTATAAATTATAATTTACGTAAATAGGGATTAATCCTGGTTGGATTAGGAATCATTATTTGCGTAGGAAGTCCTAGTTATACTAATCTTATGATCCGTAGTGTAGCCTCTATATATACGCACTCTAAGAGCAGTTAGGGTTACACTTGTTCATAATTGAGAGATATATGTTTTTGTGAAGAAAATAAGTCTTAGCAGCTGTGAGCCCACTCTCTCTAAAGTGAAGCGTGTACAAGGGATATAGCAGAAGTCTGAAAGTTTAGTTCGAACAATTGATTCGTGCTTGTTACTGTTGCTTATTGTTCAAGAACAAAATAGAAGGATTTCAAAGTTCATACCTGCTACTATTCGGAATCAAATCATAGAGATCTCGAATGTATGATTCTAATCACCTAGATTGATCTCTACTAATTAGATCAGATTTTTTGGTATTATGCGTATGTACTATAGTTTGGTCGTGAAAAATTCTGCAGTCCTGAGCAAATATAACATACAGGATTTAAGATGGATCTTTCCACCAGATCCATAAACAAGCTTCTCAATTTTAATGAAGGATTTTGCTATGCTAAATGATGATCAACAAGTCTCAAAGGAAATATTGAAATCAAACCTAACTGTGTATACAAGTAAGGGAATTCAATTGATTTTTGGACTGAGCCTTGGGCAAATGGGTGCATTCTTAAAGATTCATTCCTTAGACTCTCCTTGCTTTCTAAGCAAAAAATGCTACAATCTCAAAAGTTAGAGGAGGTTTTAGGTCCTGGAACTTCAAATTTAGAAGGAAACTCTTTTCTTAGGAGGAGGACATCCTTAATGACCTGTTAAGGTTGCTGAATAATGTCTCAATATCTGAAAACAAGAATGATTCAGTAGCTTGGGTTGAAAGTCCAGATGGAGTTTTCAAAGTCGGTTCCTTTATTGATCTAGCAAATGAAGACATGTATCCCCCCATTCTGTCATGAAAGACTTTGAAAATCTTGGGCTCCTCTGAAAATCCAAATTTTATGCATTTTGGCTTTGCAAAATAAAATCAAAACTAGACACTTTTTGCTGCAGAGGAAGATATTGAACTGGAATGATAATCTAAACTGTGAGCTTTGTGACCAAATTTTGGAAGACACATATCATCTTCTTCTCCATTGCAGAACTTCTTGCCTTATGTGGTGTAATATATTAAAATGGTGAGGAGTTCTTTGGGTAAGTCCTCCTTCAATTGCTAATCAAATCATCTGGTGGTTTGGCTGCAAGAACTTCAATCTTGGCAAACCAATTTGAGATGCCTTGCTCTTAGCTACCATGTGGAACTTATGGGTGACCAGGAATGAAGCTATCTTCAATCATAGGAAAAGCCATTGGAAAGACATAGTAGATTCTTCAAAGCAGCAAGTCATGTTTTGGATTCAGGCAAAGTCAAAACCAGGATGCTTAACCCATATAATTTCTTCCATTCAATCGATGCGGTGAAATCTCTTAGTCTAGCTTCAGTTTTGAAGTAATTGCTTGTTTAGCCTTGTGTAGGTCTCTCCCCAGTTGAGCTCTTTTTAACTGTCTTCTTCCTTTGCTTTGTTCTTCTGTCATGCCTCTTTGGTATGTGGAGCCTTAGCTAGCCATGTAATTTATCCATGTGAATATATTTCACCTTTTGCTATTAAAAAAAATGTAATGTCTGCCTTTATTTTTTTTATCTTGTCGATGTCGCTTACGATGACATTCTCCACACTCTTATATCTTTAAAGTATTACTTCATAGGACAATAAAAATTGGCCAACTCTATTCACTTATGGTTATCCTACCAAGTTACTTGTTTATAGACAAGTTCTTAAAATAAAAATCTATAAAATATGGACTCTTAAGAAAACAAGAATTTTAAATCTATTAAACTTTAAATATGTAACTCTATACACAATATAATATATATGTATACGTATGATTTTTTAAATTTCCCTTTCTCTACCCACATCCACCTCCTTCTTCAAACCATACCATCCAACTCTAATCATCATTGTTCTTTTTATTTCTTACTATGACACTTTCTTTTGTTTTCTTGTCTTGGCAGAATTTGTTTTGTAGTTGTATAAGATTCCATGAGAAAATAAAATTTACTAATTGATTATATGATTTCTTTAGAAAATAAATATTTTTTTATTGCCAAAAACTAAGTATTTTGGTGCTACAAATTTGAATACCATTTGCATACTATATAAAAACTATAAAATTTAGTAACGTATAATTTTGGACCAATTAACTTAAAGACAATGGCTATTTTTATTAGTAGTTTGTGTATATAATTCTTCTGAATGAGAATAGCTCCAATGCGTATTCTTATAAATCAAATAAGAGTAAATAAGTTTTATACAATAATATGATAAAAATAAGTATGTATTTAAAAATTACCATTTATCCTAGCATCACTTGACCTAAATGAGTTTAACAAAATATAAACAGTCTCTCTAACACAATTTTTCGCACACATATGAATCTATTAAATTTGAAAGTTACATTATTATCTACTTACGATAATTATGAATATATAACGATGATCTTTCTAATATTGTTAAGAGCTTAACACATTAAATTATATCTTGCGTTAAAAACAAAAAGAAATACATTAGAAATGTGGGGTTACCGTACTAGTAATTAATGTCAAATAATAGTTTACCTATATACCTATATGCATATATCTAAATGTTTCTAATAATTCGATATACAATTTATAAAAAATAATCAATGACAAAATTCTTTATTAGACGAATTACATCGAGTCAACTTCTAGTATATCTAGTATATATGTGTATATATTTAATGTTTGTCCATACTCTTCTTTTTCTTAAATGGCGTCTAACTATATAGTCTTATATTTTTAAAATATCATGTGATATGGTAATTGGCTGAGAATTATTGAGTTTTCTAATTATTATATGAGTCTTATACTTTGAAAGAATTATCGTTAATCTACCAATTAAAAAAGGCCTCTTTTTAATTACTAAAGTGATAGTAAAAATTGCCTCAATCTCTATTAATTGTGAGTTTATTGAGTTTTCTATTCAATATAAAATTCTAAATCTACTAAACTTATTAAACTATTAATAATAAACCTATCAAACTTTTACCATGTACGTTTAATAAATTGAAGTAAATATTTTATTATAATTAGCAAATTTCCCCTTCTTCTTCACACTTTTCCGTACAATCCTCCATAATCCTTTTTTTAAAATTTCATTATTTATTCTTTTTAATTTTATCAATCAGCATCTATTGCCAAATTCTAAATGTCCAAATTTTCTAAATTAATTTTATTTTTATTTTTTTTCTAACTTATGCTTTTATAATTTTATTAAATACTCTCTCTCTCTCTCTCTCTCTCTCTCTCTCTCTCACACACACACACACACACACACACACACACACATACACATACAAACAACCTGTTAGGAGTTTATACTAAAAGACATATTTTGTGTAATGACTTTAGTATTTATTAATAAATTAATTATTCTATTTTAATGAGAATCTGTGTGAGCAATATTTGCATTGCGTTATTTATTTAATGATTATGTATGTGTATCTCTTATTCTATATAGTAGATAATTTGGTGTGTAAAGTACAGCTTACACACGGAAGATCAGATCAAATGGAACTAGACACACTATTAGTAGGGCTATAGCTTAAGATTTTAATAGGTCTGTTTTGATTATGAGGAATGGTATAATTTTAACTCCTTGTACTAGTACACTTTTTGTGTATTGAACAGGACTGTGTTGAGGTAATTGTTTTTATACTGACTATATAAAACAATTAATACCTTATGATTATTATGAGTGATAATACTCTTAATTCTAATACAATATATAGATACGTGTATGTATTGTTTATTATTTTGATTCACAGAAGAGTGAGATTCTTTGTGGGTCAATAAACTCAGTGAGTTAGACAATAACATTACGTGTATGGTGAATATTAATTATTAATGGAATTCACGTTTCGGTATAGGGATTGATGATACTCCCCTAAGAAAGCTTATAAGTTTTGATTATGTCAAACCCTGCAGGTAGATTATGAACCGATATATCAAATAAGTTATGTAGAATGTCTCAAGAAATTAAATAAGTCTATTAAATTTAATTATCAGTAATTTAATTTAATAGACGGGTATCTGTAATCTTAACGTGGGAAGATCAATAAGCATTTAATAATATGAAGATCGAAATATAATTCTTGGTATGACAAAGAGTGTAATTATAATTCATTAGTGATATAAATTATAATTTACGTACATAAGGATTAATCCTAGTTGGATAAGGAATCCTTATTAGCATAGGAAGCCCTAGTTATACTAATCCTATGATCCATGCTGTAATCTCTAGATATACGTACTCTAAGAGCAGTTAAGGTTACACTTTTTTTGTTCATAATTGAGAGATATACGTTTTTGTGAGGAAGAGTAATCCTAGCAGTTGTGAGCCTACTATCTTTGGAGTAAGGTGTATACGAGGGATACAATAGAAGTTCAAAAATTGAGTTTGAGCAGTTGATTCGTATTTATTGTTGTTACTTGTTATTCAGGATCAAACTAGAGAGATCTCGAAAATATGATTCTAATAATGTAGATTAGACTATACTAATCAGATCAAAATTTTTTACATTATACGTATGCACTATAGTCAAGTCATTAAAAATTTTGCAGTACTCAACATAATCATTATTTCAAATTAATAAGATCTTTAGTTAGATGTGTTTGTTTCATCTTATTCCATCTCAATTCACTAACGAACGTTTTAGGTTATGTTACAAGTTTGGTTATAAGATAAATTTTTAGTAAAAGAATAAGTCGATCTTTATAGTGTAATTTTAATTTAGTTATTCTTATCACTGTATATTAATATCACAGATATCAGAAAGATAGTTTAATCGAGTATAATGTAATTTTAATTTAGTTATTTCCATATAGTATAATCAAGTAAGGAAAATAGATATATATGTATATATATATGCACAAAAATTACCTAAACCTAGCATTGTTCGACTTAAGGAGGTTTGATACTATTTTTTTTTTAAAATATAATTAGCCTATACGACGTAATGTTTTACACAAATGTGAACTCCTAAAATAGCTAAGCCTAGGGAGTGAAATGATTCTGAATACATAGCAACTGTCATATGTAAACATTTAAGCTTAGCATATAAAACTATAATTAAAAATTTTAGTTGTTCTCATCATAGTATATTTATTATATTAAGTAAATATAATAAATATAAAAATAATCAATAATTATTTACACACATAAATCACGTGCATGCAATGATTTAGCTAACATTTATATTAAAAAAATATCAAAAAATATTTATTTTACTTTGTGCATTGCACAGGTAAGTTGCTAGTCTATATTAATATCTATAAAATGATGCCACTATTTCCGTGGTTATGTTGAGTAACTCGTTTTGTGTGACCCTTAATTTTTAATTAATAATTTATTTTCTTAAATAAAAAATAATATTTAGTTGTCTTTTTAGTTTATTGTTTGTTTAGGTAAAGAAATACTTTGATTTTCATAAATTTTTATTATTGGTATGAAATTTATCCCATTATATGTTGCATTTATTAAATTCAAATGAAAATAAATTTTATAATCTCTCTAATTTGTAATTATTAATTTGCTCATTATACTAACAATTTATTTATTTTTATATAGAAATATATAAAACAAATGAGTATATTAATACTTAATTAAGATTAAACATAAATAAATACACAATAAAATGACATGAAATACATATAATTAAAAATTATTACATTAAAATTTTTTAAAAAAATCGCGTTAATCCAACAAGCCGAAACTAGTAAATAGCAATAAGAATAGTAACAAGCCGAAACTAGTAAATAGCAATAAGAATAGTAATAGTAAAGGGTAACCACACTTTGCTTCTCGTGTTTGACTAAAAATAACATGACTGTTATGTAATCTAAAAATAAATATATAATCTCTTTTAATTTGAACTTAATTATAAAATATATAGGCACTATTTAAATTAGTGGCAACTTTGTCACAAAAATGATGATTTTTCTCTTTGATGTTAAAATAAAAGTTGTACTTTGTAGAGACATCTTTATCATTTATCAAATCTGTTACGATTCTATCTATTTTGTAAATAAATTCAAAAATACAAATAAGTTATGTGTTATCTTATTTCTACTCAAATTACAAGGGTAAAGTGTAATTACCCTAACACTAAATAAGTAAATATGTGCGTCCCGCAACGAGAACATTTAGGTGTGTGAGCGAGTATTTAATAGTTTTAAAGTGCTAAAAAAGGTTGAATGTTTTTGTGAGTTACTCTTGAGTTGCTATAAAAAAAAACAAATGGGCTACGTCTTGGTGAGTGAGGTGTTCTCGAGTCCATTTCAGTCAAGGACAGTGTGACTGTTCATAAGTGCAGTTGCAACTTTACGACTCATGTTCGGGAACTGAGTTTGTGCTTTGAGCTGATGTCCCATATTAGAGACGTTTGAGTGTGTAAGTAAGTATTTAATGATTTTAGAGTGTCCGTAAAAAAATTAAATTATTTTTGTGTTCTGTGTTGTTATAAAAAAATAATAAAATAAAATAAAATAAATAAATACGAAGTTCGGCTATGTCGTAATATTGACAAAAGATGATGGCCTTTTCTAAAGCGGAGCTCTTTAATTGGCTCTCCCGTCTGTATCGCCCCTCTGATCCTCATATTTTCTTGCGTCTCTCTCCGTGCCGCTCTGTCGGCATTTCTCTCTCCATGCTTGCGTCTCTCTCTCCCTGCCCCGCTCTTCGCAGTTCTCTCTCTCTCTGTGCGCCTCTCTTCTTATTTCTCTCTCTGTGACTTCCTTCTTTCAGTTAAGAAAGCGAAAGCAAATAGAGAGAGAGAGAGGCTCTCGAGAGAAATTCAATAATGGCTTTGAAACTGAATCAAATGACCGTCCAATCATACAAGTTATCATCATTTTGTCTCCCCCAATCGGGCAATCTCAGATCTCACAGAGTTTTCATGGCGTCCACTCTTAACTCTGCTCCTACGTGAGTTCTTTTATTATTTCTTCTCTCTTTCTCTCTCTCTCTCTCTCTCTCTCTCTCTTTTTTTGGCCTATATGCACATAGGTATCGTCAAATGTTGCTGCTCGGCTTTGTCATTGATCTAAGTTGATATATTTGGGTCTAAATCAGCTAAATTTCTTGTAAGATTGGTTTTTCTTTATTTAATGATTTGGGCAATATCAAGACTCTAGAAATTTGTTTGTATTTTGAAAATTCACTTTTATTGCTGTCAATTGGGCAATATTTTAAAACTAGGATATAAAAGTAGTCTCTCTCTGTCTCTCTCCCTCTCTCTCTCTCTCTCTCTCTGATAGTTATTAGTTGCTTCTTTTTTTTTGCTTTTATTCCTCGTGTGCCTAGGCATGGTATGAAGCTTGGCATTAGTGTAACCTGCAGTTTTTCCCCCAGGAGTTATGGTTCCATTGTATTTTGATTTGGGCATACCGGTGAATTGTATGTTGGGCTTGCTCCCTGTGCAGTTCTCATATTGTTTATACATAATTCTGACCGTGAAAAATGAAACATATAAGAGTAGAAAATAATTTCGTCAATGTTCATTCATCTTTATGTGTATTATATTAGCTTTTCATTTGCCAGTTTTGGTGCCTTTTGTCCATGCCAAGCTTGAACAGCCCTTATCAATTTATTATACCCCTATGCAAAGCAATTTGAGAACAGTGAGTCTGTTCAGAGAGGGATGCATGATTGTCCTGGAATTCCACCTTCCCACCTATTTCTGGCTATTCTTTTATTTTTCTTTCGTTCCATGTTGGTGTGCAAATGTGATCTCTACGTGCCTTTCGGCTTCATGAATTCCTAATTATGGTTTTCTACATCCCCCGTATTGATTTCATGCTTCTAAACTTCATTTTGTTTATAGAGGGGTTGAGAATGTGAAGAAGCCTTTCGGTCCCCCACGAGAGTTGCACGTCCAAGTGACCCATTCCATGCCTCCTCAGAAGATTGAGATCTTCAAATCTTTAGATGATTGGGCTGAGAATAACTTATTGGTACACCTTAAGCCTGTGGAGAAATGTTGGCAACCAAGTGATTTTCTACCAGACCCAGCCTCTGATGGATTTGATGAGCAAGTCAAAGAGCTGAGGGAAAGATCAAAGGAGATTCCCAATGACTATTATGTGGTGTTGGTTGGAGATATGATCACAGAGGAAGCCCTACCAACTTATCAGACTATGCTTAACACTTTAGATGGAGTTCGAGATGAGACAGGTGCAAGCCCCACTCCTTGGGCTATTTGGACAAGGGCATGGACTGCCGAAGAGAATAGACATGGTGACCTTCTCAACAAGTATCTTTACCTATCTGGACGGGTTGATATGAAGCAAATTGAGAAGTCAATTCAGTACCTGATCGGGTCTGGAATGGTGAGTTCTTTCAAGTTCCAGTATATTTTCTGAGGTGTAGCTATTTAGTTGCACTATAAGCTTGGGAATTCTTCATAGGGGAGACTATTAGTAAAATTTGTTTAGGGAAGCCTTCAAATATTTTTCAAATTAGTACTTCATCATAAAACTTTAACCCACAGGTTCCCATTTAGCTTGCTGCACTTCTCTAGCAGAATCCTCCCTTTTGTTTGTTTGTTTCGAGGGGAGGGAGGAAGCAAAAGTGAAGCCTATACAGCAATCTTAAGATAATGCAGTCTGCTGAAATTTCTGATTTTTAACCTTAGGTTAGTTTTTTCTTGGCTTTTGTAATAGTTTTAACAGAATAATCGTCATCTGGGATATTAAGGGGGAAAGAAAAATACAGTCATGTCGATCTTTTATGCTGCAGTAGATAATCCTATTATCTCTTTTCTGTTTTCTTTCAATATATGTTTCATGCAAAGCTTTTGATTACCTTGAAGACTCTGGATTCAGTGGTCAACAATCAGTCTCTCTCTTCCTGGTAACAGTACGAATAGGAGATCCAACATGCAATTTGTTCAATGCAAAAAGCAACCAATGTTACTTATCAAAACCAAAAGGCAACCCATGTTGCCTGAGGCACCAAATACTACTGCTCGATGGCAAATAGTTGACTCCCTTTTCATACCTTAGTTTGGACAAGCCTATTACATCTACATGCTTGGAGCTTAGATGGGGATGCAATTTAGAAAATTTAGATCTTAACACAAGGTTTTATGTGCCTCATTACTTTCATTTCTTAATGTTTAAGAGACCTCCTTGTGTGTGTGTGTGTGTGTGTGTGTGTGTGTGTGTGTGTGTGTGTGTGTGTGTGTGTGTGTGTGTCTGCACCTGCACCTGCACTTTTGGTATTATTGTCATTTTCAGCTTGTAGAGTTCAACCACGGATCTGTTTGGAATGCTTGTCCCTTTCTGGAGGACTTCATTTTTTTTTCCTTTTCATTTCTCTCGCCCTTCTGTGTTTGGATTCAGTTTAAAATTTCCTCTTGGTCCTGCAATCATTAGGATCCTCGGACAGAAAACAACCCTTATCTTGGTTTCATCTACACTTCATTTCAAGAGAGAGCAACCTTCATTTCCCATGGGAACACTGCTCGGCTTGCCAAGGAGCACGGAGACATGAAACTGGCACAGATATGTGGTACAATTGCAGCAGATGAGAAGCGCCATGAAACCGCATATACCAAGATTGTTGAGAAGCTCTTTGAGATAGACCCAGATGGCACTGTCTTGGCTCTTGCGGACATGATGAGGAAGAAAATCTCCATGCCAGCCCACTTGATATATGATGGTCAGGACGACAACCTGTTTGAACACTTCTCTGCTGTTGCACAGCGGCTTGAAGTGTACACTGCCAAGGACTATGCTGACATATTGGAATTTCTAGTAGGAAGATGGAATGTAGAGAAGTTGACAGGTCTTTCTGGTGAGGGAGGCAAAGCACAAGATTATGTATGCGGACTGGCTCCAAGGATTAGAAAATTGGAGGAGAGAGCTCAAGGCAAGGCCAAGCAAGCATCTGCTGTTCCATTCAGTTGGATCTTTGGTAGAGAAATTAAGCTCTGAAAGCAGCATGGAAGGTAAGTCAGCTACTCCATCACGGTTAATCTCTCTTCATAGAATTATAGAAGAAAGAAATTGAAAGAAGGTACAATTTCATTTTATGGTCCCTTCTGTCTGAGGAAATCTGCTGGGAGTTGGGTTAAACAAAAGCATGTGCATACACTTCTTTTTTTCTGATGTTGGCAGCATCAATCGGGAAAAGAGGATCTAGCTAGCTAGCTAGCTATGTGTTTATCTGTTGGGAGCGGTGTTTCTCTTAAATGTGTTTCATATGAATACTATATTTTTCTTAATGCCTTGCAGTCTCTATATGATGGTTACAATAATTCAACTACGATGATGCCTTGTATGTAAAATAGAAGCTCATGCCATGTTGCTGGGTGCAATCGCGAAAATTAGCAACCATGCTCA
Organism: Euryodendron excelsum; assembly: GCA_033060915.1. Lineage (NCBI taxonomy): Eukaryota > Viridiplantae > Streptophyta > Magnoliopsida > Ericales > Pentaphylacaceae > Euryodendron > Euryodendron excelsum. The sequence continues at coordinate 41,463,931 of CM065390.1, read as the reverse complement.
ACCAAAGCTGTTAGATACTCAGTTTTAATCTACTTGTAATTAACAAGTCCTCGTTTTCATTATATCAATCAGACAGTATTCTCATATGGATTGTGTGTCATGTTTTTGCATTTATGATTGTGTTCTATTATTTTGCATATTTCTTGTGCCTCCTCCTCCTCCTACTCCTCCTAGGTGTTTTTAAAGTGGGGTATTTAGTTAATGCTAACTAATTAGCTTTGCCTCACCTAGTATATGTAATATGCATGTATGAAGGGGTGGTGGGTCTGGTCTGGTGGCTTGGTTGATTAGGAAAGTGGTTAGAGGGTCTTTTACCTATTTATTAGTTGTTGGAAGTAGATGAAGAGAGGTTGTTGGTTCTCTGGTAGGCTATCAGTACTCGCAATTGAATACCAATGCTGCTCAGAAAAAAAAAGAAGAAGGTACAATGGATTCAAAATGGTGCATCTGCCCATCTCCCACCTCACCAACCAATAAATGCCCAACCCCCAACATTCTCAGCAAACTCTCTCTTAGTCACAGAAATTTTCTGGCTATCCAAACTGTCAAAAAATTGTACCTGTAAAGGAATTCATACTTGTAATTTATTCATGTTAGTCGAACTTTGAAATTCGGTCATATGCGTATTAGAGTAGTTATTATATAGTACATGGTTTTGATTCCCGTCACTACTAAAAGAATTATATGTACATGATGTATATGATGTGTGTAGTTAGGAATTGCCCAAACAATGGAGGTGCTACTAATTTTTAATTAATGGTGATGCTATTACCATGCAAAATATATTCAAACATCATACTGTATATCCTTTTTTTTTATTTTTATTTTCCCTTATCAATCTAGCCAAACATTGAAATTCAGCAGAACATTGAAATTCAGCTGAACAACCTTTTCTTTTTTTCTTATTTTTTTACCTTGTGAGAAAGTATAGCACTGACGGCAAAAAAAAAGAACAACAATTTTAGTTATTTTATTATCTTTTTCTCTCACTATTTTTTTTTTTGATTCTGTTTTATTTTATTATTTTTTTTTCTTGATAAATCCGAGTTCCAAATATGGATATGAGCAAAATGCATAAAGCATGGGGAAGCTAATTAATAAGAAACTAAAAGCTTTCATTTTGCCAAAAATAAAAGAAAAGGCATGGTTTGCGGCAATCCAGAGCTCTCGTTGTCTCATATTGTGATTATGATATCGGGAGGGCGGGGGATGTGTTTGTGAATTGAACGATACAAACTCCGAACGGTCTCTGTTTCGATCCCCAAATGCTTTGTTTCCCTTCCCACCCTATCCTCCTCTCTATATTCATCAATCACTCCATTTATTGCGATCAGTGTGGATTTTGCCCCTAAAAATTCCTCCCAAATAGAAAGAATTTTGCCTAAATCAGCTTCCTTCCATTTATTGCGATCAGTGTGGATATGCCCCTAAAAATTCCTCCCAAATAGAAAGAATTTTGCCTAAATCAGCTTCCTTCCACAAAAGCAAGAGAGAGACCAAGAAGAAGAAGAACCCAATTGTTCTGGGTCGACTACCACCACTTTAATTTTAAAATGTCTCCACATAGAATACATGTAAAACGCGTACATGAAACAATAATATCAATCAAATCCACCAACCCCCCAAAAAACAATAAAAAAATGAAAGAATGATTTCACAAAACAAACAGATTGAATTAACTGCTAAACAACAGATTGAATTATATATTAGACTTGGAAAGGCCATGGCCAATTTTTCATCTCCTCCTCCTGCTGCTGTACCTTGGCACTGCTCCTCTTCATTGCAGACGAGGCATCACCAATCCCATTCACATATGCATTGTACTTCAAGAAAAATGCAAGCGCTAACACCACGAACTCCAAGCAGAAGATCAGAACACACAACCCACCTGCCAACTTCAGTATCACTACGCCATCTTCTTCCCTCACGTAAGACTTCAAGTTCCCTAGAAATTCTGCTGTTCCGGTGAAGATGAGCACCGACACTGAACCTTGGAATATTGCTGTCAGGACTGTAGCCACCATGTGAACTCCGTACCACCTGCCTGCCCCTGAGGAGGCGGCGGCACAGCCAGATATGGCGCCTGCGATGGTGAAGATGTGGAGGAGGATGAGGAAGAATCCGCAGAGGGAGGGGATGAGGCGGAGGGAGAGGGTGAGGAAGATGCAACTGGAGGCTGCACCTAAGAGTATGTAGTTGCAGAAGAGGAAGACCTTGTGTGTGTGGTAATGTGATGAGCTTGGCCCTGGGTTGTCGTTGTTGTTAATGGTGGAGAGACCCATATGGAAAATCGGTGGAAATCCAGCAACTTTTGTCAGATTCTGGCGAGAGAGTGTGCTGAACGGGCAAAGACTACGATTTAATGTTTGAGGATAGTGAGAAGAACATGGTGAACGTATATATATATATATATATAGAGTGAGTGAGAGAGAGAGAGTGAGAGAGAGAGCGTAACGGTCATATTTGACTCGTGGAAATACGACCGTTGTAGACCTGTTAAAAAGCAAGGTGCATGAAACGGCTAGTTTTTGTCCGGCGGTGCTCTTTTTTTATTTGTTTTTTTCATTGTTTTCATTTTTTTCATTTTTTTTTGTGTGGCTATAAGTAGAAAATTCATACAAATAATAAAACGATTGAATTATTTTACTTTAAAATAGGACACTCATCTGAAGTGCTCTTAATTACCAAAATTACTATTGTCAAACTGTCCTTATGGAATTTTTCATATAAATCTTATTTTTCTTTATTTTTTCTTCTTCTTTCCTTTTTGTAGATGTCACTTTGTTTTTTCTTGATTCATCTTATATGCATAGTTAGTATAATACGGGATAACAAAAGAACAATTATAATATGTATAAGTTTAATATGATTTTTTTAAAAAAATATAAAAACAAAATTCGGCATAAAAATACAAGTATTTAATTATCCAGCTTTCATACCAATATTAGTTAAAAAGTCGGGACAAAAAATACAGTAACATTTATAAGTAATTTTTTCTTATATATATTAGTAGGAAGAAATTTTATCTTATATATATATATATTAATTTTTTTAAAACATATCATTCACAAACAGCTAAATTAAAGTGCTAGATAAATATATTTTTTATTTATTTTATTTTATTACTTCAATATTTGATGTAAGAATTGGTTGATTTATCAAATTTAATTCTTAATTTGATAATTTGGGTATTAATAAGAAGTTAAAAAGAAGTATGGTTAATAATTTAAATATATTAAGCATTAGGAAAAATATCACAAATATATATGACATGATACTAGTAAAGATACACAAACATGAACTATACAAGATTTTTCTATAATTGATAAAGTTGAAAGAGTTTAATGGTCAATAATTGTACTATTATAATTATCTATTAAGTATAGAATTAATAATATGCTAAAATTATATTAGATTATATCTAATTTTTAATTGAGGTTTTTCAAAAGTATAAATGTTTAATAGATATACTATACGATCCAACTCAAAAAAACGAGTATTCTCATTAGGTTTTAGATTTGGATGAAAAACGGAAGTTTTTTTTATTTATTTATACGTATTTACGAGTATTATACATGAATAGTACGAGTATTTACTAACTAAAGTTATACGAGTAGAATTTTAGTACATAATTTTTAATCATAAATAATGTGGCTATTTCTTGTCAGTTTATTGTAAACCAAAACACCTACCATTATGGTGCATAACTTCAAAATATCATTGTCATTATGTGTAGTTTTCTAGATAAATAATATATACAAATATAATTTTCCTTTTTGCTTTAGGAGAATGTAGGTAATATAAAGTCTTGTCTCAAAATGACGTCACTTTAAAGTACACCATCGAGTAGAAGGGCACCTAAGTTAAATGACAGAACTTGGGACATTCATCACAACAGGACAAAGGTATTGCGGGGATTAGTAGCTAAGGATAGAAGATCGTTGGGATGGGAGGCATCACCTCAATCCCAAAGGACCTCAAGTCCCTTGGGGGTCGAGGAGAATCTTTCCGCCTTAGCCTGGCTAGCAGAGAGAATCTTAAGCACATGGCCTTAGTGGTCACGTATCATTCAAATATACATCAAGTATACCTATAAATAAACCTGCTACCCCAAGGATAAGCAAGGATAAAGAGAGGAGGCAAAGCCCTGCCAAAGTACTGAGAAAGTACCACTGCCATTCTCTCTCTGTTCATAGTCAGCTATGTCTTTCACCTCTATACGATCTTACTTGTCTGTGCTGATCTTCTGGTAATTCCTACCTCTTCAGACTCATAGATTACTTCATCTACATTAAGGCGACTTCGTTGGGGATCATAAAGTTAGTGGATGGTTAGTACACATAGCGGTCTATGAACAACTCTAAGTATGGCTGAACAAGAGGCATCATTTGGACGATAGCCAGAACATCCTCGCGTCATCTTTGATGATGCCTCCGCCCTAGGTACTATCTGGGTTATCCAGAATACTCAGGTTGAAATGCTCACAACTCTACAGAAATTGAGAGACACTATACTCGCTCTAATCCTGAGAGCAATGTCGGCCTAGCCCACGGCTAATGTTGATCAGGCTGGCTCGTCTAACATAATACCACCACCAATTCAAGTACCAACTCCACAGGTTGGGATGAATCCAACTCCTACTATTAATATAGTCTCGCCGATAGCAGAGCAGCTCATACCGGCCATGGGTGTCGCCTCTGTGGCAAAACCTGTAAGCAGCACTGACTTCGCTATTCCCTCTTAGCAGTTCGTCACTATGGCGTACATGCAAGCAATATTGCTCTAAGAGCGGACCAAATAAATTATGCCTTCATTGTCGGATCCAGACATCAAGCCACCATATCTGGCTATGATTCTTACTTTGCCTTATCACGAGGGATACATTGCTCCGAAATTACTTAGTTTCAACAGGAAGGCTGGAAATGCCAAAGAACACGTCGTTAGATTCATCAAAGCCCAAGGGGCTAATGGATCTAACATGAAACTTTTGCCTTCGGGAATTTTCCAAATCTCACGGAGAGGGGATATAGCTGGTATGTCAATTTACTTGCTGACTCTATCCTAACTTAGGAAGATATGGTCAACAAGTTTTATACAAAAATTTTCCAAGCACATGAGCGAGTCACTTCTTTCTCCCTGGTATACGAAGTCCAGTGGTTGGGGGAGGATATCCTCAGTTTCTTCTAGAGGTTTCAAGACCGGGCAGTAGAATGTCATGAGTAAGTTGAGGAAATCAAACTTGTGGAGATTTGTGTCCATAGGATGATTAGAGAATATAGAGTTTATCTCGTGAACCATTCGATCCCCACTTTCTTGGTGCTGATCGAAACCTCAGGACCACTGTCATGTCTCCAACCTGAGGAAATGGGTGGAAGGGCAATAAAAACCAAGTCGCTGCAGCATCCGCTATTTCAAAGCGAAAAGACACAAAGGGTGGTTTGAGGGGGAAGAAGCCAAAAGATTATGAAGATACCCTTCCTTACCCCTGTACTATAAATGAAGTTAAAGTCCTAGTAGAGGAATGGGTCAATGATGGGAGCTTGACACTTCTTGAAGCAAAGGGGATGGTCTCTAAGAGAGATAGAGAAAGTAGTTTGTTCTGCGTGTACCACAGAACCCTAAAGCATCCCACAGAGGATTGATGGACTCTAAAGAGAATTTTTCAAAAGAAAATCGCTGTAAAGAACTTATGCTTCAAAAACAGAAAGTAGCTCGATGTTCGAATTAACCCATACTCCAAGCATAGAGACAAGGCCAAAAATGTGAACATGGTAGCATATTATGGCCCGATTAAAACAGACGATGGATATGATGATTGCTCGAGCCAATGACGGGAGGATTATGAGCTTGACGATGATGAATTTTATGAGGTCAATATGGCATCATCCTTCGACAAAAATAAAGAGGTGGCAAACTATCAACCACCTACTGTTATGGCTGACTCTAACATGCATGCCAAGACATTACAAAATTGTACCAAGTTCAAGCAGTTCTTTGATCAGCTCAGGCTCTCAAGTAATGCTCGATTGGAAGCCACAAAGTCTATAATTCAAATAGCAGCTAATCATCATGAAGAAGCATGGGACTTGAAGCGTTAATCCCTTAAACTATTCAAGATAATTCCAGAGCTATCACATTCTTAGAGGTAGATAGAAAATACCTATTCCCAGATAATAGACCTTTGTATATGATTGTCTATATCAACGGAGTTGAATTTAAAAGAGTCTTCTTGGATGGAAGGGCATCGATAAATATCAGGCCTTAGGAAACCTTTGAAAGGACTAAAATCCTAGAGAATCGCTTGATAAATCAATTGGTGTCCATTACTAGATTTGGGGGAGAAAAGAAAGCAACCTTGGGATACATGGTCGTCGATCTTGCTGTGGGGCAGATTCAAGCTGCTACCAAGTTCTATGTAATTGACGTTGACACAAACTATCATACCATACTTGGAAGGACCTGGATGCATAAATATGGATTAGTCCCCTCGAGCTATTATCAGTGTGTGAAAGGTAAATGGGTAAGCAACATTGTTACCATCAAAGCTTTGGATTGCCTTTTCGAAGTAAACAAGGCCTATTTGTCTAACGTAGTGTTCTTCAATGAACTATTCTTTAATAAAGTGCCCTCCACCTTGAGGCCTTGCGGAGTCAAAGTCCCAAAATGGGAAGGCATGAACGACGAGGACTCCTTCAAGGTGGTGATAGTTCAGAAAAGGACAAGTGAAATAATTCTTACCTGTTCCTTGAAGATACTGAAGGTTTAAGGAGGGAAAATAATCTATTATTTATGACGGTGTGCAGGGGCAGGGCTCCCATGTGGTGACCCTGTCCCCCCATCCCCCACATAGATACTATTGGCGTCGAAAGTCGGTCTGTAAGGGTGAGTCACTCATCAAACAACTCCGATCCCCTAAACGAGACAACCCTTGGCTTTGAAGCACAGTTTGCAAGTGTAGGGTAGGACACTCACTGGGTGACCCTAATGTTACGACCAAGGATGCCCTTGGCATTAAAGGTTGATTTGAAAAGGCAAGGCACTCATTGAGTAGCATTGACCCCATGACCAAAGACGTCATTAACATCAAACAAAATGAAACATGCGATGAAGACGTGGTCGATAAACTCGAGCCTGCCCTCGAGTACATGCAAGATGGGCCAAAACCATAACAAGAAGAACTTGAAGAAGTAAACTTGAGGGTTGGTGAAGGACCCCCTCGACCAGTCTTTATAAGCAAGGGCATTATGTTAAGTAGCGTAGAAAACTCATCGGGTTATTATAGAAATACGATGATGTATTTGCTTGGAATTACTACGAGATGCCAGGACTTGATCCTATCTAGTCTCTCACCACCTAGATGTATTCCCAAATTCCAAGCCACATAAACAACTAGCAAAAAGATACCACCTAACCTAGAAGAAAAAATCAAGGAAGAAATTGAGAAGCTCCACAAAGCAGGTTTCATTGAACCTACTCAGTACCCTTCTTGGCTCGCCAACATTGCACCAGTTAAAAGGATGAATGACCAAATTAAGGTTCGTATAGACTTTCGAGATTTAAACAAGGCTTGCCCCGAAAATGAGTTCCCATCGCCTCATGTTGACACCCTGGTTGATTCCACTGTAGGATATCAAATATTTTTGTTTATGGATGGGTTCAGTGGATACAACCAGATCAAAATGGCTTCGGATGACGTATAAAAGATAGCATTCCAAACTCCTCTTGAAATCTTTTTTTACATTGTGATGCCATTTAGATTAAAGAACGTAGGGGCAACCTATCAAAGAGCCATGACGACAATCTTTCACGACATGATTCATCATACTGTGAAGGATTATGTAGATGATCTAGTGGTGAAGTCTATAGAAAGAAGAGACCACCTTGAACACCTTGAGTCGGTCTTTAAACGATGTAGGAAATTTAATATGAGAATGAACCTGATGAAGTGTGCGTTCGCAGTGACAGCTGAAAAATTTATGGGATTCTTAGTGTATAGGCACGGGATTGAGGCCAACGAGATGAAAGTCAAAGAAATCATGGAAATGCCCATTCCTCATTCACAGAAGTCATTGAAAAGCTTCTTGGGAAAAGTATCTTACCTAAGATGATTCATTCCAGCCCTAGGGGAAATCACCCTTCCATTCAGCGACTTACTCAAGAAGAATGCCAAATTCAAATGGAATGAAGGACATACAAAAGCTTTCAAAGCAGTCAAGAGAGCGTTAGCATCCCCTCAAACAATGGTGGCATCGTAACCAGGAAAACCCTTATTACTGTACTTGACCTCAACACCTCGGTCTATTGGTGCACTCTATAGTACAAGAAATAGAGGGGTAAGAAAGGCCCATTTACTATATTAACTAAAAATTAAAAGGACCGCAGTTAAGGTATATGCCAATTGAAAGGCATTGCCTCGTATTGATTTTCACTGTCCAGAAACTTAAACACTACTTCTTGGCTCACCCAGTGCAAATCATTACTTGAAGTGATTCTATCTGTTACTTACTAAAAAGGCCAGCGATGATGGGAAGGGTGGTGTGATGGCTCGTGGGACTGGCAGAGTGCGAAATCACGTGCATAGCCCTTAGAGCCATAAAAAGTCAAGCACTACTTGACCTCTTGGCCTAATTTTCAAGTGGAAGGCACGAACTAATCAATGGATCACTGCATGGTGATGGATTTGAAGCAATTTCAGCCACTATAGGCAATGAATTCTGGAATATGGGATTTGATGGTTCGTCAATAGCAAGAGGAAATGGTGGTGTAGGCATCATACTAATTGGAGAAAAAGGGCAAAGGATATAGTTGTCAAATGCTCTAACAACGAGGCCTAGTATGAAGCTCTTATACTCAGACTTCTCACGGCAGAAAAGGAAGGGGTAAAGAAACTGAAAATCTTGGGTGACTCTAATTTAGAAGTAAAAAAAGTCACTGGAAAGTTCTCCCTCAAAGAGCTAGCCTTGGCTTCCTACAGAACAAGTTCAAAGAAGTCCAAATCCACCATAAGGCCATAATAGAGAATTGTTTTCTCGATGCCCTCGGCATCGTAGGGGCAAAAACGAATATGCCCAAGGAAGAAACTACTATAGTTATTGAAAAAAGAACTGAGCCTTCTACCGCTCTGTGTCGTCACCCGTAAGATCTCCTTGGCGAGGTGATATTACTAAGCAATTGAAGACTGGACATGGAAGCTTGTTGATATCCCAATTGGCACAATTTACAATCTTGCAAGGAGAATTATACTATTGGGACAAAGGTCTCCTAGCCCGATGTGTAGGTCAGAACGAAGCTAGTCTTAAAATGAAACAACTACATTAACTATCGTGTGGAGATGGCAATATTAGACTGCACAATGCTTATTTATCTCTCCACAATAAGATTACAGATACCTATCTATTAAATTAAATTATTGATAATTAAATTTAATAGACTTATTTAATTTCTTAAGACCTTCCACTTAACTTATTTAATATATCAGATTCATAATCCACTTGCAGGGTTTGACTTAATAAAAAATTATAAACTTCCTCAATGGGATATCATCAATCCCTATACTGGAACGTGAATTCTATTAATAATTAATATTCACTATACACGAAATGTTATTGTCCAACTCATTGAGTTTATTGACCCACAAAGAATCTCATTTTTTTGTGAATCAAAATAATAAACATTACATGCACGTATCTATTTATTGTATTAGGATTAAGAGCACAAGTACTCATAATAATCATGAGGTACTAATCGTTTTATATAAAAACAATTACTTCAACCTAATCATGTTCAATACACACAAAGTGTAGTAGTGCAAGGAGTTAGAACTATATTATTCCCTATAGTCAAGATAGGCCTATCAAAACCTTGTGTTATAATCCTACTGATGGTGTGTCTAGTTCCATCTAAAACCGTAAATGATAAGCTTATATTCTATAAGAACCAATGATTTGATTTTCCGTGTCTAAGCCATACTCTACACACAAAATCATCTATTATATAGAATAAGAGATACACGTGCATAATCATTAAATAAATAACGTAATGCAAACATTACTTACACAGATTTTCATTAAAATGAGGTAACTAATTTATTAATAAATACTAAAACCATTACACAAAGCATGTCTTTTTGTATAAATTCCTAGCAATCTCCCACTTAGACTCAAAGCCATGCAGTTACGCAGCTAAGTCCCATCCCTTCGAAATGACTATCAAAAGTCTTGGCTGGTAAGTTCTTTGTAAAATGGTTTGCCAGGTTTTTTGCTGATGCAATCTTGGTAACCACCACATCACCTTTGTGCACTATATCTCGTATTAGGTGATACTTACACTTTATGTATTTTGCTCTCTTATGGGTCCTAGGTTCCTTTGAGTTAGCAACTGCCCCGCTATTATCACAATAAAGTGTAATAGGCGATTGTACTGAAGTTAATTCTCCTAGATCCAACATAAAGTTTTTGGGCCAAACGACTCCTTTACTGCCTCAGAGGCTGGCATAAATTTAGCCTCCATGGTGGAATCAACAACACATGATTGCTTGATACTCCTCCAACTAATGGCTCCACCTCCTAGGTTAAACACATTTTCTGAGGTTCTAAAATCTTTATATGACTGGAAATCTGAGTCTGTGTACCTAATGGATACTAGACTATCTGCTTGGTAAACCAACATATAATCCCTAGTCCTTTTCCAGTACTTGATTATACTCTTTACCGTAGTCCAATATTCCCCTTGGGTTCGACTAATATTTGCTCACTATGCTTACGGCAAAACTGATGTCAGGACCAATGCAAAGCATAGCATACATGAGGCTTCCTACTGTTAATGCATAGGGAACTGCCTTCATGTTCTCTACCTCAATTGGTGTCTTAGGATACTGATCTTTGGTTAAAGAGATTCCATGTCTAAAAGAGAGGAACCCTTTCTTAGAATCATGCATGCTAAAACAGGCAAGATTCTTATCGATATAAATAGCTTGTGATAAGCTTAGCATCCTATTCTTGCAACCTCGCAAAAGCTTGATTCTAAGGATGTGACCTGTGATACCTGTAATTTTTCCAATTTACTACAGTACATCTGTAATAGGACGGGAGTGTCCGGCACTCGAAAATTTGGCTAGAAAATTTCCTAGCCTGTAATTAAATAGCAAGACTCTGGCACAACACCATACTCACGTATAGTAGTGCCTGGAAACATCAAAGCCATAAACTGACTTTTCCACCACCAATTTAAGACTTCACAGGTTGGTGAAGGCCTCGGTATGGTATATTTAAATAGATTAGAATATTGCATGCAAAGCTTTATGTTTTTAGGCCATTTCACTAAATGTTACATTTATTTTATTAAAGCTCCAAATTGAAAAGGGATGACCAAACCGATGCATTATAGTTAGGCATCGCTTGGCTGCATGCATGGCCAAGTGAGTGCCCTTTTTCGTGTATACTTATATATATATATATATATATAGTGTGCACCAAATAGACATTTTTAGTTAACAATTCTTAACACACGCACACACACAGAAATCACCATACCTTACACCCTACACACCAAAATATTTTATGCCCATCCATTGCCAACTTAGTGGCTGGTTTTAGAGAGAGAGAGAGAGAGAGAGAGAGAGAGAGAGAGAGAGAGAGAGGGAATGAGGAAAATAGAGAGAGAATTTGAGAGGGAGAAAAGCCTCCCTATGGACCTGCCAACACAAGGCAATTGCGCCAGCCAAATATTACATATATGTTATATCGATATAGTGCCACCTAGTGGCTGGCATTAGAGAGAGAGAGAGTCAAAGAGAGCAATAGAGAGAGAAAGAAAGAAAGAGAATTATAAAGAGAAATATAGAGAGAGGGGAACTGTGAGAGTAAGGCAGCCAACCAAAGGCCTTGGACATGCACCCTCCCTCACTTACTGGGCAGAGTGCCCCTGCAAGTCCATAATGGCTAGCTAAAAGAGTGATAGAGGCATATAGAAAAAGGGAGGGAAACCAAGAGCGAACACCCCCATGCCCGATAACACATGCATCACCCCCACTGTACATATATGTATAGACTCTAAAACTCCCCCCCCCTCCCTCCCCAATAGTATTATACATGGTAGTTTGAAGTTAGAGAGAGAATTGTAGAGAGAAGGAGAGAACCAGGGGGAGGAGGAAGTCGGGAGAGAGAAAGAGGAGGGAAACCAGTCGAACAAGGGTACATGACCTATTCCCCTACCCTTCTCTGTCCGAAACCCGCCATAATACGGCCACCAACCCCGTCGTAACCCTAGCTAAACCAGAGGGAAGGTAGTGAGCGTTTCACAGCTGGTTAGACGAAACAGGTTAAGCCAGGGCCTGAGGCCTGTCACAGGGGCATGAGGCTCCTCCTAGACCTCTAAGAAGTCCTATAGAGGCCTCATACCTCTATGCATACACCGAAATGGCCCTAAAAATCGAGTTTATCCAGAAATAACGAGAAAACACCTAACTCCGGCCACGATTGCCTATGAGACTGGTTAGGTCCTCTTTGTCTCAACATTATGAACAAGTTTCGTGAAGAAAGTTTCTTAAGAAAACCAGGGGAAGGTGGTCAAAAAATCAGTTTCAGGTCTGGAACACTAGGGTTCCACCATGCAGTCGAGTTTTTCAGCCATAACAACCACCTCTGATCACTGTCAGTCGATCTCTGGCCATGAGAGTGTACCCCAAGTTCTTGGCAATCTTTAGGACACATATGCATGGCCAGGAGAACCACGGATCGATGACAATCGATGAGAGAAGCCCTTAGCCCCGCAAGGGAGAAGATGAAGGCACATCATTCCTTCCCCACGCGTGGGTGGTGGCGCGTGTGGGTGTGTCTCACACTCTCTAGACTTAAAATTTTTGTGGTGTGTTGCAAACACCCAAAAAAGCCTTCCCATATTTTTCTAGAATTTGTTAATATTTATATGCTTTTTTATGAATTGAAAATAGTGTTTTGACATAGAAAAGCATAAAAAATATAATATTGAAGGGAATAATATGAAATTTTGCCCAGATACCTCAAAAAATATGAGTAACCCAAAATGGAAGAGTGGGGATCACTGGACCTCTTGGCATAAATTCCAGATAATCCCTTTTAGTTCCGACACCAAGCAATTTCATCCCTGTTGGGAGACCAGAAGGATTCCAAGGACTAACCCCACCAAGGTACCCACTATATTGTGACTATTTCCTTTACTTAACACTGCTAAATTGATTATACAATCTCCAACCCTTGAACACCCAGAAGATAGGTGATTGTGGTGATTATCGATAACCGAACAAGAAGGCTAACTATCGGCTCTTTATCCAACAGATAATATGTGAATCAGTGACAACTTGATCCAAAAATATCATCAGCGTAGGAAACTCTGCCTTTTCTAAAATACAAGCTCATTTTCGTGCTTTTAAATGCTTTGTTAACTACTTTATCAGTATATTTCTTGCTATAATGATTTCAATGTTGCATTATGAGATTGCTTGTATCACTAGGGAGGAACAAGGGAGGAATAACCGAAATGTTAAAAGACCCTAAGTTTATATCATGGATGAACCTGACCAATTGGTAGACGGGGCTGCGACGACTCTGCTTTCATTAGGCTTGATACGGGCTAGATGATCTTAAATGGGATTCATTGTCTTGATGGAGGAGGAGTATCATGGGTGAACCCATTGGCTTGAATTGGCCTGAGCAGGACATACATGCAGGATCTTGGTATTGATAAAAAGAAACTATAAGGGACATATGCATGTGATATCATTCTTTTACTACACCACATTTTAAACTTGTGTATTATGAAAATTATGGAATTTCTATTGGGCTTCATAGCTCACTCTTATCTTATGGGACATTTTCATGACTTGAGGCATCAACAGGATTTCCAAAGAAATGAACATGGAAACAAGACCCACTGCTATCTTGTCTCTTTGGGAGAATATGAGTTAATTAGTCTCTTTGGGCTATTGTTGTAATGAGACTTAAAGCTGAAGTTCCACTAGCTTTCTTTCATGTTATAACAATAAACATGACTTTTCAGATTGTGTTGAGGTCTATGCTTATGTATTATTGCTATCTATAACCCCCATAACCCTAACACCCTTTGTCTTGACCTAGAGAAAGTGAAGTGTGTCATGACAAAAGTTGGTATCAGAGCACAGTTTTAGGTCATTTGGGAATTAAACATCTTACTTGTTGAATACATCATTTACGTTACCTTTCTAGTATCGAGTGAGTGTTGATTCTAACCCTTCTGTACAAATGAATCTATTAATATGGGATGACTTGCTTATGCATCAACTTAAGGTCGAGGGTAACCTAAGAGATAACTGAAGTGTAGTGACTAGAAACCAGGCTAAGGCTTTACTTAAGGCTGAGATAGCAGGAGTTGGTCAGCGATGGGGAGTTCTTCATAGGAGTGTTCAGGACTCTATTATCCAACACAGGGTGACTTCTCTGAAAGAAATAGTTCAGGAGGTTACAGAGATTGTAAGCAGTCTCGCTGAGTATCAACATCTAATACTAAGCATGCAGTTTTCCAGAGAGTTACCTATTCTGGGAGTTCAAGGGCATCCTAAGCCACCCCCACCGCACCTAGCTACACAGGGACAACAGTCTGCCTCGCCTATGGCACTGCCTCTTACTTACCGGCCACCATCTCCCGAGTATCACCCATTGACTCCCGAGGTGTTTGTGTACGACCTTACCCTAGTGGCTAGCCCTGTTATACCGGTGATATCTAGCACCCTGGTGATAGATGTTTTAGACAGTGAGGAAGAACTTGAGCAGGAGATGAGTATGTGATATAGGAAGGAAATGGTAGCATGACTATGGTTGTATATGTGTGTCTGCTCCTACTAGTAACCATGTTAGTGTGCGACCCTCCGAATTTTGGATAGTCATAGATTGGGGGGGGGGGGGGGGGGGGGGATAACGAATCGGAAGTGTTAAGTTATTTTATTGTATTTACTTAACACCTTATGTACTTTTCTTTTTTTATGTAACTACTACCAGCTTTGTGAATCTTATAATGGTGTCTTGACTTATGATTTAACGAGATAGGAATCTAACTTAACTTAATAACAATTTTAGATGGCAAGGAGAAGAACTGGAGTGGGAACTAGTGAAGGCAATGATACCCCATTCAATACTCAATTAGATCATATTTTGTAAAGTTTGCAAGTGGTGACCAATCTGCTGCAACAACAGTATCAAAATCAGCAGGCACCACTAGCCCCCAAACCTCAAAGAGCTGCACCAATGCCAATACCCAACCTAAACCCTGAGGAGAGACAGACAAAGCTGCTTTGAGAATTTCAAAAACAAAACCCTCCAAAATTCGTAGGAGAACCCAATCCTTTAATAGAAAAACAATGGCTCAAATAGACCTATAAGGTGTTAGACATTGTAGGAACACCCATAGAATATCAGGTAGAGTTCGCAACTTACTGTCTTGAGGGAGAAGCAAATTTCTGTTGGGATTCTTTGAAACACATGAGGGATGTAAGGAACCTAACCTAGGAGGAATTTGTGGTTCTTTTCCATAACCATTACTTTTGAGAGATAGTAAAAGATGCAGAGATGGAGAAATTTGTGTAGCTTCAGTAAAATAACAAGACAGTGCGTCAGTATGTGGCCATATTCTTGGAGTTATCTAGATTTGCCCTAGATTTTGTGCCCACGGAGGAAAGGAAAACTCTAAGGTTTCTTAAGGGACTGAGACCTGCAATTCGTTCTCGAGTTGTCGCTTTTATAGGTCAACAATTTTCTAAACTCATTGACCGAGTCATGTTGATAGAACAAGAATTAGATGGACAACAACAAGCAATAAGTCGGAGAGAATCGGGCAGAAATATGAGAAGTTCCTCTAGCTTTAACAACACTAGATGCCCAAACCTGAGATACCAACCCTACCCTTCCAATTCTAGGGGAACATCAGAGAATGGACCCATTTGCTATAATTGCAACCAGAAAGGCCATTTAAAATGAGACTGCCCATAGATCATGAGAAATGGGAATGATTATGGCAATCGACTACCTTCACGAGTGCCACCAACTTGAAATTTCCCAACTACCTCCATATCGATGTCCCATCTAACTACGGCAAGAAGACCTGCAACTATCTCATTCAATTCCAATTGAGTGAACCCAAAAGGGGCAGAAAAAGGAAAACAAATCAGTAATACCAGTTCACCCTGAATGTTCGTTATTCCTACGACTAGAGAAAACTACAAGAATCCCAATACCGTGATTGAAGGTATGATCTTACTTTACAACATATGAGTCACAGTATTATTTGATTTTGGAGCTATGCATTCATTTATCTCTAAGAAATGTGCAGATGATTTAGAATTACCCACTGAATCCCTAGCTATACCACTTAGCATTCAGATGCCCACTAGTAGAACAGTTGTGGTACCGGTAGGATGTCCATCTAGTAGTATACGGATAGGTACTTTTGAATTTATGGTTGATTTGGTCCAGATAGACTTGGAAGGATTTGATGTAATCTTAGGAATGGATTAACTAGCAAAGAATAAGGTAGTCATGGATTGTAGTCAGAAGACATTGACTTTATGGCATCCTAGTGGATGTATGGTACATTTTCCAGATGAAAAGGGCACAAACTTGGTACAACCTTTGGTGACTCTTCGAGAATGACAAAAGATGGCAGAAGTGTTGGGAATTTATACTAAAAGACATGCTTTGTGAAGTGACTTTAGTATTTATTAATAAATTAGTTATTCCATTTTAATGAGAATCTGTGTGAGAAATGTTTGCATTGCGTTATTTATTTAATGATTATGCATGTGTGTCTCTTATTCTATATAGTAGATGATTTGGTGTGTAGAGTACGACTTACACACGGAAGATCAGATCATCGGTTCTTATGGAATATAAGTTAATCGTTTGCAGTCTTAGATAGAAATGGACACACCATCAGTAGGACTGTAGTACAAGGTTTTAATAGGTCTGTCTTGACTGTGGGGAATGGTATAGTTCCAACTCCTTTCACTAGTACACTTTGTGTGTATTGAACAGGACCGTGTTGGGGTAATTGTTTTTATACTGACTATATAAAACAATTAATACCTCATGATTATTATGAGTGCTTATGCTCTTAGTCCTAATGTAATAAATAGACACGTGCATGTAGTATTTATTGTTTTGATTCATAGAAGAGTGAGATTCTTTAAGGGTCAATAAACTCAGTGAGTTGGACAATGACATTACGTGTATGGTGAATATTTATTATTGATGGAATCTACGTCCCCGTATAGGGATTGATGATACCCCCTTGAGGATGCTTATAAGTTTTGATTATGTCAAACCCTGCAGGTGGATTATGAATCCGACATATCAAATAAGTTAAGTGGAAGGTCTCAAGGAATTAAATAAGTCTATTAAATTTAATTGTCAGTAATTTAATTTAATAGACGGGTATCTGTAATCTTAACGTGGGGAGATAAATAAGCATTTAATAATATGGAGCTCGAAATATAATTTCTAGTATAACAGGGAGTGCATTTATAATTCCTTAGTGGTATGAATTATAATTTACGTAAATAAAGACTAATCCTGGTTGGATTAGGAGTCCTTATTTGCGTAGGAAGCCCTAATTATACTAATCCTATGGTCCCTGTTGTAGCCTATATATATACGCGCTCTAAGAGCTGCTAGGGTTACACACTCTACACATAATTGAGAGATACACGATTTTGTGAGGAAGAGAAACCCTAGCAGCAGCGAGCCCACTCTCTATAGAGCAAGGCGTGTACGAGGAATACAGCAGAAGTCCGAAGGTTGAGTTCGAGCTTGCTGATTCGTGCTTGGTGCTGATTCTTGTTTTCGAGATTAAACTAGAGAGATCTCGAAGGTACGATTCCAATCACGTAGATTAGGCTATGCTAATCAGATCAAAATTTTTGGTAGTATGCGTATACACTATAGCCAGGTCGTGGGAAATTCCGCAGTCCCCAACAAGAAGGGTGTTTTTGCTTTCTTAACACTTTGTTAGAAGATAGTGAGAGCCTGATCAAGATCAGAAAATTACCTGTGGTAGATGAGTTCCCTGATGTTTTTCCTGAGGATTTACTTAGAATAGGCCCAGATCAGGAAATAGAATTTATAATCGAGTTGTATATAAGAACAACTCTTATATCCATTGCACCTTATAGGATGGCCCCAGCAGAACTTAATGAACTAAAGATACAGTTGGATGAGTTATTAGAGAAAGGGTATATTCGCCCCAGCTCATCGCCCTGGGGAGCACAAGCGTTATTCGTGAAAAGTAAGGATGGAAGCCTCAGGTTATGTATAGACTATCGATAGTTGCATAAGGTTACCATTAAAAATAGATATCCATTTCTTAGAATCAATGACTTATTTGATCAATTCAGAGAAGCAACATATTTTTCCAAGATAGTCCTAAGATCAGGGTACCACCAGCTAAAAGTAAGGGAGTCCGACATACCCAAAACTACCTTTAGGACCGGCTATAGCCACTTTGAATTTGTGGTAATGCCCTTTGGATTAACTAATGCACCTATTACCTTTATGGATATGATGAATAGAGTGTTTTAAGCCCAGCTAGATCATTTTGTAATTGTCTTCATAGATGATATTCTTATATACTCGCCTAATGAGGAGACCTATATGAAACACCTAAGAATCACTCTGTAAATCTTGAGAAAACATCAGCTTTGCACTAAGAAAAGTAAATGTGATTTTTAGATGAGGGAAGTAAAGTTCTTAGGGATTGTAGTGTTAAAAGAAGGGATAGCAGTAGATCCTGCAAAGATAGAAACAATAATAGATTAGAAGAGACCCTTTACTGTATCACAAATTCAAAGTTTTCTAGGATTAGCAGGATATTTCTGACGATTTGTGGAAGGATTCTCTAAAATAGCAGGCCCTCTTACTCAGCTAACCCGGACAGGAGTAAAGTATGTATGGACAGACAAATGTGATGAAGCATTCAAACTACTGAAGGAAAAACTAATTACTGCACCTGTTCTCACTCTTCCAGTAAGTGAAAAGCCTTATGTAGTTTACACTGATGCCTCCCATAGAGGATTGGGATGTGTTCTGGTGCAAGAAGGAAAAATTATAGCTTATGGATCGAGACATCTCAAAAAGCATGAACAAAATTATACTACTTACAACCTAGAAATGACTACAGTAATCTTTGCCCTTAAGATCTAGAGATGTTATTTGTGTGGAGAAAAGTTTGAGTTATTTATAGGCCACAAAAGTCTTAAATATATTACCACTTAGAAGCACTTGAACTTAAGGCAAATAAGGTGGATATAATACATGGAGGACTACGACTTCACCTTATAATATCATCCGGGCAAGGCAAATGTTGTGGCAGATGCCTTAAGTAGGAAAAATCAAAGTCACATGAGTAGTATTGTGTTAGAAAAATGGAAGACTGTTCAGTTACTAGAATCCTATGAAGAGCTAGAAGATAAGGAGCATTGTTTACCATTCGAATACATTCCCGAACATTAGAAGAAGTTAGACAGGCCCAACAAAGAAATCCAAAAGTACAAGAGATAAGGGAGAGAATGAACAAAAGGACAATTAAACTAGGATGGGCCGTAAATGCTATAGGTGAAATCTGATTCAAAGATAGGTATTTTGTAATAAGTGAGGACGAGTTAAAACAAAAGATTCTGTCTGAAGCACACCATTCTAAGTTTATGATCCATCTAGGAAACACCAAGATGTACCAAGATCTTAAGCAACAGTATTATTGGAAGGGAATGACGAAGGATGTCGCAAAGTCTATGGCATAATGCCTCACCTGCCAATAAGTAAAAGCTGAACACCAACGACCAGGTGGATTATTACAACCCTTGCCAATAGCAGAATGGAAATGGGAACACATCACCATGGACTTCATCACTAGACTACCCAGAACCCATCAAGGATGGGATATGATTTGGGTAATCCTAGACCGGTTGATAAAAACTGCTCACTTCTTACCTATTAAGTATACCGACAACCTTAGTACACTAAGTAGGTTGTATCTAAAGGAGATACTACGACAGCATGGAGTGCCTAAAACCATTGTATCAGATCACAACCCAAGGTTTGCTTCGTAGTTTTGACAGAGTTTACAAAAAACCTTAGGAACCCAAGTATGCATGAGTACAGCTTACCGCCCACAGACGGATGGTCAATTCGAGAGAGTTATTCAAATCCTATATGATATGCTTCATGCTTGTGTGTTAGATTTTCAAGGAACTTGGAGTGATCATATACCATTAGACGAGTTTGCCTATAACAACAGTTACCAAACAAGTATAGAAATGGCCCCATATGAAACATTGTATGGGCGACCTTGTCGAGCACCTAACTATTGATTAGAACCTAGAGATAAATTCTTATACAGACCAAAGATCATTCGAGAAAACCACAGAGAAAGTAAGTCTCATACAACGAGTTAGAGCTACCCAAAGCAGATAGAAGAGTTATGCAGATCAGCGTAGACGACCCTTGGAATTCTAAGTAGGCGACCAAGTATTCTTAAAGATAATGCCCCATAAAGGTGTGATCCATTTTGGCAAGAAAGAGAAGCTTGCTCCTCGATTTATTGGACCTTTTCGTATTTTGGAAAGAATTGGACAAGTGGCATACTGACTAGAATTACTTTAGGAATTGGATCGAATACATGACATATTCCATGTATCTATGCTGAGAAAATACCAGCTTGACCCTACTTATATAATTCAATGGGAGAATGTCACGGTACAACCTGATCATTCGTAAGATGAAGGACCGGGTAAGATAGTCGACTGTCAAGTAAGAGTATTGAGAAATAAAGAGATTCATTTAGTCAAGGTAATATGGCGACACCATGGGGAAGAAGAAGCAAAGTGGGAAATAGAGACGAATATAAGAGTAAGGTACCCTCACCTATTCGAGACTAATTTTGAGGACAAAATTTTCTAAAGAAGGTAAGACTGTGATACTCGTAATTTTTTCAATTTCCTGCAGTACATCCCTAATAAAACGGGAGTGTCTATCACTCAAAAATTTGGCTACAAAATTTCCTAGCCCGTAATTAAACAACGAGACTCCGGCACGACACCATACTCACGCATAGTAGTGTGGAGAAATATCAAGGCCATAAATTGACTTTTCCACCACCAATTTAAGACTTCACACGTTGGTGAAGGCCTCAATATGGTATATTTAAACAGATTTGAATACTGCATGCAAAGCTTTATGTTTTTAGGCCATTTCACTAAATGTTACATTTATTTTATTAAAGCACCAAATTGAAAAGGGATGACCAAACACATGCATTATAGTTAGGCATCACTTGGCTGCATGCATGGCCAAGTGAGTGCCCCTTTTCGTGTATACTTATATATATATAGTATGCATCAAATATACATTTATTGTTAACAATTCTTAACACACGCACACACACACACACACACACACACATCACCACACCTTACACTCTACACACCAAAATATTTTATGCGCATGCATTGCCAATTTAGTGGTTGGTTTTAGAGAGAGAGAGAGAGAGAGAGAGAGAGAGAGAGAGAGAAAAGAGAGAGAGAGAGAGAGAAAATAGAGAGAGAGAGAGAGAGAGAGGAAAATAGAGAGAGAATCCGAGAGGGAGAAAAACCTCCCCATGCACCTACTAACACAAGGCAATTGGGCTAGCCACATATTATATATATTATACCTATATAGTGCCACCTAGTGGCTGGTAATAGAGAGAAAGTTTGAGAGAGAGAGAGAGAGAGAGAGAGAGAGAGAGAGAGAGAGAAAGAGAATTATAAAGAGAAATATAGAGAGAGGGAATAGTGGGAGTGAGAAGCCAACCAAAGGCTTTGGTCATGCACCCTTAAACATTTGCCCTTCCTCACCTGCCAAAAGAGTGATAGAGGCATAGAGAGAAAGGGAGGGAAACCAAGAGAGAACACCCCCATGCCAACAACACGTGCACCACCCCCACTATATATATATATATATATGTATAGACTTTGAAATGTTTCCCCCCCAGTAGTATTATAAACGATAGTTGAAAGTTAGAGAGAGAGGGAGATAGAGAGAGAGTGAGAGAATTGTGGGGAAAAGGAAATCGGGATAGAGAAAGAGGAGGGAGACCAGTCGAGCAAAGGTATAGGACTTGTTCCCTTACCCTTCTCTGTCCTAAACCCACCATAATCTAGCCACCAACCCCGTCGGAACCCCAGCTAAACCAGAGGGAAGCTAGTGAGCCTTTCACGGTTGGTTAGACAGAACTAGTCAAGCCAGGGCCTAAGGCCGGTCAAAAGGGCATGAGGCTCCTCCTGGACCTCCAAGGAGTCCTAGAGAGGCGTCAAAACTCCGTGCATGCACCAGAATAGCTCTAAAAATTGAGGTTTGCCAGAAATAACAAGAAAACACATAACTCCAGCCACCGCTCACCATTGTCGACGTGACCGGTTGGGACCTCTTTGTCTCAACGTAAGGAACAAGTTTCATGAAGAAAATTCCCCTAGAATACCATGGGAAGGTGGTTAAAAACTAAGTTGCAAGTTTAGAACCCTTGGGTTCTACCATGCAACTGAGTGTTTAGGCCACCTCTGGCCACCATTCATCGAGCTCTGGCCATGAGTGTGTCGCGCAGGTCCTTGCCATTCTCTGAGACATACATGCATGGCCAAGAGGATCACAGAACAATGCCAATTAACGAGAGAAGCCCCCAGCCCGGCGAGGAAGAATATGAAGGCACTGCCTTCCTTCCCCACACGCAGGTGCTAGCGCGTGTGAGCGTGTCCCACTCTCTTGAGCTGAAATTTTTATGGTATGTTAGAAACACCCAAACAGGTCTTCCCCTATTTTTCTGGAAGTTTTTGATATTTATATGATTTTTTGTGAATTAAAAACAGTGTTCTGACATAAAAAATCATAGAAAATATAATATTGAAAGGAATAATCTAAAAATTTGTTGAGATACCTCAAAAAATTATGGGGAACCCATAAATGGGAGAGTAGGGGTCACTGGACCTCTTGGTATAAATTCCAAATAATCCCATTTGGTTCCGACACTAGGCATTTTCATTCCTGATGAGAGAGGAGAAGGATTCCAAGGACTAACCCCTCCGAGCTACCCACTGTACTGTGATTATTTCCTTTATTTAACACTGCTAAATTGATTATAAGATCTGTAACCCTTGATCACCCAAAAGATGGGCAATTGTGGTAATTATCGAGAATTGAACAAGAACGTTAACTACCGACTCTTTGTCCAGCAGATAATACGTGAATCAGAGACAAATTGATTTGGTAATATCATCAGTGTAGGAAACTATGCATTCTCTCAGATACATACTCATTTTAGTGCTTTTAAATGCTTTGTTAACTGCTTTATCGGTATATTTCTTGCTATAATGATTTCAACGTTGCATTATGAGATTGCTTGCATCACTGGGGAGGAATAACCAGAATGTTAAAAGACCCCGAGTTTATATCATGGTTAAACCTAACCAACTAGTAAACGGGGCTGCCACGACTCAACTTTCATTGGGCTTAATACAGGCTAGATGATCTTGAATGGGATTCACTATCTTGATGGAGGAGGTGTATCATAGGTGAACCCATTGGCTTGAATTGGACTAGGCAAGGCATACCTGTAGGATCCTAGTATTAATAAAAAGAAACTATAAAGGACATATGCATGTGATATCATTCTTTTACTACACTGCATTTTAAACTTGTGTGTTATGAAAATCATAGAATTCCTACTGGGCTTTATAGCTCACTACTATCTTATGGGACATTTTTCAAGAGTTGAGGCATTAACGGGATTTCCAGGGAAATGAATGTGGAAACGGGTCCCATTGTTATCTTGTCTCATTGGGAGAATATGAGTTAATAAGCCTTTTTGGGCTGTTGCTGTAATAAGACTTAAAACTGAAGTTCCACTAGCTTTCTTTCATGTTGTAATAATAAACATGACTTTTCGGATTGTGTTGAGGTCTATGCTTATGTATTATTACTATCTATAACCCCCATAACCCTAACCCCCTTTGTCTCGACCTAGAGAGAGTGAAGTGGGTCGTGACATGATTGGTTTCTCTCAAGTCCTTCATATCAAATTGTCCGGATAACCATACCTTAACTGAAGATAATAGCCCCACATTGTTTCCAATGAGCAAGATATCATCCATGTACAGTACCAAGAACACACTACGTTTCGACTACATTTCTTATACACACACAACTTGTCAATGCAATGATCAAAATCATAAGACTTAATGGCCTGATCAGAACGAGTGTTCCAAGACCTATACACTTGCTTAAGTCCATAAATAGACTTCTTAAGCTTACACACCATATGCTTTTGGCCTTTTGCTACAAAACCATCTAGTTGCATCATATAGATGCACTTATCAAGACTTCCATTAAGGAAAGTTGTCTTGACATCCATTTACTAAATTTCATAATTAAAATGAGCCGTAATGGATAAGAGAATCTGGATAGAGTTTAGCATGGCTACAGGAGAAAGGGTTTCCTCATAATCGATCCCCTTTTTCTGAATGAAACCTTTCGCAACAAGTATAGCCTTTAAGGTTTATCCACTTGCATCCGATGGGTTTTATCCCTTCGGTTGGTTTGAAAAGATTCCAGATTTGATTAGGGTACTTAGACTCCATCTTTGATTTCATAGCCTTCATTCAAAGTTTTGTGTCTTTATCTTAAAGTGCTTCATTGTAGTTCATAAGTTCGACATTCAGTTCATTAGGGATCTTGTCACAAGACTCTCCCAAGAACATATACCAATTATGCTGGCGTACAACCCTCCCACTACGATGAGGCATGACCAGTGTCTGTGTATTATGAGTGAATTGATCATGCCCTAGTTGTGGAACCAAAGTGTTGACAGTATCTACACGATACGTTTTAGTATCATCCTAAGTTACAACATTCCTCCCACTACAAGGAGGTAATGGGATGTCAATGACTCGGTTTTGTGGTGCTTCTTCTTGTACAAAAGGTAATAAAGAAGTATATGCTAGTCTATCTCTTCTCAGCTCTTCTAGAACAATCTTACTTTTGGGTTTGTGGTTCATTACATTGTCCTCTTCGAAGAATCAGGCATTGGTGCTAACAATGACCTTCTGATCCTTAGAACAACAAAATAAATCACCTTTTATTCCTCTAGGGTACCCAACAAAGAAACAAATATCTATTCTCGATTCCAACTTATCTGTTTTCTCTTTTAGCACGTGTGCTAAACTCTCCCTTGCACCCATTCCACAGTTCTGTGGGAGTAATAGGTACTGACTTAGATGGTACTAAGTTCAAAATGTATGCTATTATTTCAAGTGCTAAAACAAATTAGACAAATTTGAATAACATTCATCATAGATCTGACCATATCCATAAGAGTTCTGCTCATTCTTTCTGCTACACCATTCTATTGAGGCATAACTGGTGCTAACAACTAGGACTCAATTTCCTCATCCGATAAGTAATCCAAAAATTCTTCCAAGAGATACTCGCCACCATGATTAGATCATAGTGTCCGTAAGCACCTTATTTTTGCCCGCTCAGTAGTCTCCAGTATGTCCAGACTTGTATTCCAGTCAATATGGACATATTCCAAGTTAAATCAGTTTTTCAGACATAATCCAGTCAATCGATCACTTCGCCGGCCCATTGGGCCCAAATAGAGGCAAAATGACCAAGGTGCCCTTGGGGCATTGTTCGGTCTAATTTTGGTGGACATGTTTTTTCGAAGACGGTAGATCCCCGTTTTAATCTCAAATCCAATTCCAATTCCAATTAAATTTGGCACGTCTTTCGAGAAAATTAATTCCTTAAGGCGGGAAGTCCATCCTTTCTGGCACATTTTTTGAGAGAACTCTTCGGAATGATAAGTCCCTTCAAATTCCTCGACCGGGACGAGACCCTAAGTCCCCGAGATGGTAGAACGGTCCACCTTTGGCGCATGCTAGCCCGCCAATAAAGAAATGTCCATTATTCAGCATGCCTTTCAAGAAAGTTGACTCCTCAGGCGATAAGTCTACCTAACAACTTCCCGAGAACAGGCAGTCTTTGGAATGATCGTGAACCGTTAGAGTAACAGAAGTACTCGTGAACATTGCAACCGTTAGAGTGGCGGAAACATTCGTAAACAGTTTGACATTGGAAATTGTCAACAAACCCTTATATCACAAGACTGCCGTCAGAGTGACGGAAACACTCAAAACCCAGGTCAACACTAGTGCCTGCTAGCCCACTCCGATGAAAATGACCAAATTGTCCCTAGGGCCATTTCGGCATGTTTCTCGAGAAAGTACTTGAGTCCTCAAAACGGTAAGTCCACCCTTTTAGGATTGTCTTAAAGACAACCTGGCATGATTAGTTGCCTTCTAGTCAGTTTCCGGCCAATTTCGAGACCTTTTTGGTTAAAATGACCATTTTACCCCTAAGCATTTGAAAGCCCCAAGAACGACACCGGCTTTGGGTATCTTCGGCCTTCTGATACATTTCTGAGTCATTTCGAGTCAGTTTCTACAAACCTAGTGCAAAATGACCGTTTTGCCACTGGTGGGCCCGTCGCCTTTTCGAACCACATCGGCTCTAGGTATCAAATCGGTAACCTCCTGGAACATTCTAGTTATTGTTTCCAAGTCTCGAGTCTTTTTTTAGGATATTTCGAGTCCATCCTAGTAGTTTTTTGGTCCAATTTACCGTTTTGCCCCTAATGGCCCGGTCAACCTTCTAACACATCTTGACATCATTCTTCAAGTCCACTACTCCCGAGACACTATTCTAAGGGTTCCTTTCCCTTTCCAGCCCTTCGGGCCATTCCTGGCCCTTTAAATCATTCTCGGACCTTCCAGAGTCAATTCTAATGAAGACAGGCTAAAAATTACATAGTAGTGACTAGTACTGACGCCCAAATCTTCTGAAGATACGTTGCTTGCCTACTTCAAAACTTTCCTAAGTGGCTGGCACCACTAGCACAAGCCAAAATTTAGCCTGAAGTGGCGCCAGAAGGAAATTTGGCCTAGCGCCACTGCAACAGGTGCCAGGTCAATCCTTTGTTTATAAATACAGAGCCTCCTCCAGTGTGAAAATGGTCCGTAAACTTAGTAGAAAAACTCTACTTTTCGATATACAGAGCTCGAAATCCTTCCAAACCCTAGTTCCCTTTAGGTTTTTCAAATCCTAGCCTCCATATACAAACCCTAGCTTTTATACACTTAACCCTAGCACATATACACTTATATACACCCCTATTCACTCATATACTAGCCTCCAAAGCCTCTATTGAAGACTTGAAGTGTTGCAACTCGGAAGCTCCCAAAGACCAAAGCAAGCTCTCGAAGACCGAAGTAAATTAAGCAATGCAAGCAAGCAAAAGAAAGAAGACGCAAGGTAGGTTTCCTATTTACATTTACATAATTCCCCCCTCTCTCTTCTCTCTCTTCACCCACTTGGGTGTTCTTCTATTTTAATCCCCATCTTCTACCCCCCCCTTTCTTGCATGCTTGAAACAAAGGACTCCTCGATTCATGTGCAGGATTAGGCTATTGAAAGTCGCTGTGTCGGGGGCTTTCTTTTAGTCTAACCAGAGACCACGTGGATTCAGCCCCCTTGATTATGTGGTGAAACCTTTAACTTTATATGTTCACGACCCCAATTTGGATTGTACATATCATGATCATGTATCTCTCCAAAACTTATTTTCAAAACTTGCATCGAAAATCGTTTTCAAAACTTATGTTAAAATCTTCTTCTTCAAAACTTGTTTTCAAAACCACAATCCTAAGGTGATTCTAGACTTTTCATAGTTAGGGTTGCTTTAGGAAAGTGTTACATTTAAAGTGGCTTTTATGGTCCATAGTTTCAAATCCTTGTTATTTTCAAAATCACAATCCTAGAATGGTTCTAATCTTCTTATGGTTAGAATCCGTTTAGGAAAGTGAGATATTTTTAGAGGCTTACAAAAGTCCACATTCAAATCCCTTTCCAAATTGTTTTTCAAACTTACCTTCCAAAACCTCCTTTTTAAATCCTCTACAAAATTTATTTTCACATCTACTTTCAAAAATATCTTATCCAATATATTTTCTAAAAACACTTTCCAATCTTCTTTCCAAAATTGTTTTCTAAAAATTGCTTTCTAAAAACTCTTTTCAATGAATCTATTTTCCAAAACTTCTTTTCAAAAAGCTCTCTTCAAAATTCACTTTCTAGAAACGCTCCTTAAGTTTTCTTCCTGAAAATCCTTTCAGAAAAATTTCTTTCCAAAAACTCTCTTTTCATGTTTACTTTCTAAAAAACTCATTTCTAAGATGTCTTTCCAAAAATCTTCCTTTCCAAAAATTTCACTTTCTAAAATCTCTTTCTTTGAAGCTCAAGTCAAGCCCTAAAGCCATGGTTAGGAAACCCTAATTTTCTTTCCTAAAACATGATTTTCGATCTTGCCTCAAAACCTAAGATTCCAAAATCTCCTTTTTCACATAAAAATTATAAATTTCCAAAACCTATTTTCTACATCAAACTATAGCCTTCTAAATCTAGGATTTCCAAAACTCCATCTTTCCAATTTCATGTCAAATCAAATCCTCCGTTTTAGGTAATTAAATCCAATCTCTCCATTTAGGAAACTAGATCCTATCCTCTGTTTTTTGGAAACAAAATCAAATTATTTCTTTTTTAGAAACAAAATACAATCTTTTGTTTTAGGAAATAAGAATCCAAATCTTTTCTAATTCCATACCTTTCTAAATTTCAACTTTCCAAATCTAAATTTTCAAATCTTTCTTAAACTCAAACATTTCCTAATTTCAAGTATTTCTAAAACTCAAACTTTGAATCTTTCTAAAATTCTGAACTTTCTAAATTTCAATTCTTTCCAAATCCAAAAATTTTCCTAATTCAAATCTTTCCAAAAATCAACTCTTTCTTAAAAAAAAAAAAAAAACTTTCTTAAGTTAGAACTTTCCTAATTCAAAACTTTCAAAATTTAAAATTTTTCAATTTCAAAACCTTTCCTATTTTAAATGTTCCTAATTTGAAGTCTTTCCTAAAATCAAAGTTTCCTAAAACGGAACTTTTCTATTTTGAAACTTTCCTAATTCGTACTTTTCCTAATTCTAACTTCTCTAATCTTCCAAGTCCAACATTCGAGTCAAATCTTTTCCAAGTCAAGTCTAATATTTTTGAAACCTTGAGTCTTTCCTAAGTTCCATCTTTCCTAAGTCTAGGTTTCCTAAAACCAAGCTTTCCAAAACCAATCTTTTCAAATTTTACAATTAATGTTCAATCTCCTAATCTTCTAATCCAAATTCCGACTCATTTTCTTTTTTCCAACCAAAATCTTCTATTTCAATCAGACTCTTGTCTGAACTACAACTGACTTAATTCCCAAAAAAGGATATGTAGGTAAACCTTACGGGTGCGGTCATAACTTTTTTTCAAATCTCCAATTCCATAACTTTTTTTAAACTTCCAATTTCATAACTTTTCTTAAATTTTCAATTTCAAAAATCTAATTTGAAATCTCTATTTTCAATTTCTAAAACTTTCTTTCAACATCAAATCTATCTTTTTGAATCCGTTTCAAATCAAATCAAGTTCTTTCAAATCTATTTTCAAAATTAAGTTTTATTCTCTCACTTGCATATCATGCATCATGTCTTTCTAAAAATTATTTTCTAAAGTGGATAGTATTGGACATTTATTAATCGAAAACTCTAATAAGTGAACATATGGTGAATAGACATGTAGGTACCGCAAGGGCAGGGTAGGGTGATGGTTTAGTACGTCTTCTTTACACGTAACCAACCTCCGAACCTAGAATTACTGTTTTTAAAGACCAAATGGAGTTATTTTCAAAAAGAGCTTACATCTTTCCAAAGGTTGCCAAATAACCTATTTTTTTAAAAACCCTCTCTTGAGAAAATATTTTCAAAACTCTGAGTGTGATCTTTGGATTGGACTTAGTTTTAGGTGAACTATCTCACCTTAATCAAGTTAGGTGGCGACTCCAAATTGTTTTCCAAAAACCCTTAATCATATCAATTTCCAATTCAAACATAGTTGCACTCATCTTTCTAGTAGGATGAGTTTCAACAAGAGAGTACAATATTTTTTTCGCTTGTGTGTGTATTCCTCGAGTGCGAAAAATTTGGACGCGACAGTGTCTTGATACATTTACCATGACACTTTTCTATTTCTACATTAAACACTATGAATTTCTCAAAGCATTCAGATTTTTCATGCATCAAATATATATACCCATACCTTGAGTAATCATCAATGAAAGTAATGAAATACTCAAAGTTGCCTTTAGCCTGGATATTCATAAGTCCACACAAATTAGAGTGAACCAATTCTAATACCTCCTTTGACTTATTGCCTTTGGCCGCAAAGGGCTGCTTGGTCATCTTACCTTCTAAGTAGGATTCACAGACTGGCAGTGCCTCCACTTCCAATGAACCTAATGGTCCATCCTTAACCAGTTCTGCAAATTCGTCTTAGATTAATATGACCTAGACATATGTGCCAAAGATAGGTTTGGTTAATATCAGAAGGTTGCTTTCTCTTGCATGGTAGTGTATTAGTGTTATTCAATTCATTTAGTTGCAGTGTAGGAGAGATATAATTAACAATATAAAGACCATCCACCAATATACCAAAACAGATAAAACATATATTTAATTTAATAACAATAGAATTACTAAAATAAGTGGAATATCCATTATCAACCAATCTAGAAACTGAAATAAAATTTCTTCTAATGGAAGGTACATAAAGAGAGTCTTTTAATACTAAAATCCTATCTCTACCCAAAGAAATATTAATATCTCCTACTGTAACTATTGACACTCTCGTGCCGTCTCCCAAAAAGATGTAAATCTTTCCATCACTAAGTTGGCGGGTTTGATGGAACCATTACAAAGAATTGCATATATGATTAGTGGCTCTTGTATCTACACACCATGTATCAGTAAATAACACCGCTAAACATGTTTCAACTACTATTGAATGAGATTTACCTTTATTATTCTGTTTGGCTAGATAAACCAGAAATTGAAACTCCTAATGCCTTGACTACTTACAGACAAAACACTTACCCTAGAGCTTTTTCACTCTTCCTTGAGGCCCATGCGGTGTTTGAGGAACTACTTTCTGTTTCTAAACCTTTCTCTGCTTCTTCTTGCCTTTTAGTTTGATGTAGAACCTTTCTTAGTAACAAGAGCAACAACTGGCTTCTTGATGAGACCCTCAGCTGCTTGAAGCACTTTAAGAAGCTCTGCCATTGAATACGGGAACTTATTCATGTTATAGCTCAGGCAGAACTGCTTAAAGGAATTAAGCAACGATTGGAGAATGATATCAACTTGGGTTTCCCCATCGATTTCAACTCCAAGGATCTATAGCTCATTCAGAAGACTTATCATTATCAGAACATGATCCCTTACTTGGGTTCCTTTAACCATGGTCATGTTCATTACGTCTTTCATGACAACTAGCCTAGCAGCACGATTCTGATCCCCAAACATGTCTTTGAGGCTCTTCTTCATATTATCGGCAGTGGGCATAGCCTAATGTTGATTTGTAAAACATTAGACATAGATGCCAAAATGTAACACTGCGGCATCTCATTAGCTTTTACCCACTTCTGGTAAGCCTGAGTTTCCTCATTGGTTGCCCCCTCACCAGGTTCTAATGGACAAATCTTAGTAAGCACAAACTTGTACTCTTCTGTAGTTAGTACAGTATCCAAATTTTTTTTCCAATTAATATAATTTGGCCCAATCAATTTGTTCTCTTTGAGAATAACAACAAATGGATTGAAAGCCATTTTAATCATGAGAATCACATATTATAACAAAACATGATAAGCAATAATAAACTTAGAATTCAATAATTAAAATATGATTCCCTCTACTAATATTTAAAAAAAATTTGCTAGCAGCCTAGTATACCGTAAATAGCATGCCTCGATGGGAGGTCATTTACTATTTAACATTTATCTAGATAAGTCGATACCTATTAACTTTACTATCTAGACAAGTGACTATGCTAAGTAAAATTAAATAGTTGACTTAACTTTGATTCTATAAATAATAGTAGTGACTTAGATGGTGAGGATACTATTATTTATAGCTAAATATATGCCATCACTAAATTCTAGACCTATTGTTCTGTAATGAGTTACTCAGATGGAGAGTTAACCCAATACTAACAATTACTAGAGTTTATACTCAGTGAGTCTGTAACTTATTCCATCTGATGGGGAGGTTGGTACTAAAACTAACACATAGAATAAATTACTTCACTTATAAACTAGTGATGGAGACCGAGGAATTTATACGTAATAAATTTCCTCACCCACTTTGATATTTAATACATGAGGGATGTCATGTGTTCAAATATCCATAAAATATAATATTTCAATATTGGTGACTTATATATGTGCAACAAATAAAATTTTAAATTCTCTTAATTTAAAAAAATATTTAAATTAAAACATGTGAATTAATTTTACTCTTTAGTTGAATATTTATAAACCAAAATTGAAATATTAAATTTATATAAATAAAACACAACTTAGAGGTTATTTATATATTTTTCATGTTCTTTCATGCTAATAACATAACGACAAGGAAATAACAGATAATAATCATAGACAAACAATATTTAATCAAAATCCTGACTATTATGATTAAGAAATCACTCCAAAGTGATGAAGAGTCCAACCGCATGATGATATCACCAAGAATACTTGTTTGCCACTTCGCTGAGCATGGGGGTTCGGAGGCAGCACCCTTGATAACAGGGATCGACTTGCTCAGTCAGGTCGTGAGGATTGACCTACCCGATCAGGTCGCAGGGGCTTGAGGGCGGCGCCACCGACGCGGGTTTAGGGCCAGCACCCCCGAAACCTAAACAAAATACTACATCATATTTTTAGGACTGTTCCTCAAGTCTTTAGGGTTTTTTTTTTTTTTTTTTTCAGTTTTCTGCCCTAGTTCTTGTGCTATTACTATTCCACCATCTTCTTCGATTACAATATATTGTATTCTCCATAACAGTAGAGTTATACAATACAAGAAATCCAAATCTCAAAAACAGTGGAGTTCGACATTACAAGAAATCAAAATCTCCAAAATAGTAGAGTTCCCATGATTTGAAAAATAATTATTATATCTGATTCTATGCCTCTGTAAACCACAGTTCATAATCTAAGAATCACGTAAAAAAAAAATATAATCACACAATATACATTCATGTGACCATAATAACCAAGTAGAACGCTGTAAAACAGAGGTTAGCACAAACCCATGTTCTACCCTAAGCATGCAAGAAACTGATTTTTGGATAACATGGTAGGTATTATACGTATACAGTATTAATTAAGGCTTTGATACCAGTTGCTAGGGATCAGAATTTTCGGCAACCCGGCTATATTGCATACGCATTATACCAAAAAAAAAAAAAATTGATCTGATAAGTAGAAACTAATCTACGTGATTAGAATCATACTTTCGATATCTTTCTGGTTTGATCCCAAGTAGTAGCAGGTATGAACTTTGAAATCCTTCTGCTTTGATATCAAACAGCAAGTAATAGTGATAAACACGAGTCAATTACTCGAACTCAACCTTTGGACTTCTGCTATATCCCTCGTATATGCCTTACTCTAAAGAGAGTGGGCTCATAGTTGCTAGGGTATCTGTTCCTCACAAAAACGTGTATTTCTCAATTATGAATCAGCGTAACCCTAGCTACTCTTATAGTGCGTATATATAGAGGCTATAATAGGGATCATATGATTAGTATAACTAGGGCTTCCTATGCAAATAAGGATTCCTAATTTAACCAGGATTAATCCCTATTTATGTAAATTATAATTTATACCACTAGTGAATTATAATTGCACTCGTTGTCATACTAGGAATTATATTTCGAGCTCCATATTATTAAATGCTATTTATCTCCTCGCGTTAACATTACAGATACCCGTCTATTAAATTAAATTATTGATAATTAAATTTAATAGAATTATTTAATTCCTTGAGACCTTCAACTTAACTTATTTGATATGTCGGATTTATAATTCACTTGCAAGGTTTGACAGAATCAAAACTTATAAGCTTCCTCATACAAATATCATCAATCCCTATACCGGGATACCGGGATATCATCAATCCCTATACTGGGATATGGATTCCATTAATGATTAATATTCACCATACACGTAATGTTATTGTCTAACTCACTGAATTTATTGACCCACAAAGAATCTCATTATTCTGTGAATCAAAGCAATAAACACTACATGCGCATGTCTATTTATTATATTAGGATTAAGAGCACAAGCACTTATAATAATAATGATGTATTAACTATTTTATATAGAGAGTATGAAAAACAATTACCTTAACAAGGCCCTATTCAAAACACACAAAGTGTACTAGCGCAAGGAGTGGGAACTATATCGTTTCCCATAGTAGAGATAGATATATTAAAACCTTGTACTACAGTTGTACTTATGATGTGTCCAATTCTATCTAAAACTGTGAATGATAAGCTTAAATTTCATAAGAATCGATGATCTAATCTTTCGTATATAAGTCGTACTCTACACACCAAATCATTTACTATATAAAACAAGAGACACACATGCATAATTATTAAGTAAATAATACAATACAAATATTACTCACACAGATTCTCATTAAAATGGAATAATTAATTTATTAATAAATACTAAAACTAATACACAACATGTCTTTTAGTATAAATCTCTAACACTCCATTCATAAAAGTTCTGCACTATTTAATAGAATAGGCTATTTAGGGTTTATTTTTCTTGCTAAATTTCGTGGTGATTAGTTCAATAAAGGAAAAGAATCCAAATGTAATTTATATTTCCAAGTTCATAAATAAAAGCTGTAAAAGACAATTACCGGTCTTTTCCTTTCTTTTTATTTTGAATTTTATATGAGTGGGAATATTAAATTTCTAGTAGGGTAGAAAGTAAAGGAACTCTCTCTTCTTTTAAAAAAAAAAAAAAAAGGATTGGGTTTGTAAATGCTAGATTCGATGTGTCAGCACTGGATCTGAGATTAATTGGATCTAGATCACATCTGGGTCTAGCATATTTGGACTAGACCCGGCCCATTGATAGGCCTAGCTACAGCAAGGACCAAAAGATTAGTATGATTAGGGCTTCCTACGTAAATAATGATTCCTAATCCAACCACGATTAATCCCAATTTACGTAAATTATAATTTATACCACTAATGAATTATAATGGCACTCTCGATCATACTAGGAATTATATTTCGAGCTCCATATTATTAAATGCTTATTTATCTCCTTACATTAAGATCACAGATATCCGTCTATTAAATTAAATTACTGAGAATTAAATTTAATAGACTTGTTTAATTCCTAGAGACTTTCCACTTAACATATTTGATATGCCGGCTTCACAATCCACTTGCAGGATTTGACATAATCAAAACTTACAAGCTTCCTTAAGAGGGTATCATTAATTCCTACACCTGTATGTGGATTCCATCAATTATTAATATTCATCATACACACAATGTTATTATCTAACTCACTGAGTTTATTAACCTACAAAGAATCTCATTCTTTTGTGAATCAAAATAATAAACACTATATGTACTTGTTTATTTATCATATTAGGATAAAGAGTATAAGTACTCATAATAATCATAAGGCATTAATTGTTTTATATACTGTAAAAAAAAAACAATTACCTTAATATGGTCTTATTCAATACACACAAAGTGTACTCGTGCAAGGAGTTGGAACTATACCGTTTCCCATAGTCAAGACAGACATATTAAAACCTTATACTATAGTCCTACTAATGGTGTGTCCAGTTTTATCTAAGACTGTGAACGATAAACTTATATTCCATAAAAACCATTAATCTGATCTTCTGTGTGTAAGCCGTACTCTGCACACCAAATCATATATTATATAGAATAAGAGACACATGTATAATCATTAAATAAATAATACAAGGCAAACATTATTCACATAGATTCTCATTAAAATGGAATAACTAATTTATTAATAAATACTAAATCCATTACGTAAAGCAGTAATGTATCTAAGTCTCATCCACTCTAAATGACTATCAAAAGTCTTGGCTGGTAAGGTCTTCGTAAAAAGATTTGCCAGGTTGTTTGCTGAGGCAATCCTAGGAACCGCTACATCACCTCTATGTACTATGTCTTGTATTAGGTGATACTTACGCTCGATGTGTTTTTCCCTCTTGTAGGTCCTAGGTTTCTTTAAGTTAGCAACTGCCCCGCTATTATCACAATAAAGTGTAATAGGTGATTGTATTGAAGGTACCTCTCTTAGATCCAACAGAAAGTTTCTAAGCCAAATGGCCTCCTTGGCTGCCTCAGAGACTGCCACATATTCGGCCTCCATAGTGGAATCAACAACACATGATTGCTTGATGCTCCTCTAACTAATGGCTCCACCTCCTAGGTAAATACATTTCCTGAGGTCGATTTCCTTAAATCATTATTTAACTTGAAATATGATCTGTGTACCCAATGGGTACTAGACCATCTGTCTGGTAAACCAACATATAATCTCTAGTTCTTTTCAAGTACTTGATTGTATTATTTACCGTAGTCTAGTGTTCCCACCTTGGGTTCGACTGATATTTGCTGACTATGCCTACGACAAAGTAGATGTCAGGTCTGGTGCAAAACATAGCATACATGAGGCTTCCACTGCTAATGCATAGGGAATTACTTTCATGTTCTCTACGTCAATCAGTATCTTAGGATACTAATCCTTAGTTAGAGAGATTCCTTGTCTAAAAGGGATGAACCTTTTCTTGGAATCATGCATGCTAAAACGGGTAAGAATCGTATTAATATAAATAGCTTATGATAAGTCCAGCATCCTATGTTTGCGATCTCGCAAAAGCTTAATCTCAAGGATGTGACCGGCTTCCGCCATGTCCTTCATATCGAAAAGTCTAGATAACCATACCTTAATCGAAGATAATACCACCACATCATTTCCAATGAGCAAGATATCATCCACACACAGTACCAAGAACACCACCATATTTTCACTACGTTTCTTGTACACACTCGACTCATTAATGCATTGATCAAAATCATAAGCCTTAATGGCCTAATCAAAACGAGTGTTCCAAGACCTAGATGCTTGCTTAGGTCTATAAATGGACTTAAGCTTACACACCATGTGCTCTTGTCCTTTTGCTATAAAACCATCTTGTTACGTTATATATATGCACTCATCAAGACTTCTATTAAGGAAAGCTGTCTTGACATTCATTTGCCAAATTTTATAATCGAAATGAGCAGCAATGAATAAGAGAATCCGAATAAACTTTAGTATAGCTACAGGTGAAAAGGTTTCCTCATAGTCGATCCCCTCTTTCTGAGTAAACCCTTTCACAACAAGCATAACTTTGAAGGTTTTCACCTTCTCGTCTGCTCCTCTCTTCTTCTTATAGACCCACTTGCATCCGATGGGTTTTATTCCTTTGGATGGTTCTATAAGATTCTATACTTGATTAGAGTTCATAGACCCCATCTCTAATTTCATAGCCTTTGTCCAAAGTTCTGCATCGTTGTCTTGAAGTGCTTTATTGTAGTTAACAGGTTTGACATCCAATTCATTAGGGATCCTATCATAAGACTCTCCCAAGAACGTACATTGATCAGGTTGACATATAACCCTCCCACTATGACGAGGCACGACCTGCGTCTGTGTATTATGAGTAAATTGCTCTGCTAATTCTAATCCCTGTGCACAATCATCATGCCTTGGTTGTGGAACCAATGTGTTGATGATATTTGCAAGCTAGTTTTCAGTATCAGTTTGAGTCATAACATTCCTCCCACTACGACAAGGCAATGGGATGTCAATGACTAGATCTTACGGTGCTTCTTTTTGTACGGTGTAAGCACCCCATTTTGACCGCTCGGCAGTCTACGGTTCATCCAGACTTGTACTCAAGTCAATATGGACGTATTCTAATCAAAATCAACTCTCTAAGTCTAATCTTGTCTATTCATCACTTCGCGGGCCCCGCTAGGTTCCAACAGAGGCAAAATGATCAAAATGCCCTTAGGGGCATTGTTCCTTTCCAATTCCAAACCAGGCGCGTCTTTCTGAAGATGGTAAGTCCCCTTTCTATATTTCAAATTAGGCGTGTCTTTCCAAAGATGGTAAATTCCCTTTCCAATTCCAAATCAGGCATGTCTTTTCGAAGACTGTAAGTCCCCTTTCCAATTCCAAATTAGGCATGTCTTTTCGAAGACGGTAAGTCCCATTTCCAATTCCAAATCGGGCACATTTTTCCAAAGACGGTAAGTCCCCTTTCCAATTCCAAATCAGGTGCGTCTTCTTGAAGACGATGAGTCCCCTTTCCAAGTCTAATTCCAATTCCAATCCCTCTCTCGAGATAGTTGATTCCTCAAGATGGTCCGACATGTTTTTCGAAGAAGATCTCTTCGAAACGGTAAGTCCCTTTAAACCTATCGATCGGGACGAAACCCCAAGTCCCCTAGATGGTAGAACGGTTCACCTTTGGCGCCTGCTAGCCCGCTAATGCAAAAATATCCGTTTAGGCATGCCTTTTGAGAAAGTTGATTCTCAGGCTCTAAGTCCCTTTAGCAGCTTCCCGAGATCAGGCAGTCTCAGGAATGATCGCGAACTGTTAGAGTAACGAAAATACTCGTAAATATCACAACCGTCAGAGTAGCGAAAATACTCACAAACAGGTCGATATAGGGAATTGCCAACAAACCCCTGTATCATGCGACCGCCGTCAGAGTATCGGAAACACTCAAAACCCAAGTCAACACCAGTGTTTGCTAGCCCACTTCGGTGAAAAATGACCAAACTGCCCCTAGGGCCATTTTTCGGCACGTTTCTTGAGAACACATTTGAATCCTCAGAACGATAAGTCCAACCTTCCAAGATTGTCTTAAAGGCAATCCGGCATGATTAGGTGCCTTCTAATTAGTTTCGGGCCAATTCTGAGATTTTCCAGTCAAGATGACCATTTTGCCCCTAGGCATTCGAATGCCCCGGGAACCACACCGACCCTGGGCATCAAACCGGTAACCTCCCGAGAATGCTTCTTATAATATTCTTAACCTTTCTTTACCTTTTCGTATCATTCTGAGTCAGTTCCGGCGAACCCAGTGCAAAATGACCGTTTTGCCCCTAGTGGGCCGGTCACCTTTTCCAAGCACACCGGCTCTGGGTATCAAACCGGCAACCTTTGGGAACATTCTGAATAATATTTTCAAATCTCGAGTATTCTTCCGGATCATTCCGAGTCCATTCTGGCAGCTTTCTAGCTTGATTAACCGTTTTGCCCCTAATGGCCCGGTCAATCCTTCCGACACATCATATCTTCATTTTTCAAGTCAAATACCTCCGAGACACTATTCTAAGTGTTCTTGTCCTTTTCCAGCCTTCCGGGTCAATCCCGGTCCCTTAAATCCTTCCCGGACTTTCCGGAGTCACTCCTAGTGAAGCTAGGCTAAAAATTGCATGGTAGTCAATAGTATAGGCGCCTAAATCATACCAAGATATGTTGCTTGCCGACTTATAAAATTTCCTAACTGGCTGGTGCCACTAGCAGTGGCGCCAAGCCAAAAAAATGGCCTGGCACCACTCCTAGTGGCGCCAAGAGTAAATTTGGTTTGGCGCCACTACAACAGGCGCCAGGTCTATCCCATCTCTATAAATACAGAGCCTCTTTAAGTATGAAAGAGGTCCGCAAACTCAGTCCAAAAATCCTAATTCTCAATATACAGAGCTCGTACACTCCCAAAACCCTAGCTTCTCTAGGTTTTCCAAACCTTAGCTAAACTCTAGCATCCTATACACTCATACACACCCCTATACACTTATACACTAGCCTCCAACCCTCCATTGAAGACTTGGATTGCTACAACTCAAAGCTCTCAAAGACCAAGGCAAAGCTCTCGAAGACTGAAGCGAAGACCGAAGAAAAAGCAAGAAAACAAGGCGCGCAAAGCAAAATAAACAAGACAAGGTAGGCTTTCTCTTTAAGTTTCTGCACTTCCCCCTCTCTTTTCTCTCTTCTAACCCACTTGGGTTTTCTCTATTTTAATCCCCCATCTCTTTCCCCCCCTTTCTTTGCATGCTTGAAACAAGAGAATTCCCGGTCCATGTGTAAGATTGGACTATTGGAGGGTCACCGTGTCAGTGGTTTTCTATTAGTCTAACCAGAGACCACGTGGGTTCAGCCCCCTTGATTATGTGGTGAATCCTTAACCTTGTATGTTTACGACCTCAAATTTGCATTGTGCATATCATGATTCTTACATTCTTCCAAAAGTCGTTTTCAAAATCGTTTTCAAACTTGTTTTCAAAATTGTATCAAAATCTTCTTTTTCAAAACTTGTTTTCAAAATCACAATCCTAGGGTGATTCTATCATTTCCATAGCCAGGGTTGTTTTAGGAAAATGCTATATTTAAAGTGACCAACATGGTCCATATTTTCAACTCCTTGTTATTTTCAAAACCACTTCCTTAAAGTGGTTATAGCCTTCTTATGGATAGAATCGCTTTAGGAAAGTGAGACATTTTCATACTTTCCAAAAAACTCTATTTTCAAAAATCTTTCTTTCAACATGCTTTCCAAAAAATTTTCCTCCCAAAATTGTTTTCCAAAAACTCCCTCCAAAAATTTATTTTTCAAAACTCCTTTTTA
Organism: Euryodendron excelsum; assembly: GCA_033060915.1. NCBI lineage: Eukaryota > Viridiplantae > Streptophyta > Magnoliopsida > Ericales > Pentaphylacaceae > Euryodendron > Euryodendron excelsum. The sequence continues at coordinate 41,423,159 of CM065390.1, read as the reverse complement.
AACTCCTTTCCAAAACACTCTCCTCAAAATCCACTTTCTAAAAACGCTCCCTAAATCTCTTTCCTAAAAACTTTTTCCAACAATCTCCTTCTAAAAATCTTTCCAAAAGCTCTCTTTTCAAAACTCATCTTCTAGAAATTCCTTCCTGGGATTTTCTTCCCAAAACCTCCTTTCCAAAAACTCTTTCTTTACAGTCCAAGTCAAACCCTAGAGCCCACAATTAGGAGATCCTAATTTTTTTTTCCAAAAACATGGTTTTCAAACTTGCCTTAAAACCTAGGTTTCCAAAATCTCTAGTTTTTTACATCAAAACTATACAAATTTCCAAAACCTATTTTCTACGTCAAAACTATAGTCTTCCCAAATCTAGGATTTCCAAAACTCTATCCTTCCAAATTCATGTCAAATCCAATATTCCCTTTAGGAAGCCCAATCCAATCTTCCATTTAGGTCACCAAATCAAATCCTCCGTTTAAGAAACTAGATCCAATCCTCCATTTTTGAAAATAAGATCAAACCATCTCTTTTAGAAACAAAATCTAATCCCTTGTTTTAGGAAATAGGAATCTTAACCCTTCTTAGTCTAAATCTTTCCTAATTCAAATCCTTCATAATCTTCTACTTTCCTAAATCTTAAGTTTCCAAAACTTGAACATAAAAATTTTTCCTAAATTTTTAAACTCAAAATCCAAATCTTTCCTAATTCAACCCTTTCCTAATTCTATCCCTTTGCAAATCTTAACTTTCCAAATCTGGATTTTCCAATCTTTCCAAAATTCAAACATTTCCTAATCTCAAGATTTTCTCAATTTAAACTCTAAAACTTTCTAAATTTCAAAACTTTCTTAAGTTAAATCTTTCTAAACTTCCAAACTTTCTAAATTCTAAACTTTCCTACATTTCAAATCTTTCTAACTCAAAACTTTCTTACTTTCAAAACTTCCCTATTTCAAAACATTCCAAATTCAAAACTTTCCTATTTCAAAACCTTTCTTAAAATAAAACTTTTTTAATCCAAAATTTTCCTATTTCGAAAACTTTCCTAATTCGAAAACTTTCCTAAAGCAAAACTTTTCAAATCGAAACTTTCCTAAATTGAAACTTTCCTAATTCAAACTTTTCCTAATTCAAATCTTTCCTAATTCCAAGTTTCCTAATCTTCCAAGTCTAATATTTAAGTCAATTCTTTTCTAAAATCTTTCCAAGTCAAATCCAATCTTTCTTTGTAAGTTCTTAAGTCTAGGTATCCTAAAACCAAGTCTTTCAAAACCAATCTTTTCAAATCTTCTAATCAAAGTTCAATCTCTCAATCTTCCAATCTAATTTCCAATTTAATCTCTTTCTTCCAATCATCTCTTCTATTTTCAATCGGGCTCTTATCCGAACTATGACTGACCTGATTCCTCCAAAAAGATATGTAGGCAACCCTCATGGGTGCGGTCACAACCTTTTTCAAATCTACAATTCCATATTTTCTTTCCAATTTCCAATTCCATGATGTATCTCAAGTTTCCAATTCCAAAAGTCTATTTTCAAATATTTATTTTCAATTTCTAAAACTTTTCAATTTTAATTTTATCTTTTCAAATCTCTTTTAAATCAAAATCAATTTCTGTTCAAATCTTTTTTACAAATTTATTTTTCAAGTCTCTTTTTTTGCACTTGCATGTTATGCATCATGTTAGTTTCTTTTCAAACATTATTTTTCAAAATGAATAGGATTGAACAATAGTTAGTTGAAGACTCTCATAGGTGAATTTAAGGTAGATTGACATATAGGTACCGCAAAGGCGGGGTAGGGTGGTGGCTTAGTGCGTCTTCCCTACACATAACCAACCTCCGAACCTAGATCACTGATTTCAAAGACAAAAAACGGAGTTATTTTAAAAAAAGGGCCAAATGTTTTCCAAAGGTTGCCAAACAACCTGTTTTCTTAAAAACCCTCTCTTGAGGAGATATTTTCAAAATCGTTTTCCAAAACCGTAAGTGTAGTTTTCAAATTATGCTTAGTTTTTAGGTGACCTAACTCACCTTAATCAAGTTAGGTGGCGACTCCAAATATTTTCTAAAAGCCTTTTATTTAAATCAATTTTCGATTCAAACCTAGTCGCACTCATTCTTCTAGGAGGGTGAGTTCTAACGAGATAGTACAATATTTTTCCCGCTTGTGTGTGTATTCCTCGAGTGCGAAAAATCTGGGCGCGACAGCCGGCGACTCTGCTGGGGACACTTAGAGGGTTAGGTCATAGTCATGTCTTTTTACCCTTCACCCATGTAGAGTCTTCAATTAACTTGGTTCAATCCTATTCACTTTAAATTTTCAAAAGCCAATTTTCAAAATTGTTTTAAAAAAAACATTCATTTATTCATATTATCTTATATTATGTTTGCCATCTACATGCTAACTCTTGCATCTCTCTTTTGTAGGTGCATTTGTTATTTAAATTTTATTAACTGCCATATATGAATGTGATGAACAGGATGAATGGGAGTTGTTGGGCACTTTCGTCCGTTTTTAAAAGTCACACATACACTGCATGTGCACCTGCATTCTGCATACTTGCATTATTACCCTGATGTGAACTTTCTAGTTAGAAAGGGGGAACGATATATTGGTTATGGGTAAGATGCTGTGTCAGTTTCTTCGCCTACGGCCTCTTGATGGTTCCCCCGCTCGGATCACCAACCGATCATGGCACCACCTCAGGGAGTGGGCTTAGGTTTGAAGATTTGAGGACTGAGCCTTTTTAGGACGTATTAGTCAACCCTCAACCTCATACTCATATAGACACCATGCATAGCCGAACCTCTGCCGGATTTAAGACACGTGCACTGTTTTCCAAAACCATGGAGGAAAGGGCGACTGCTCTTACTTTCATTTATACTTGTCTATTCCTGCTATTATACTGACTGTATTCATACTCTTATGATGCCTGTGTAACTGCTCATGCATGTACGTTTACCTTGCTAGTGCATTCTCTCTCCTTATACTCTTTGCATACCCATGTTCATGAATTTAATATCCCATGTCAAGACAAGAGTTTCAAGTAACCTAAGTCACTGCATTTTCATGCATATGATCAACCCATTGAGAGTGACACCTAGTTCACTTTCCTTTGCATTAGGTCTGCCTAAACCCTAAGGGTTCTCATGTAACCCTAAGGACTCATAGCATGCATACCAATCCATCCCATAAGAGGGGCCTTAATCCCTCTATACTCAAGGAGATAGGGTTGCCAAGAAGACAATCGTTCAACAAGGTCTCACAGTGACCTCCTTGACATCAAATCCAACGAAGGCGAATCCGAAGACTCAAGAGTAGTTTAGATTTTTCCTTTGTAAAACTAGATAGGTGGAAGTCCAAAGGAAAATGTTCCCCCTTCCCCCTTGTTGAAATGTATTTCAATTCTTTTGTATCTTAAACCCAAAATTCAATGTACTTATTTACTTTTATAAATGAATGCATGGATAGTTGAAGGTTCCTACTTAACGGTAAGGTATCTGCATACAAGGGCAAATCCCCTATCTCCAAAAGTGGGCCAATGCACCATGCATTGCATAGAATTCTCCAAGAATCGAACTCTAATTTGCAACTGTTGTCTTTATTGTTATAGGTAATGAATACTAGTCCAACATCTTCTGTAATAGTGAAGGCCATGGTTCACAAGTTTCAGGAGAACATACCATTAGAAAGCAGGAATGTTAACACAGACACCCTGCACAACCCACTTGTTGTAATCACAGAAGGGACAACTCATACCTTAAAGGAGCCCGAATACCAAGACCATTCCTTCCTAACCATGCAATCTCACCAACCTGACATGAACCTAACCGTAGAAACCTCACCTAATCCCCCTCATCATTATCTTATTCTTACTCCATTGGTTAGACCTAAACCTATGATTGCTATGGCTAGGCCAGAACCTCAAATCAACATCCAAGGAGTTGTACGATCAAAGCTACCCTTAGCCTTGCCAAAGAAGCCAATTGTGCTTACCACCTTACCCGTCCTCACCAACCCCTCACCTATGGTAATCCCTTTACCCATAAATCCAAGGATAACTCTTCCCATTGTAACCCAACCACCAATACTCAGTCTTCGTAGCATCCTATGGAATTACCCACCTGACAGGGGCACCCAAGAGCCCGTAATAGAAATAGGCGGGATGACTTGATCAGGGCGCCTCTACACCTCGGCTGAAGTGGAAAGAAAAAGAAAAGGGAAGGATAAAGAGGGAGAATGCTCCAACCAACCGACAGATCAAGAGATGTTAGAATTCACCAAAGCTCTAGGAAAGGTCGACTACGACATCATAGAACAACTTAGAAAAGCCCCAGCCCATATTTCAATATTGGGTTTGTTGCTCACTTCTGAAGTGCACCGAGATGCTTTGATAAAGATCCTTAAGGATGCTTATGTGCCTGAGAGTTTCACGCCAGATAACCTACATAACATGGTAAGTCTCATCATGGCCCCAAACATCATTACCTTCTCCAATGACGAGATTCTTGCTAACGGGACAGGCCATACCCGGGCTCTGCATGTCGCTGTAAAAGCAAGAGGAAAAATGGTTGCCAAAGTATTGACAGATAATGGGTCGACTCTGAATGTGTGCCCGTATTCGACCCTAGAAAGGCTTGGAATTGACCAAACTTACTTGAAAAACAGTGGTATAATCATTCGTGCCTTTGATGGTTCTCGGAGGGAAGCTATAGGAGAAATTGAAATGCTTGTTGAGATAGGACCAGTAACCTTCACAATTAAGTTCCAGGTCTTGCACATTTCGGCTGTCTACAATTTGCTGTTAGGACGGCCCTGGATTCGTTTGGCGGGAGCAGTTCCTTCTAGCCTTCATTAGAAAGTCAAGTTCATCGTGGGCTCCAAGCTAATCTCTATTTTCGCTGAAAAAGAGTTTGCTGTATACAAAGCTGATATCGTTGCATCTGACATTGAACTGTCCTCTTACTTTCAGTCATTCGAATATGTCACTATTATGCAAAAAGAAGATCAAGTGGAGTCGAAATATTCTCGGAACTCTCAAATGATAGTGCAATACTTTAAAGCAAATGGTTTTTATCCAAGCAAAGGCTTAGGGAGATGTTTGTAAGGAAGGCTTGAGGTCGTAGAAATACTGTTGGCCGAATCCACCTTTGGGTTGGGGTATGAACCCATGAGAAAGGAGAAAATAGAAGCAGTGCGGAAGAAGAGGGCTGATAGAAAAGCTGTCATGGAACTCTCGGATCAATTCAAGCAGTTGGACATGGGGAAAGGAATGTCTACATTAAATAAGAAGAAGAGAAAAGTCCAAGAAGAAGCACCCGTCATGACGGCCGACATTGGAATAACTCAAGATAGATCCATTCGAGCGATGCTGCCAGGAAAAAATTTGCATAATTGGCCTAGCAAAGACATCATCTGTGCTCGCAAGTTTCGGTACAAAGCTCACTAGAGCGAGATCCCGGAGCAACTGATTTGCCACAAACGAACTTTGTCCTTTTAATTTACTTGTCTTAATTTTTTTTTTAAAAACAAATCAAGTTATTAATGGAAAAATACTCCTTTCTTGTTTGATTCATTGCACACTATTTTCCATGTTAGGGACCCTTGCATCCGATGCCTTACTCAGCTAATCCAGAGAATGCCAATCCTGATAAATGATGACTTAAACACCGAGTTTGATTACCAACAACTAGGAATTGAAGAAGACGTAAATTATTCTGAGAAGGTACCAAAGGAAATTTGAAAACAAATAGAAAGACATGAGAATCGTAATACCCCAAACATTGAGGAAATGAAAACCGTTAATTTGGAGAATGAAGGGGATCCAAAGCAGCGCAAAGAATTACTGGAACTACTACGTGCATACTTGGATGTTTTTGCATGGTCCAATCAAGACATACCCGGGCTGGATGAATCCATTGTTGAACATAGATTACCCCTGGACCCGCAGATGAAACCCTTTAAGTAGAAGTTAAGTAGATTGAGGCCCAAGTAGAGCCTAAAGATCAAGAAAGAAGTGATTAAACAGCTCCAGGCAGGATTCATGCAAGTAGTAGAGTATCCCCAATGGTTATATAATATTGTCCTGGTACCCAAGAAAAATGGCAAGGTGCAGATGTGTATTAACTTTCGGGACCTTAACAGGGCCAGTCTAGAGGACGATTTTCCTTTCCCACACATAAACTTACTTGTTGATAACACGGTCAATCACGAAATGTTTTCTTTCATAGACGGTTTTTTCGGGATATGACCAGATCAAGCTGGCTGAAGAGGATCGGGAGAAGACTACTATCATTACCCCCTGGGGAGTATACGTTATAAAGTCATGCCATTCGGACTTCGCAATGCAGGGGCAACCTACCAAAAAGCCATGGTAACCTTATTTCATGACATGATGCATCAGGAAGTAGAAATTTATGTGGATGACATGATTGTCAAGTCCAAACAACGGAAAAACCACCTGTTCAACCTGCGGAAGATGTTTGACCGTCTCCGTAATTATCAGCTTAAGCTAAATCCTGCCAAATGCACATTCGGAGTATCTTCAGGGAAGTTGCTGGGGTTTATAGTCAATGAAAAGGGGATAAAGTTTGATCTTGCCAAAGTTAAGTCCATCGTCGAAATGCTGGCACCAAAAGGGGAAAATGAGGTTCGATCTTTTCTAGGAAAATTAAATTTTATCAGCAGATTCATCGCCCAAATGACCCACCTGTGCAAACCCATTTTCAAGCTCCTTAATAAAGACATTACAAAAGAGTGGGATGATAACTGTCAAATGGTTTTTGAGAAAATCAAAGAATATCTGTGGAATCCACCTGTCCTAATGGCACCAACCCGGGGACGTCCTTTGTTGATGTACATGTCAGTGTTAGATACTTCCATGGGATGTGTTTTGAGACAATATGATGAAACGGGAAGAAAAGAGCAAGCCATTTACTACCTCAGTAAGAAATTCCTACGGTATGAAACAAAATATTCGGATCTCGAGAAAACCTGTTGCACATTAGCCTGGGCAGCTCACAGGCTTCGGCACTATATGCTCTATCATACCACCTACCTCATCTCTCAAATGGATCTCCTCAAGTATATATTCGAGAAACCAACCTTGTCCAGCAGAATTGCTCGATGGCACATGATCTTATCAGAATTCGACATCGTGTACACTACCCGCAAAGCAGTCAAGGGGCAGGTGATAGCTGATTATCTGGCCGAGAACCTTATTGATGATTATCAATCCATGGAACCCCAATTTTCTAATAAAAATATACTATGTGTTGATGACGCATCTGAAGAGCAAGTAGGAGCCGAGTGGAAGATGTATTTCGACGGGTTTGCTAACAAAAAGGGAGCTGGCATTGGGGCAGTAGTAGTGTCAAGAACAGGCAGTCATTATCCTATCGTGGTTAAGCTACAATTGGAACTCTGCACTAATAACATCGCCGAATATGAGGCTTGCATCTTGGGATTAAGATTGGCATTAGAAATGAAGATTGACGAATTGGTTATTTTCGGCGATTCGGATCTGGTTATTCAGCAATCCAAGGATGTATACCAAACTCGAGATGCCAAACTTTCCCCGTATCATCAACAGGTCAAAGATTTGTGTCAGCTATTTAGAAGCGTAGATTTTCATCAGGTACCCCGAGCAGAGAACAGTTTTGCCGATGCCTTAGCTACAGTAGCTGCAGCAATCAAGGTTGACAAGGGCACTGAAATACCCCCTCTATAGATCTTTACCAGGGATATCCCTTCCTATTGCTTGCACACAACTGTTGAACCCAATGAGAAGCCGTGGTTTTATGACATCCAGAGGTACATCCAAGCCAAGACATTCCCCGATGCAGCATCACAAAGAGATAGGAAGATCATTTGTCGTTTGGCGGGACATTATTTCATAGTTGGAAATGATCTTTTCAAGAGATCATGGTTCGAACCTCTAAGATGCGTCAACGCCATCGAAGCTAAAGTTATAATGGAGGAAGTACACGAAGGAGTTTGCGGTCCCCACATGAATGGTCACACGCTTGCAAAGAAGATTCTCCAGACAGGGTATTACTGGTCAACAATGAAGTCAGATTGCATTAGATACGTTCTTCGGTGTCACAAGTGCCAGATACATGAGGATAAGATTAAAGCACCGCTTACTGAGCTCCATTCCATGTCAGCCTATGGGCTTTTTCTATGTGGGGGATAGATATGATTGGTCCTATCACTCTTAAAGCTTCTAACGGCCACCGCTTCATCCTTGTCGCCATTGATTATTTTACTAAATGAGTGGAAACCGTTTCCTATGTTCATGTCACTAAGAAGGTCATGGAAAGGTTTATAAAAAATCATATGATTTGCCGGCATGGGATTTCCGAGTCACTCATTATTGACAATGCTTCAAATCTGAACAACGAGTTGATATCAAAGCTATACCAAACATTTCGCGTTACGCACCGAAATTCGGTCACCTACCGGCCTCAAATGAATGGAGCAGTGGAAGCAACCAACAAGAACATTAAGAGAATACTTCGAAAGATGATTGACAACTATAGAGACTGGCATGAGAAACTTCCTTTTGCATTGATGGCTTACCGAACTACTATGAGGGTCTCCATCGGAAGCACTCCCTTCGAGCTGGTTTACGGCACCAAGGCGGTCAACCCCATCGAGATTGAGATTCCTTCCTTAAGGATCTTAACAGAAACCAAACTGGATGAAGCAGAATGGATCAAAAACCGGTATGCCCAACTTTGCCTGCTAGATGAGAAGCGGCTAGTTGCGGTTTATCATGCCCAATGCTATAGAAGACGAATGGCCAGGGCATTTGATAAGAAGGTACGACCCCGGTCGTTCCAGCTGGGAGATTTGGTGCTCAAGAAGGTGTTCCCCTATCAGGAGGCAGCGTAGGGGAAATTTGCTCCAAACTATGAAGGACCATTCGTGATAAAAAAAGGTCATGTTTGGAGGAGCTCTCGTTTTGGAAGAAATGGATGGTCAAGAATTCCCTAGTCCGTTGAATTCAGATGCTGTCAAACACTACTACATATGATTCTGAAAGTTAGATCTTTGGTTTCTGTGCAGAAGCAATAAAATCTACTCTCCTCATTCTCCACTAATCAATAGGGTAGTGTTTCAGTGGTAAAGCTCTATGGACTAAATAATTTAATTCCGAGATGACGAGGGGCCCTCGTTTCATTTCCTATACAATTAAAATGTATATACAACATTTGTCAAACCCTTAGAGCCGGTTACCTTCTTTCAGGAACATTTCCCAATAAAGTGATCATGCTAGGTCAAATTAGAAGCATTGGAGATATGCGTATAAAAATAAAAAAATAAAAAAATCCCTTGAAGTATTACCTCAAGTTCGCACAAATATTATTGTTAACATTCGTAGTTCAGAAAAAAAGGGGGGGGGGGTGATGAGATACCCGAAGAAAGATGGGAATACGCAGAAAAAGTGCTATTAGACCAAAAATCATTGACATTGATCACTAGTAGAATGGTAGCTTTGAGCCTTTTTCTTTCCTTTCAAAAGTAAAAAACCCACACCACAAACCCTAAAAGTCCTTTCAGATTAGAGTTAAATTGATTAGTCCAAATGAGCTTACTAAAATATGCTATTGGTTGGAGGATAGGAGCTTCTCAATAGAAACCAGAGACCAAGCTGAGAAAACAGAGAGAAAGAAGAGAAAAAATTAAGCGCATTCCCTAGGATGTGGTGAAAACCCGAAAGGCCACTGTAGGTAAAAAGTAGGGATGTGGCAAGATACAAAACTGTTGACCCTAGTGAAAACCTATAAAGGCGCCTTGGTGCAAAAATGACAGAGCTGGGATTAGTGAAAACCCTTATGGGCACTGGTAGTAAAAATAGCAGCAAAAAAAAAAAAAAAAAAAAAAAAAGAGGTGGGGGAGAGATTTAAATGCAAGAAACAACCCAAACTACAGCATTCTCCAGAAGTTATACGTATGAGAGCAACAGTGTGAAAGTCAAAAGGCGTCTCGAAAGGCATTCTTTGGCTAAGCCCAGTCAAGGTTAAAAGAAGCAGGGGTTTCCTTTCGCAGGATAATCAGTCAATCAGGGTATCAAACAAAAGGGAGTTATTTTTCATTGAGCTGCGACTTTCATTAACTTTCCTCTAGTTTGTTGCTATACTAATCATACAGGAAAGTCATATCAAAAGTATGGGAGGTCATGAGTTTGTAAGGCAAAAAGGGGCATAATACTAAACAAAGTATGTTTTTCTACAAATGCAGAAATCAGTAAATCTAAGAGCGGGGGGCAAAAATGTATCGCTCCCCATCATCATCGGAGGAGGAATCAGCTATGCAGAGATCCACTAGCTCGCCAACTGTCGCGCCCAGATTTTTCGCACTCGAGGAATACTCATACAAGCGGGAAAAATGTTATATTCTCTCGTTAGAACTCACCCTCCTAGAAGAATGAGTGTGACCACATTTGAATTGAAAATTGATTTGAATAAAAGGCTTTTGAAAAAGATTTGAAGTCGCCACCTAACTTGATTAAGGTGAGTTAGGTCACCTAAAAACTAAGAATAATTCGAAGACTACACTTAGGGTTTTTAGAAAAATGATTTTGAAAACATCTCCTCAAGAGAGGGTTTTTGGGAAAACAAGTTGTTTGGCAACCTTTGGAAAACATTTAGCCCTTTTTAGAAAAATAACTCCATTTTGGTCTATGAAAACAGTGATCTAGGTTCGGAGGTTGGTTACGTGTAAGGAAGACGCACTAAGCCATCACCCTACCCCGCCCTTTCGGTACCTACATGTCAATCTACCCTAGATTCACCTATGAGAGTCTTCGACTAACTATAGTTCAATCTTATCCACTTTTGAAAATAATGTTTAGAAAAATATGATGCATGATATGTAAGTGCAAGGAAAGAGAATTGAAAAATAGGTTTGGAAAGAGATTAATTTGAAATTGATTTGATTTGAAAATAGATTTGAAGAGATGGAATTGAAATTGGAAAGTTTGAAAATTTGGAAATAGAAATTTGAAATCAGAAGTTTGAAAATAGATTAGAGATTTGAAAAGATTGTGGAATTTGAGATTTGAAAAATATTGTGGAATTGGAGATTTGAAAGAAGTTGTGACCGCACCCATGAGGGTTGCCTATGTATCCTTTTAGAGGAATTAGGTCAGTCGCAGTTCGGACCGGAGTCCGATTGAAAATAGAAGAGTTGATTGGAAGAAAGAGATTGAATTGGAAATTGGATTGGAAAATTGAAAGATTAAACTTTAATTGGAAGATTTGAAAACATTTGATTTTAAAAGACTCGGTTTTGAGAAACCTAGACTCAGGAAAAGTAGGATTTTGACTTGGAAAGATTTTAAAGAAGAATTGACTTAAATGTTGAACTTGGAAGATTTGGAAAGATTGAATTTAGGAAGGGCTTGGATTAGGAAAGGTCGGAATTAAGAAAGTTTCATTTTAGGAAATTTTTCGAATTAGGAATGTTTTAGGTTTAGGAAAGTTTTGAAATTAGAAAGTTTTGTTTTAAGAAAGGTTTTGAAATAGGAAAGTGTTGAATTTAGAAATGTTTTGAATTAAAAAAAGTTTAGTTTAAGAAAGGCTTAGAATTTAGAAAGTTTCAAGTTAAGAAAGTTTTGAAAGTGGGAAAGTTTAGAAAACAAGGAAGTTTTGAAAATAAGAAAGTTTTGAGAACGAGGAAGTTTTGAAATTGGAAAGAGTTGAAATTTTAGGAAAGTTTTAGAATTTAGAAAGTTTTAGATTTAAAAAGTCTTAACTTAAGAAAGTTTTAAATTTAGAAAGCTTAGAATTTTAGAAAGATTTGAATTTTAGAAAGTTTAAAATTTTGAAAGTTTTAGAGTTTTTTAGAAAATCTTGAGATTAGGAAATGTTTGAAAAATTAGATTTGAAAAATTAAGATTTGGAAATGGGTAGAATTAGGAAAGAGCGGAGTTAGGAAGGATGTGGAAATTGAGTTTTAAAATTTAGGAAAGATTTGAAAGCTTTAGGAAACTTATGATTTAGGAAGGTAGGAAATTAGGAAGGAGTTGAATTAGGAAAGATTTGGATTAGGAAAGGATTGGATTTTGTTTCTAAAAAGAAGTGTTTGATTTCGTTTCCAAAAAAAATGGAGGATTGAATTTGGTTTCTAAAAGAAAAGATTTGATTTTGTTTCCAAAAACGGAGGACGGGATCTAGTTTCCTAAACGGGAAGATTGAATTTGGTGTCCTAAAGGGAAAATTTGATTTGGCAAGGATTTGGGAAGGGAGATTCTAGAAACCCTAGATTTGAAAAATTATAGTTTTGACGTAAAAAACAGGTTTTGGAAACATGTATAGTTTGGATGTGAAAACAAGAAGTTTTAGAAACCTAGGTTTGGGGCAAAGTTTGAAAATCATATTTTTGGAAAGGAAATTAGGATTTCCTAATTGTGAGTTCTAGGGCTTAACTTGGGCTCTAAGGAAAGAGGATTTTTGAAAAGTGCGTTTTTGAAAACAAAGGTTTTCTAGAAGGGAATCCTAGGGAGGAGTTTCTGGAAAGTGAATTTGAAGATAGAGTTTTTGGAAAAAGATTTTAAAGAGAGAGTTTTTGGTAAGTGTGTTTTTGGAAACAGAGGTTTTAAAAGGAAATCCTAGAGAGGAGTTTCTAGAAAAATTTTGGAAAGAGAGTTTTCGGCAAGATTTTTAGAGAGAGTTTTTCTAGAAAGATTTTTTTGGTAGAAGATTGTTGAATAGAGTTTTTGGAAAGATTTTTGGTGAACGTTTTTAGAAAGTGGATTTTGGAAAGGAGTTGAAAAAGGGAGTTTTGAAAAATAGATTTTGGGAGGGAGTTTTTGAAAATAATTTTGGAGAGAAGAGTTTTAGGAAATTATGTTGAAAAAGAGATTTTTAGAAAGAGATTTTTGAAAAGAGAGCTTTTTTAGAAGGTGTAAAAACATCTTACTTTCCTAAAGCAATTCTAACCATAAGAGGGCTAGAACCACTTTAGGAAAGTGGTTTTGAAAACAACAAGATTTGAAAATATGGGCCATGAAGGTCACTTTAAATATAACACTTTCCTAAAGCAACCCTAGCCATAGAAAAGCTAGAATCACCCTAGGATTTTGATTTTGAAAACACGTTTTAAAATGTGATTTTGATGCAATTTTAGAAACAAGTTTAAAAACGACTTGAAAAACAATTTTGAAAATGATTTTTGGAAGATGCAAGATCATGATATGCACAATGCAATTTTGGGGTCGTGAACATACAAGGTTAAGGCTTCACCACATAATCAAGGGGGGCCGAACCCACGTGGCCTCTAGTTAAACTAGAAGAAAGCTCCCGACACGGTGACTCTCCAATAGCCCAATGCTACACATGGACCGGGAATCCCCTTGTTTCAAACATGCAAAGAAAGAGGGGGAAAGACATGGGGGATTAAAATAGAGAAAACTCAAGTGGGTTAAGAGAGAGAAGAAAGAGGGGGGAAGTGCGAAAATTTAAATAGTGAGCCTACCGTATGTCTTGTTTATTTTGTGCGCCTTGCTTGTCTTCGGTCTTCGGTCTTCGGTCTTCGTCTTGATCTTCAATCTTCAAGAGCCACCTTCAAACTTCAGATTGTAGCTCTCCAAGTCTTCGAAGGAGGGTTGAAGGTTAGTGTATGAGTGTATGGGGGTGTATAGGAGGCTAGGGTTTAGTGTATGGTGGCTAGAGTTTGGAAAACCTAGAGAAGCTAGGGTTTAGGGGGTGCTCGAGCCCTGTATATCGAATTATATGATTTTTAGGTTGAGTTTGCAGATCCTTTTCACGTTGGAGGAGGCTCTGCATTTATAGAGTTTGGACAAACCTGGCGCCTGTTGCAGTGGCGCCAGGGCAAAATTGCTCTTGGCACCACTAGGAGTGGCACCAGGCCAATTCTTGGCTTGGCGCCACTATTAGTGGCACCAGCCAGTTAGGAAACTTTATGAGTCGGCAAGCAACGTATCTTTGACTAGATTTGGGCGCTTGTACTAGTGACTACCATGCAATTTTTAGCCTGGCTTCACTAGGAGTGATTCTGAAAAGTCCGGGAATGATTTAAAGGAGCCAGGAATCACTCAGAAGGCCGGAAAGGAGCAGGAACACTTAAAATAGTGTCCTGGAGGTATTTGACTTAAGAAATGAGGATAAGATGGGTCGAAAAGGTTGACTGGGCCTTTAGGGGCAAAACGGTCAATCGGACCAGGAAACTGCCGGGACAAACTCGGACTGTCTCGGAAGAAGACTTGGGATCTGGAAACATTATTCAAAATGTTCCCAGAGGCTGCCGGTTTGATTCCCAGAGCCGTCGTGGTCGGAAAAAGAGACCGGCCCACTAGGGGCAAAACGGTCATTTTGTACCGGGTTTGCCGGAACTGACTTGGAATGATCCGGAAAGATAAGAAAAGGTTGAGAATACTATAAAAAGCAATCTCAGGAGATTACCGGTTTGATACCCAGAGCCGGTGTGGTTTTCGGGGCATTCGGATGCCTGGGGCGAAATGGTCATCTTAACCGGAAAGTCTCGAAAAATGTCCAAAGGGCAGTTTGGTCATTTTTCACTAAAGTGGGCTAACAGACACTGGTGTTGACCTGGATTTTGAGTGTTTCCGCCACTCTGACGGCGGTCGTCATGACACAGGGGTTTGTTGGCAATTCCCTATATCGACCTATTTATAAGTATTTTCGCTACTTTAACGATTTTGTGAGTAGTTTCGCTACTCGGATCATCTCAAGGAATAAACTGTCCCGAGAGAGGGATTGGAAAGAGGTCTTACCGTCTTCGAAAAGACGTGCCTGGATTGGAATCGTCTCGAGGAATAAACTGTCCCGAGAGAGGGATTGGAAAAGAGTCTTACCGTCTTCGAAAAGACGTGCCTGGATTGGAATCGTCTCGAGGAATAAACTGTCTCGAGAGAGGGATTGAAAAGGAAAGGACAATGCCCCTAAGGGCATTTTGGTCATTTTGCCTCTATTTGGGCTTGGTAGGCCCGCGAAGCGATAGACAGACGGGATTTGGACTTAGAAAATCGATTTCGTTTGGAATACGCCCACAATGACTTGAAAACAAGTCTGGACAGAGTGTAGACTGCCGAGCGGTCAAAAATGGGGCACTTACACCAACCACGGGAGGAACACCTGAAGAAGTACCTGCTGTCGATGATCTAGGCTGGCCTTGCTCGTAGTGCGCACATCTGGCCAGAAGCACGTCCCTCTCTCGGGTTAGGGACTCCACAGTCTCCCGCAAAGACTGGCTATCCGTCACATCAGCCTCTAGGGAAGTGGAGTTGTCTAGAACACCTCGTGGCCGCCTACGTCCCTTAGCAGCACTCGAAGGTGGGTCATCATGTGTTGATCTGGCTGTTGCTAGCTGCATTTGCAGCGAAGCTACCTCAGCATCCCTCACTCTCAACTGGTCATGCAATGTTCGTATAAGTCGGCAGTTGTCCCGCCTATAACGACGCCCCTGAACAATCATAGTAGTCAAGAAGTCGGTATACACTATGGGAGGTAAAAGAGTCTCAATGAGAAGCTCCCCAAGTCTACGGCGACCCAGCATGTAGTGTCAAAGCCAATAGTGATAGGCCTCAGTTGCAAGGGGCATGATAGAGAATGGACCATTATCGTCAACGTGAGCAAGCAAAGATCTCCATGTTTCCATAACTCTCTCCACCAATGCTCTTGGGATTGACGCCTCGCAGAAAAGAGTGAACTCGGCTGCAGATGCTGAAAAAAGGATATCCTGACTCCTACCAAGCTGTTGCAGAACCCAAATCCCGAAGAAAGGGGCAATGCCCCACAGGCCTGCTAGGGGCACGAGGGCTCCCTCGGAAGGCCGAACTCTCAAGCAATACCTACTAACCAGTCCTAAATACCACCTAACCGTGCCTGACCTCATGCTCCGGAGGTAGTCAGCCCAAGATGCAACGATCTACGGAAATCTCCCCTCATCTACCATGATGCCCTGAGATCTCACCAGGGAGTGTATATGGTCAAGCTTAGGATACCATATATGTTGGAATAAAGGAGTAACAAACAATTGCCCAATTTCCCAGAGCTAGAAGAGAGTAGCGCATCCCCGGAAACGAGTGTCAACGGTCTGCTGGAATCTCGTAAGACTCACAAAGGTCTCCCTTACAATCATGGGCGCATAGGAATGCCCCTTGCGAATCAGAGCCAGCAATGCACATAGTCGACATTTGACTAAGTCATCTCCTCGTGGGAACACCAAGTAGTTTAGCAAAAGTAAGGCCAAAGCAACCATACGAGAAACAGCCCAATCCTGGGAAGTGTGCCAATCACCTGAATGGACTCGCATACCCGTGGAAAACTCAAAGCGAGAAAAGAGTAACTCTGCTGGGACGTAAGGAAACTGGGGCAAGGAAGAAGATGAAAGAACTGCGTGTCTGAGTCCGAGCTGGGACGAGACCACTGTAATACAGCCATCCGAAAAGAGGGGTCCCACAATGTCGGTAGAAATATCTCGAAAACCAAGAAGAAACCCATACTCGTGAGGAGTAGGGGTAAGCTCACCCTGCCCAAAGCGAAAAAGAGACAAGTCGAGCTGCCAGAAGGGAATCACTACCTCCATGAGTCTGGGAATAAGCCGCACTGATAGAAGTGAAGCCACCCGACCAAAGGACCGGCGAAAGATATCCTGCTCATCCAGAGAGTAACAGCCGTGCCAAGCTCTCAGTCAACTCAAAACTGCATCTGCCATCCTGAAAAGGTAAACCAAGGTAAGAGGTGTGAATGTACCATATACGCAAATAAATTATAACATAATAAAGTAAAATAAAAGAAACAACTAACACAAACAGAATGAATAAAAGATTTCAAATGATAAAGCAAATTCCCTACATACACCCTTCGATTTTCCAACTTCAAGTCAAATCTCAAAGGTGTTTTGTCTTTTTCCTTCAAAAAGATTTTATTTCTAAACCTTTCCTAATTCTTCCTCTAAATTCTAAAAATTTCTACAGAGTCCCGTTTAAAAATGACCCCTACAACACCCATGACATCAATACAAAACACAAAATGTGCACTTTTTTTTAACGTTACAATCACATAGCATCAGCATCCGCGCATACTTTCTAAATTTTCAATATTTTCAAAATACATGTTTTATTTTTTTTTTCAATAAATCAATGGTTTTTAAAGTTATCCTAAAATTTCTCAAAATTATCTCAAATGTTTTCTAAAAATATTCCTACATTTTTCAAAATTTCAAACTTTAAAAATTTCATCAACTTCTTGAGTTTTCTCAATTTTCCTAATTTTCTAGGTATTTTCCTATTTTTCAAAAAATAAAAAATTTATCAAGTTTTCAAAAAATCATGAAACTTTACACGGTTGTTAAACACATTTTTCTAAGGTACATTACATAAAAATCTAGCCAGAAAACCTAATGCCCCAGCCTATAGGAACAAACCCCCAATTTCTGCAGAAAACTCTCTTCACGTAATCACATAAAATCATTCAAATCCGATCAAACAAGCACCAAAATGCAAAAATAACATCACCATAATGTTCAAAACATATCAAAACATCAATTTCTACTATTCACATGGTTCAAATGAAATTCTACACGTTAAAATCCACAAAAATTTGAAAACTCACTTTTTGGGGGTTCTTCGGCGAAATCTTCTCTTCCGGGGACGTGGTCTCCTTCTGGTAATCACCCGTGGTCTCCAAGAAGTGCTCCTTCAATGTACAAGTTAGTTTCCTCGCAATGCCCCTCGAATTTGCGAAAACTTTCTCAAATACTGTAAGTGTTCGAACTAGAAAATTTTCTGGTTTTGTTCCTAAGCCTGGCGACACTAGCAGAGGAACCAAGCCTTCTTTGCCAGAGGTGCCACTCCTAATGGCGCTAGTTGCCAATTCTGGGCAACTTTGCCCTTTTCTCGCCAAAACTTGGTTTTGAAGGCCTTTTGGGCCCAATATTCATTTTTGAACCCCGTTATTGAAAAATTCCCAAAGTTTGTCCCTACGAATGCCTCGCGGCCAACTTGGGACTTTTACTTTATCATTTTTTGTCTTTGATAAGCAAAGACAGAAAAAGAAGGGCAGTTGTAAGCACCCCATTTTTGACCGCTTGGCAGTTTACGGTCCGTCCAAACTTGTACTCAAGCCAATACGGACGTATTCCAATCGAAATCAACTCTCTAAGTATAATCCTGTCTATTCATTGCTTCGTGGGCCCCGCCAGGCCCAAACAGAGGTAAAATGACCGAAATGCCCTTAGGGACATTGTTCCTTTCTAATTCCAAACCAGGCGCGTCTTTCCAAAGATAGTAAGTCTCCTTTTCATATTTCAAATTAGGCGCGTCTTTCCGAAGATGGTAAGTCCCCTTTTCAATTTCAAATCAGGCGCGTCTTTCTGAAGACGGTAAGTCCCCTTTTTAATTCCAAATCAGGCACGTCTTTCCGAAGACAGTAAGTCCCCTTTCCAAATCCAAATCAAGCACATCTTTCTGAAGATAGTAAGTCCCCTTTTCAATTCCACATCAGGCATGTCTTTCTGAAGACGGTAAGTCCCTTTTCTAATTCCAAATCAGGCGCGTCTTCCTAAAGACGGTAAGTCTCCTTTCCAAGTCCAATTCCAATTCCAATCCCTCTCTCAAGACAGTTGATTCCTCGAGATGGTTCGACACGTTTTTTGAAGAAAATCTCTTCGAAATGGTAAGTCCCTTTAAACCTGTTGACCAAGACGAGACCCCAAGTCCCCTAGATGGTAGAACAGTCTACCTTTAGCGCCTACTAGCCCGCCAATACAAAAATGTCCGTTTAGACACGCCTTTCAAGAAATTTGATTCTCAGGCCCTAAGTCCTTTTAGCAGCTTCCCGAGATCAGGCAGCCTCGGGAATGATCGCGAACCGTCAGAGTAGCGAAAATACTCGCAAACATCGCAAGCGTCAGAGTAGCAGAAATACTCACAAACAGGTCGATATAAGAAATTGCCAACGAACCCCTGTATCACGCGACTGCCGTCAGAGTGGTGGAAACACTCAAAACGCAGGTCAACACCAGTGCCTGCTAGCCCACTTAGGTGAAAAATGACCAAACTGCCCCTAGGGCCATTTTTCGATACGTTTCTTGAGAACACATTTCAATCCTTAGAACGATAAGTCCAACCTTCCAAGATTGTCTTAAAGGCAATCCGGCATGATTAGGTGCCTTCTAATCAGTTTCGGGCCAATTCTGAGACTTTTCGATCAAGATAACCATTTTGCCCCTAGGCATTCGAATGCCCCGGGAACCACACTGGCCCTGGGTATCAAACCAGTAACCTCTTAAGAATACTTCTTATAATATTCTCAACCTTTCTCTACCTTTCCGTATCATTCCGAGTCAATTCCGGCGAACCCGGCGCAAAATGACCGTTTTGCCCCTAGTAGGCCGGTCACCTTTTCTAACTACACCGGCTCTGGGTATCAAACCGGCAACCTTTAGGAACATTTTGAATAATGTTTGCAAATCTCGAGTCTTCTTCCGGATCATTCCGAGTCCATCATGGGAGCTTTCTAGCCGGATTAACCGTTTTGCCCCTAATTGCCCGGTTAATCTTTCTGACACATCTTATCTTCATTTTCAAGTCAAATACTTCCAGAACACTCTTCTAAGTGTTCCTGTCCTTTTCCAGCCTTCCAGGCCAATCCCGATCCCTTAAATCTTTTCCGGACTTTCTAGAGTCACTCCTAGTGAAGGCAGGCTAAAAATTGCATGGTAGTCACTAGTACAGGCACCCAAATCTTACCAAGATATATTGCTTGCCGACTTACAAAGTTTCTTAACTGGCTGGCGCCACTAGCAGTGGCGCCAAGCCAAAAAATGGCCTGGCACCAAGATGAAATTTGGCCTGGCGCCACTACAACAGGCGCTAGGTCTATCCCATCTCTATAAATACAAAGCCTCTTCAAGCATGAAAGAGGTCCGCAAATTCAATCCAAAAACCCTAATTCTCGATATACAAAGCTCGTACACTCCCAAAACCCTAGCTTCTCTAGGTTTTCCAAACCCTAGCTAAACTCTAGCCTCCTATACACTCATACACACCCCTATACACTTATACACTAGCCTCCAACCCTCTACTGAAGACTTGGATTGCTACAACTCGAAGCTCTCAAAGACCAAGACAAAGCTCTCGAAGACTGAAGCGAAGACTGAAGAAAAAGCAAGAAAGCAAGGCGCGCAAAGCAAAGTGAAATAAACAAGACAAGGTAGGCTTTCTCTTTAAGTTTCTGCACTTCCCCCTCTCTTTTCTCTCTCCTAACCCACTTGGGTTTTCTCTATTTTAATCTCCCATCTCTTTTCCCCTCTTTCTTTGCATGCTTGAAACAAGAAGATTCCCGGTTCATGTGTAGGATTGGACTATTGGAGGGTCACCGTGTCGCGGGCTTTCTTTTAGTTTAACCGGAGACCACGTGGATTCGGCCCCCTTGGTTATATGGTGAAGCTTTAACCTTGTATGTTCACGACCCCAAATTTGCATTGTGCATATCATGATTCTTGTATTCTTCCAAAAGTCGTTTTCAAAATCATTTTCAAAATCGTTTTCAAACTTGTTTTCAAAATTGTATCAAAATCTTCTTTTTCAAAACTTGTTTTCAAAATCACAATCCTAGGGTGATTCTAACATTTTCATGGCTAGGGTTGCTTTAGGAAAGTGCTATATTTAAAGTGACCAACATAGTCCATATTTTTAACTCCTTGTTGTTTTCAAAACCACTTCCTTAAAGTGGTTCTAGCCTTCTTATGGATAGAATCGCCTTAAGAAAGTGAGACGTTTTTATACTTTCCAAAAAACTCTATTTTCAAAAATCTCTCTTTCAACATGCTTTCCAAAAACTTTTCCTCCCAAAATTGTTTTCCAAAAACTCTCTCCAAAAATCTATTTTTCAAAACTCCTTTTTAAACTCCTTTCCAAAACACTCTCCTCAAAATCCACTTTCTAAAAACGCTACATAAATCTCTTTCCTAAAAACTTTTTCTAACAATCTCCTTCTAAAATTCTTTCCAAAAACTCTCTCTTCAAAACTCATCTTCTAGAAATTTTTTCCCAGGATTTCCTTCCCAAAACCTCCTTTCCAAAAACTCTTTCCTTAGAGTCCAAGTCAAACCGTAGAGCCCACAATTAGGAGACCCTAATTTTCTTTCCAAAAACTTTGTTTTCAAATTTGCCTTAAAACCTAGGTTTCCAAAATCTCTTGTTTTCTACATCAAAACTATACATATTTCCAAAACCTATTTTCTACGTCAAAACTATACTCTTCCTAAATCTAGGATTTCCAAAACTCTATCCTTCCAAATTCATGCCAAATCCAATCTTCTCTTTAGGAAGCCCAATCCAATCTTCCCTTTAGGTCACCAAATCTAATCTTCTGTTTAGGAAACTAGATGCAATCTTCTGTTTTTGGAAACAAAATCAAACCTTCTCTTTTAGAAACAAAATCTAATCCCTTGTTTTAGGAAATAGAAATTTTAACCCTTCCTAGTCTAAATCTTTCCTAATTCAAATCCTTCCTAATCTTCTACTTTCCTGAATCTTAAGTTTCCAAAACTTGAACATAAAATTCTTTCCTAAATTTTAAAACTCAAAATCCAATTCTTTCCTAATTCAACCCTTTCCTAATTCTATCCCTTTCCAAATCTTAACTTTCCAAATATAGGCTTTCCAAGCTTTCCAAAATTCAAACCTTTCCTAATCTTAAGACTTTCTAAATTCAAACTCTAAAACTTTCTAAATCTTAAACTTTCTAAATTTTAAATCTTTCCAAATTCAAAGTTTTCTAAATTTAAAACTTTCTTAAGTTAAATCTTTCTAAACTTCCAAACTTTCTAAATTCTAAACTTTCCTAAACTTCAAATCTTTCTAACTCTAAAACTTTCTAAACTCAAAACTTTCTTACTTTCAAAACTTCCCTATTTCAAAACATTCTAAATTCAAAACTTTCCTATTTCAAAACCTTTCTTAAAATAAAACTTTCTTAATCCAAAATTTTTCTATTTCGAAAACTTTCCTAATTCAAAAACATTCCTAAAATGAAAACTTTCCTAAAGCGGAACTTTTCAAATCGAAACTTTCCTAAATTGAAACTTTCCTAATTCAAACTTTTCCTGATTTGAATCTTTCCTAATTCTAAGTTTCCTAATCTTCCAAGTCTAATATTCAAGTCAATTCTTTTCTAAAATCTTTCTAAGTCAAATCCAATCTTTCTTTTCTAAGTTCCTAAGTCTAGGTTTCCTAAAACCAAGTTTTTCAAAACCAATCTTTTCAAATCTTCCAATTAAAGTTCAATCTCTCAATCTTCTAATCCAATTTACAATTCAATCTCTTTCTTTCAATCATCTCTTTTATTCTCAATCGGACTTTTGTTCGAACTACGACTGACCTGATTCCTCCAAAAGGATAAGTAGGCAATCCTCATGGGTGCGGTTACAACCATACCTGCTTTCCAATTTCCAATTCCATGATCTATCTCAAGTTTTCAATTTCAAAAATCTATTTTCAAATCTTTATTTCCAATTTCTAAAACTTTCTAATTTCAATTCTATCTTTTCAAATCTCTTTTAAATCAAAATTAATTTCTGTTCAAATTTTTTTTACAAATCTATTTTTCAAGTCTCTTTTCTTGCATTTTCATGTCATGCATTATGCTAGTTTCTTTTTAAACATTGTTTTTCAAAGTGGATAGGATTGAATAATAGTTAGTTGAAGACTCTCATAGGTGAATCTAGGGTAGATTGACATGTAAGTACCGCAAGGGCGGGGTAGGGTGATGACTTAGTGCGTCTTCCCTACACGTAACCAACATCCGAACCTGGATCATTGATTTCAAAGACCAAAAACGGAGTTATTTTCAAAAAAGGGCCAAATGTTTTCCAAAGGTTGCCAAACAACTTGTTTTCTTAAAAACCCTCTCTTGAAGAGATATTTTCAAAATCGTTTTCCAAAACCCTAAGTATAGTTTTCGGATTATGCTTAGTTTTTAGGTGACCTAATTCACCTTAATCAAGTTAGGTGGTGACTCCAAATCTTTTCTAAAAGCCCTTTATTTAAATCAATTTTTGATTCAAACCTAGTCGCACTTATTCTTTTAGGAGGGTGAGTTCTAACAAGAGAGTACAGTATTTTTCCCGCTTGTGTGTGTATTTCACGAGTGCGAAAAATCTGGGTGCGACATACGGTAGGTATAAAGAAAGTATGTGATACGGAGAAAGTATGTGCTGGTCTATCTCCACTAAGCTTTCCTAGAACAATCTTACTTTTTGGTTTGCGGTTCATTACGAAGTCATCTTCTAAGAATCAGGCATTGGTGCTAGCAATGACCTTCTAATCCTTAATACAATAAAATAAATCCACTTTTGTTCCTCTAAAGTACCTTACAAAAAAACAAACATCTATTCTCAATTCCAAATTATCTACTTTCCCTTTCAACACGTGTTTTAGACTACCCTATATCTGAATATACTATAGACTAGGCTTGCGCCCATTCTACAATTCTGTGGGAGTTGTAGGTACTAACTTAGATGGTACCAAGTTTAGAATGTATGTTGTTGTTTCAATTGCATGGCCCCAAAATGAATTAGGCAAATCTAAATACTCATCATAGATAAGAGTTATGTTCCTTCTTTCTACTACACCATTCTGTTATGGCATACCTAGTGCAGACAACTTGGACTCAATTCCCTCATTTGATAAACAATCCATAAATTCTCCCAAGAGGTACTCGCCACCACAATCAGATCGTAGTGTCTTGATACATTTACCATGACATTTTTTCATTTCTGCCTTAAACACTTTGAATTTCTCAAAGTATTCAGACTCACGGCGCGTCAAATAAATATACCCATACATTGAGTAATCATCAATGAAAGTAATGAAATACTCAAAGCCACCTCTAGCTTGGATGTTCATGGGGCCACACAAATTAGAGTGAACCAATTCTAATATTGTCTTTGACCTATTGCCTTTGGCCACAAAGAGCCGCTTGGTCATATTACCCTCCAAGCAGGATTCATAGACTGGCAATGCCTCCTATTCTAATGAACCTAATGGCCTATCCTTAACCAATCTAGAAATTAGTCTCAAATTACTATGACCTAAGCGTAAGTGCCAAAGATAAGTTTAGTTAAGTTCAAAAGGTTTCTTTCTGTTACATGGTACTATATTAGTGTTATTCAGTTCATTTAGTTACAGTGTAGAAGATATATGATTAACAATATAAAGAACATCTACCAATGTACCAAAACTGATAAAACGTTTATTTAACTTAATAACAACTGAGTTACTAAAATAAACGGAATATCCATTATCAACCAATCTAGAAACTGAAATTAAATTCCTTCTAATAGAAGGTACATAAAGAAAGTCTTTTAAGGCTAAAATTCTATCTCTACCATAAGAAATACTAATATCTCCTACTACAACTACTAACACTCTTATGCCATCTCCAATAAAGCTGTAAATCTCTCCATCACTAAGCTGGTAGGTTTGGTGGAACCGTTGTAAAGAATTGCATATATGATTAGTGACTCTCGTATCTACACACCATGTACTATAGATAACACCGCTAAACATGTTTAAATTACTAGTGAATGAGATTTACTTTTGTTGTTCTGTTTGGCTAGATAAACTGAGCATTGCAACTTCTAGTGCCCTGACTGCTTGTTGATGAAACACTTACCCTTGGGCTTTTTCACTCCTCCTTGTGGCACATGAGGTGCCTAGGGAACTGCCTTTATTTTCTGAATATTTTTCTGCTTCTTCTTTTCTTTTAGTTTAGAAGTAGAACCTTTCTCAGTAACAAGAGCAACAAGTGGCTTCTAGATGAGGCCCTCAGCTGCTTGAAGCTCTTTAAGAAGCTCTATCATTAAATAAGAGAACTTATTCATGTTGTAGTTTAGGCAGAACTACTTAAAAGAATCAGGTAGCGACTGGAGAATGATATCAATTTGGGTTTCCCCATCAATTTCAAATCCAAGGATCTATAGATCATTTGTAAGACTCATCATCTTTAGAATATGATCCATCACTAGGGTCCCTTTAACCATAGTCGTGTTCATCAGGTCTCTCATGGCAACCAGCCTAGCAGCATGATTCTGATCTCCAAACATTTCTTTGAGGCTCTTCATGATGTCATAGGCAGTGAGTATAGCTTGATGCTGATGTTGCAGAACATTCGACATAAATGCCAAAATGTGACACCGTAACATCTCATTAGCCTTTATCCACTTTTGGTAAGCCTAGGCTTTCTCATCTGTTACCCCCTCACCAGGTTGTTGTGGACAGACATCTGTGAGCACAAACTTGTATTCTTTTGTAGTTAGCACAATATCCAAATTCCTTTTCTAGTTAATATAATTTGGTCTAATCAATTTGCTTTCTTTGAGAATAAAAGCCAGTGGATTGAAAGCCATTTTAATCATGAGAATCACATATTTTATGATAAGTAATAATAAACTTAGAATTTAATTATTAAAGTATGGTTCCCTCTATCAATATTTTAAAAGAATCCACTAGCAACCTAGTATACTATAAATAGTATGCCTCGATAGGAGGTTGTTTACTATTTAACATTTATCTAGAGAGGTCAATACTTATTAATTTTACTATCTAGGCAAGTAACTGTGCCAAGTAAAATTAAATAGTTAACTTAGCTTTGGTCCTATAAATAATAGCAATGACTCAGATGACGAGGATACAATTATTTATGGCTAAGTGTATACCATCACTAAATTCTAAACCTATTGTCTTGTAATAAGTTACTCAGATGGAGAGTTGACCCAATACTAACAACCACTAGAGTTTATACTCAGTCAGTACGCAACTTATTCCATTCGATGGGAGGTTGGTACTAAAACCAACATATAGAATAAATTACTTCACTTATAAACTAGTGATAGAGACCATGTGATTTACACGTAATAAATTCCTTCACCCACTTAGATTATTAATACATGAGGGATGTCATGTGTTTAATTATCCAATAAATATAATATTTCAATAATGGTGACTCATATATGTACAACAAATAAAATTTAAAATTTACTTAATTTAGGAAAAAATATTTAAATTAAAATATGAAAATTAATTTTACTATGTAATTGAACATTTATAAACCAAAATTAAAATTAAAATTTATATAATTAAAACACAACTTAAAGGTCATTTATCTATTATCTATGTTCTCCTATGTTAATAACATAACAACAAGAATACAAAATAAAAAAATTATAGACAAACAAGATTTGGTCAAGATCCTGGTTATTATGGTCAACAATTCATTGAAAAGCAATAAAGAGTCCAACAGCACCATGACATCACCAAGAATCCTTATTTGCCACTTTGCTAGCGCACGGGGGTTCGGGAGCAGTGCCCTTGGTCATAAGGATCAACCTACCCAGTTAGGTTGAGGGGGTTTGGGGGCAACACCATTGGAAGGGATCGACCTGCCCGGTTCTCACACATCACGTTCTTAGGATTTTTCCTCACGTTTTTAGGCTTTTGCCAGTTTGCTGCCCCAGTTCTTGCACCACTATTGTTTCTCCATCTTCTTAGATTGTAACAGATCGTATTCTCTATAACAGTGGAGTTATAGAATACTAGAAATCAAAATCTCCAAAATAGTGGAGTTCACATGCTTAGAAAAATGTTTATTACGTCTAATTCTATGCTTCCTTAAACTAGAGTTCACAATCTAAGAATCATATAAAAACACAATCACATAACATACATTCATGTGGCCAAAATAACCAGGCAAAATGCTACAAAATAGAGGTTATCAGAAACCCACTTTCTACCCTAAATATGCATGGAACTAATTTTCGGAGAATATGGTAGGTATTATATGTATACAGTATCAATCGAGGCTTTGATATCAATTGTTGGGGGCTACGAAATTTCTCACATCTTGGCTATGTGCATACCCATAATACCAAAAATTCTGATCCAATTAGCAAAGACTAATCTACATGATTAGAATCATACCTTAGAAATCTTTTTGGTTTGATCTCGAATAGCAATAGGTATAAACTTCAAAAATCTTTTCCTTCGATCTCGAACAGCATGCATGAATCAACTGCTCGAACTTAACTCTCGGACTTCTACTGTATCCCTCATACACGCCTTACTCCAAAGAAAGCGAGCTTGCAGCTGCTAGAGTTTCTTTCTCTCAATTATGAGTAAGTATAACCCTAGCCGCTCTTAGAGTGTATATATATAAAGGCTACAATAGGAACCATAAGATTAGTATGACTAGGGTTTCCTACACAAATAAGGATTTCAAATCCAACCAGGATTAATCTTTATTTACGTAAATTATAATTTATACCACTACTGAATTATAATTGCACTCTCTGTCATACTAGGAATTATATTTCGAGCTCCATATTATTAAATGCTTATTTGTCTCCCAACATTAAAATCACAGATATCCATCTATTAAATTAAATTATTAAAAATTAAATTTAATAGACATATTTAATTCCTTGTGACCTTCCACTGAACTTATTTGATATGTTAGATTCATAATGCACTTGCAAGGTTTGATATAATCAAAACTTATAAGCTTCCTTAAGGGAATATCATCAATCCTTATACCAGGACGTGGATTCCATCAATAATTAATATTCGTCATCCACGTAATGATATTTTCCAACTCACTGAGTATATTGACCCACAAAAAATCTCATTCTTCTATAAATCAAAACTATAAACACTACATGCACATGTCTATTTATTATATTAGGATTAAAAGTATAAGTACTTATAATAATCATGAGGTATTAATAGTTTTATATAGTCATTATAAAAAAAATATTTATCTTAATACAATCCTATTCAATACACATAAAGTATACTAGTATAAAGAATTAAAACTATACTGTTCCTCATAGTCAAGATAGACATATTAAAACCTTGTGATACAGTCCTATTGATGGTGTGTCCAGTTCAATCTAAGACTATGAATGATAAGCTTATATTCGATAAAAACCGATGATCTGATCTTCTGTGGCCGTACTCTACCACCAAATCATCTACTACATAGAATAAGAGACACACATACATACTCATTAAATAAATAATGCAAGGCAAACATTGCTCACATAGATTTTCATTAAAATAAAATAACTAATTTATTAGTAAATACTAAAGCCATTACACACAGTATGTGTTTTAGTATAAATCCTTAACACTTGTGTTGGTAGATCCTTTGGATGGGTGCTTGTTTTCCTTTAGCACTCGCCATGTCTATTGTAATAAAGCCTTGCTTGACTTTGGTGACTTTTCAACTGCTCATGCCTATCGAGACCTTTGAAAAGACCTTCTTAGGATACAAGAGGTTTTTTTTTTTTGCTTGCTTGTTTTGCTACCGGCGCCCATATGGGTTTTCACTAGTCTCAGCTTTGTCATTTTTGTACCACGGAGCCTTTACAAGTTTTTACCAAGTCGACAGTTTTCTATCTTGCCACACCCTTACTTTCTTACCTAAGACGAAAATTGTATCCTCGAGAGTGTACCTTTTCTTTTTTCAAACCGCTAAATTTCTGATTTATGTTGAGAATCCCCTGATGATGTTTGGAGGTTGCTTGTGAAATAATATATGACGATCAAGATGAATTGATGGCCATTGGAAGCTTTAGGAATGACAAGGCTGATCATGTCTACCCCTTACATAGAGAACGACCAAGGTGCCATCATGGGATGGAGACTTATAGGCGGGGCTTTAATCATGTCTCCGTGTATTTGACATTTGTGACATCGAAGGACATATCTGATGCAGTCAGACTCTAAGGTCGTTCAGTAATACCTTGTTCGGAGGATCTTTTTGGAAAGAGTATGGCCATTTAGGTGGGGACTACAGACTCCTTCATGCACTTCTTCCACGATCTCTTTAGCTTCACTTGCATCTACGCATTTTAGTGGGTCCATCACTGATCTTTTGAAGACTTCATTCCCAGCTATGAAGTAGTGGCTGGTCATCTTGCAGATTATCTTCTTATCTTGGAGAGAAACATGGTTTGGGAATTCTCTTTTCCAAATGTACCTCTTGATGTTGTGAAAGCATGGTTGCCCATCTGGCTCCGTGGTAGTGTGGAGGCAGGTGTCCCTAATGAAGATTTGAAGAGGCAGGATCCTTGTACCCTTGTTGACCTTGATGGCTGCAGCTAGAGTGTCCAAAGCATCGGCGAAAATTTTCTTAGTCTGGGGGATGTGACGGAAGTCTATACTTTGGAACAATTGGCACAGGTCCTTGATTTGCGGGTGATATAGGGAGAGTTTGGCATGTCAAGTTTGGTACACTTCTTTGGATTACTGGATTATGAGATCGAAATCTCTAAAAACAACCAGCTCCTTGATATTCATTTCAATTGCTAGCCTCAATCCTAGGATGCAAGCTTCATATTCAGCTATGTTATTGGTGCAAAGGTCTAGTTTTAGCTTAACCACAATCGAGTAGTGGCTACTTATTTCCGATACCACTATTGCCCTAATTTCGAATCCTTTCTTGTTGGTGACGCTGTCGAAATACATCTACCATCCAGGTTCCTCTTACTTCTCAGTTTCATTCTCTGCGAACAATATGTCCTCATTAGGGAATTAGAGTTCCATGGACTGATAATCTTTAACGCGATTTTCTGCAAGGTAGTCTTCTATCATTTGCTCCTTTATTAGGTTGCGGGTGGTGAAAACTATGTCAAACTCTAAGAGGATCATGTGCCATCATGCAATTCGGCTAGATAGAGTAGGCTTCTCAAAAATGTATTTGATGGGATCCATATGAGAGATGAGGAAGATAGTATGAAAGAGTATATAGTACCAGAGTCGGTGGGTAGCCCAAGCTAGAGTGCATCAGCTTTTTTTACGGGTGAAATACTTCACTTCATAAGGTAGAAACTTCTTACTGAGGTAGTAAATGGCTTGTTCCTTTTTCTCGGTTTCATCATGTTGCCCAAGATGCACCCCATGGAAGTGTCAGGGTTGTTAAGTACATTAAGAGAGGTTTTTGAGGAGTAAGTGCTGCCAAGACCGGGGGATTTTAAAGTTATTATTTGATCTTCTCAAAGACTGTTTGCACTCTTCATTCCATTCCTTGAGAGTGTCCTTTTTAAGGAGCTTGAAAATAAGCTCATAAAGATGGGCCATTTGGGCAATGAACCTGCTGATGAGGTTTAACTTTCCTAAAAAGGATTGGATTTCTATTTCTCCTTTGGGGGGGGGGGGGGGGGTTGGCATTTCGACAATAGACTTGATTTTGGTTAGGTCAATCTCTATCCCCCTTTTTTATTGACTATGAACCCCAACAGCTTCCTTAAAGATACCTCGAAGGTGCACTTGGTGGGGTTTAGCTTGAGATAGTATTTGCAGAGTTGGTCGAACACCATTCGAAGGTTGAAGAAACGGTCCTCTCGTACTATGGATTTCACAATCATGTCGTCCATATAGACCTCCACTTCTTGGTTCATCATGGCATGAAATGGTGTCACCATGGCTTTTTGGTAAGTTGCCCCGGCATTGTGGAGTCTGAATGGTATAACTTTGTAATAATATAACCCCATGGGTTGATAAAGGCAGTTTTCTTGCGATCTTCATGGGCTATTTTGATTTGGTTGTACCTGAGAACCCATCTATGAAGGAAAATAACTCATGGCTAGTTGTGTTGTCGATGAGAATATCAATGTGCAACAAAAGGAACTCATTTTTCGGGCTTACTTTGTTGAGATCAAGAAACTTGATGCACATCTGAACTTTCCCATCTTTCTTAGGAACGAGAACAATATTTGCCAGCCATTAGGGATATTCCACCACTTGTAAGAATCCTACCTGGAGTTGCCTTATCACTTCTTCATTGACGTTCAAGCTCCACTCGGGTTTGAGCCTTCTTAGGTTTTGCTTTAGAGGCTTCATTTGGGGATCTAGGGGCTGCCTGTGCTTGGTGATGGATTCATCTACCCTAGGCATGTCTTGGTATGACCAAGCAAAGACGCCAATGTAGGCAGCTAGTAGCTCTTGCAGTTCCTTGCGTTGCCATTGGTCCAACCTTATGCCAATTGTGATATCTTTAGGGTTTTCCCCAGTTCCCAGGTTGACTGTTTATGTTTCCTTAATGTTAGGTGTAGTGTGGTTTGCATGACTTTGCACTTGTTCTCATATCTTTTTTGGTATTCATCTGTGTGGTTCATGTCAAGCTTAATCCCCAAGTGTTGATTTTCAAATTCAGTGTCAAAGTAATGATTCATCAAGATAGGCATTCTTTTGATTAGATAGGCAAGCCATTAGATTTAAGGATCCCCGACAAGGAATAAACACAAAAGATCAAAACAAAAGGGTACTTTTTCATTAATTGGATATGCTCGATACAAATTTAAAGACTAGAGAATTTAATAGCCAAAAGATTCAGAGAGATATAGTTTATTTGAAATGGCCCTGACGCTTATG
The DNA here is from genome assembly GCA_033060915.1 of Euryodendron excelsum. Taxonomy (NCBI): domain Eukaryota; kingdom Viridiplantae; phylum Streptophyta; class Magnoliopsida; order Ericales; family Pentaphylacaceae; genus Euryodendron; species Euryodendron excelsum. The sequence goes on along the minus strand of CM065390.1, from coordinate 41,391,732 downwards.
GACTACCCTGGTGAACTTTGTACTAAAACTTATAAGCATGGATGAGCCTCTAGCTAGTCCAATTGTTGAGTTTCTCGCCAGGGTAAGCGAGTCAGATGGAAGCATCTTTAGTTGTTTGTGTCTGCCACCGTGACATTGACTTCAAAGGCAGAGGTGCCCATTCTCTTTTGCTGGACTTTCTCTTTCTTTTTTTTTTTTTTTTTCTAGTTGATGCTTGAAGTAGAACCCTCCCCTCACATGTCGAGTTAACTGGGTTGATTGGTCAACTTTGCCATTTGAATAACTCCGCCCCTCTCTTTTCTTTTCCTTCAGGTTACTTCTTGTATCTCTTTTTTGGTGGGTCCACACCGTAGCCCAAAAGTAGGTTCTGCTGACAGTAGTTCCAAGACCTCTAGCTCTCCTTGTAAATTCTTCCCCAGGCCTTTTCCAGGTTGATACCCATATTGTTTGAAATATCGAGTTACCATCCAAGCATTCTGGGAGTACTTGGGTTATACTTGATCCCTTTTATACATAAAGGTGACATACTCGAATGAATTGATGCAAGGGTATGCAGCTACCCCAACATAGGGGACCATGTCGATCTTATAGATGGCTGTTGTGCCTTGGTTTTTGCCCTCCCAATCTCCACAACACGAGGGAAGAAAATACAATACTCTCTCATTTAGAACTTATCCTAAGAAGGACAAGTGCAACGGGGTTTGAACTTAAAATGCATTTGATTAAAGGCTTTTGAAAAAAGGTTTGGAGTCGCCACCAAACATGGTTAATGGTGTGTTAGGTCACCCAAAACTAAGTGTAATATGAGGATCAAACTTAGATTTTTCAAAAATATTTTGAAAATGTCCTATTGAGAGGTGTTTTGGAAAATAGGGTTGTTTGGCAACTTTTGAAAATGTTTTAAGCCCTTTTGAAAAATGACTCTAGTTTTGGTCTTTGAAATAGAGATTTATGATCTGAGGGTTGGTTACGTGTAGTGAAGATATCCTAAGATCATCACCCTGCCTTGCCCTTGCAGTACCTACATATCTATTCACCCTAAGTTCACACACTTGAATCTCCTGTTCCTAAATGTCCCAATTATATCCACTCTAAAAAGATTTTGAAAAAGGATTTTGTTATCACTTTTGGGATGAATGATGTATGATGCAAGTTTTAAAAAAAGTTTGGGAGTTTTTAGAAAAGAGACTCGAAATAGAAGTTTGAAAAAGGGATTTGGTTCAGAAATAGAAGTTGTGACCGCACCTATGAAGGTTGCCTACATATCTCATTTGGTGAGAATCAAGTCAGTCATAGTTTAGACAAGGGTTCGATTAAAAAGAGACTCGTGGGAGTCTTGAAATGTTTTAAAATTTGCACTTAAGAGAGTTTTGGTTTGAAATTAGATGTTGAAGTGTTTTTGAAATGGGATTTGGGGGTGTTTTGAAATATTTTTGAGCATAACTTAATAGAATTTTGGAAGTTTTTGAAAACTCAATTAGGGGTCCCTGAAAATGGGATTTGGATTTGGCAAAAACTCTTGTGAACTTGTCTTGAAAAGATTTTTAAAAAAAGTTTTTATGTACTTTATGAAGGTATGTTGATGTCTCATTGCCTTTTAGTGATTAGTTAATTGAGAACTAAGCTCCTTTAATGCTATGATTTTTGAAAAATGTTTTTGGAAACGGGGCTACACACTTCCCTTAGGGTTTTGGACTTTAGGGTTATAGAACCCTTGTCTACATATCTCACTTTACTTTGAATAACCCTAACCATAAGAAGGCTTAGGATTGCTTCAATAGTGTGATGCTTGAAAAGAGTTTTTAGAAAGAGGTTTTGCAAAACATTTAGGGTTTGGAAACCAGAAAATAACTTTATAGGTTTCATTTAATGTATCACTTTCCTTAGAAAACCTTAGCCATAAAAGGGTTAGGATCCCGTTAGGGTTCTGAGCTTTTGAATTCATTTTTCGAAAGTAAGTTTTTAAAAAATGTTAAGCATCTAGCTATTTTCGATTGAAACAAGTTTGAGAGAGCTTTTGAAAACATTTTAGTGGATTAAAGGAGGATGTTGAAAGACTTTTGGATTTAGGGTTTTTGGAAACTCAAAGGAGTGAGAGGTTTTTGAAAACATATTTTGAAAAAATACTTTGAGTTAAAAAGATGGTTTGAAAAGAGGTTTAGAGTTGGAGTCTTGAAGCCACCTAACCTTAGTCTGGCAAACTAGGGTTAAAGTAACCTAGAGTTAGGTTGACCTAGGGTAGGCCAACTAGGGTTAGGTTGACCAACTACGGTTGGGGTCACCTAAAGTTGGATTGACCTAGGGTTGGACAACTTCGGATTTAGGCAACCTAGGGCTTGGAAATGACTTGGGGAGGAAGCTAGGTGCATGCACTTAAAAAGGAAATTTGGAAAATCTATAATTTTATGTGAGAAAAGATATGATTTTATGTTGAAAAAGGAAAATTTTGATTCGAAATTAAAAAAGAAAATTTTTGATTTTGTGTCCAAAATGGGAGGATTGGATTTTGTTTCCAAAAATAGAAGATTTTATTTTATTTTAAAAAAATAGAAGATCAAATTCTGTTTTAAAAAATAGAAGATTAGATTCTGTTTCAAAAATTAGAAGATTTGATTTTGTTTCCAAAAATAAAAGATTAGATTTTGTTTCCAAAAATAGAAGATTGGACTTTATTTCCAAAATAGAAAGATTTGATTTAAAATTGCAAAAGGAAAGATTTGAATCAAAAAAGAAAAGATTTGATTTTATGTTTAAAATTTATGATTTTATGTGAAAACTTGTGCGGGAAAAACTTATGATTTTATGTGACACTTTTTGAAAACATGATGCAACATGAACTTTAAAAATCATTTTGATGCAACTTGAATACAATGAATGCTAGAATGAAAGTTAGGGGGGCAAAGCTAGGGTTTCCTAGGACATAAACTTCTAGGGTTTCAACAAAACAACTCTTGGACCAACTTTTGGAAAAAGCCTTTGAGCATGGCATATAAACAAGTTTAAAGAAATAAGGTTTTGAAAGAGGTGTTTAGGGCTTAAAACCCTAATGTGGCCTTTGGAGGCCTCTTTAAATATGCCACTTTCATAAAATAATCTCAACCATGAAACAGCTAGAATCACTTTAGAGTTGTGATTTTGAAAACAAGTTAGGGCTTGAAACCCTAATATGAACCTTAGTGGTCACTTTGGATATGTCACTTTCCTAGGAAAACCCTAACCATGAGGAGGTTACAATCACCCTAGGGTTGTGAGTTTGAAAATGAGAATAATGTATGAACATGACAAGTATAATACAAAAGGGTTTTGTACATACAAGGTTGAAGGTTTCACCACATTGCAAAAGGCCTTAAGACTATAGCATGATTATTTAGGCTAAAGGAAGAAACCCAACACAGTGATCTCCATAAACCTTCCCCTTGTCATGGACCTAAGATCCTCATGTTTCAAGCATACAAGAAGAAGGGGTAGAAGATGGGGATTAAAAGAGAGAATAGTCCAAATGGACTAGGAGGGAGAAGAGAAGGAGTGAGAGAGCATAAAAGTAAAAGAGAAACCCTACCTTGTCTTTAACCTTCAATGGAGCTTCAATGGAGGCTTCACCTTGGACTTGAGAGGCCTTCAAGACCTTTGAAGAGGCTGGAGTTAGCCTTCATTGGAGCTTGGAGGCTAGGGTCAAAGGTGTATAGGCTGGAGTTTGAGTGTAGGAGGTTAGAGGGGCTTAAGCCTTTGAGATAACTAGGGTTTTTTGGATTCTTAAGGCCTGCATAGAGTTTGGCAAAGCTTTGTTTATGATTTTTCGGATCTGGAATATGCTGGGGGTGGTCTATATTTATAGGTCAATTTTGGAGGAGGTGGTGGCACTAGAAGTGGCGCTTGGCTATTTTTTGGCTTGAGTGGCGACACTTTGGTATGGCAACGATCCTAATGAATTGATTCGGCCTTGGGCTAGAATGCAAAGATCTGAGTGTCACTACGAGTGGCTCCAAGCCATATTTTAGCTTGGCTCCACTTCAAGTGGCTCCGGTTCGATTTTGAAAAGCTGTTGGGTTACAGAGCCCAGCTGGAAAAAAAGATAGGGGCACTTGGAAGCATCCCAGGAGTTGCAGGTTTGATACCTAAAGTCGGTATGGTTAAAAAGAATGACCAGCTTGGCAGGGGCAAAACGGTCATTTTGATTAGGGTTCACCAAAATGGTCCCAGAATGGACTGAGATGGCATTTAGAGATTGGAGATACTCATGGGAGTGCCCCAGAGGTTTATCGTTTTGATACCCAAAGCTAGTGTGGTTGAAAAGGATGACCGACCCACTAGGGGTAAAATGGTCATTTTGACTAGAAAACATTAGAATTGGTTTGGAGTCAACTAGGATGGGATTAGAAGGTTGAGAACACTATTAAGAGTGTCTTGGGAGATTATCGGGTTTATACCCATTGTTGGCGTGGTTGAAAGGGATGACCGTCCCACTAGGGGCAAAATGGTTACTTTGATTGGAAAACATCGGAATGGATTCAGAATTGACTAGAAGGGGATTTGGAGGTTAGGGATACTGTCGCGCCCAGATTTTTCACACTCAAGGAATACACACACAAGCGAGAAAAATATTGTACTCTCCCGTTAGAACTCACCCTCCTAGAAGAATGAGTGCGACTAGGTTTGAATTGAAAACTTAATTTGAGTAAACGGCTTTTGATAAAAATTTGGAGTCGCCACCTAACTTGATTAAGGTGAGTTAGGTCACCTAAAAACTAAGCACAAGCTGAGGATCACACTTAGGGTTTTTGAAAATGATTTTGAAAATACTACCTCAAGAGAGGGTTTTTAAGAAAACAGGTTGTTTGGCAACCTTTGGAAAGCGTACAAGAGAGGGGTGTTTTCACCCACTTTCTTTCTATCCCTTTTACTTCATGTCTTTAAATCGATGTTTACATTTTCTTACTGCTCAAGAACTTTATGATTTTCATAAAAATGATGATAATAATCAAAGGATAGTCCTCTTATTCACTGCTGCTATCTTATATGTCTCTTATGAATGGTAACTACTTTCTACGCAAGGGACATGGTTTATCTTTGTAACTACTTTCTACTTGAAGGGTTGATAGCATGAGTTAATCACTTGCCAAATGATTAGCTTTCTAGAGAGAGAGAGGATAAGGATGAGTGAGGAAACTACCCAAGGCAACACTTGCAAGACTCCAAAGCTAAGCGATGCGTGGCCAGACTATCAAGATGAAGGGGAGCCACCTTTCATTTCCCTATGTCAAACAGCAAGTGTTTATATTCCCTTTGCTTAACCCCTAGTGCCTCGTAGAAAGCGAAAATTTTCTTTGCCAACCCTGATCCATAACTGTCCTCCCCACACTGGGGCAAACAATAGCTGAGAACTCTAGGAATGGTATCCACTTCTATCATGCTAAGATAGTATCGAAAGCTCTATAGATCAAACAGCCTAGTTCAAAGTGAAGAGAGACCCTCATTTTATTTCCCATACAGTCAAAAGCAACCCCTTGCCAAACTTGTTGAGCCATCTATCTTTTTTTTAAGAAAACCCCAACCTAGGGATCACCGCTCACATTGAGTTAGATTGAATTGCCAAGGAAATAGCCTAAGAACGAAAGGGTTTGTTTCATAAAAGGAAAGAAAAGAAGATAAAAAGAAAAAAGTAAAGGAAAGGAGTTGCCAAGGGGCAAGAGGCAAAAAAAAAAAAAAGAAATATAAGGAAAGGCCTGAAGAAAACCATGATTGAGTCATCTTCAAAAACATAATAAAAAGATTGAAAGAGAAGAGAGTCATGTTTATCTCAAAAAGCATATAGAAAGGGTGAAAGAAAAGAGTCATTTTCACCCTGAGAAGTATATAGTAAAAACAAGAAGGAAATTTAAAGGTGATCCTATGTTACAAAGAAACCCAGTAGAAACAATATGTTCGAGCCTTTATCTTTTCTTGCAAAACCTCAAAACCATGGCCTACATTACAACCCTACTAAAGTCTAATTTGATTGAAAATAGATTGCTTGATCTAAATGAGCTAGATACGCTACCGAAGCTAAAAAAAAAAAGAGGATGCTAACCCTACTGGAAGAAAAAGAGTCAAGGATGGTACAAATTTAAACCCTGTTCAAAACAACATTGAATCTGAGCCTACATGTCCCATCGTTTCGCAAACCCCATAACCTAGTCTACATTACGGTCCTAAACAAAGTCTCCTCAAATTGAAAGGACTGGCTGGTTATCGCTTTGCTAAAGGTCGGGAAAGCTGTTTCTAAAACCCCGAGAGTTGAGAATTTCAGCCCAATAATCATATACACTAACCTCGAAGCAGAGAGTCGGAGGCGATCAAAAAGTTAAGAAAAGTGCAAAGTGCTATCATCCAATCAAGGTAAGGTTGAGCTAGATGAGAGGTTAGACCCCCAAAAAGGAAGGATTTACCATTCTAAAGATACCAAGTTCGACGACACCCCTTGTCATTTTGATAGTTAATGTATTTCCAATATGTGCATACATTTTCACAAAAAAAAAAAAAAAAAATGGGCATGAGCTTTGCATACATAGGATATAACTCCCTGTAGAAACAGAAGTCACCAACACAGTTTAATGTCAACCCCTGTACTTGATACATAACATCATCATCCATCACATGCATCTGATCATATGCCTAGCTGAAAAAATTATAAATGCCTTTGCCTATCCATGCATCTACATACCATAAATATCCATCTTTGTACAAAACTTACAAAATAAAACTGTCTAACATAAATACATCTCAGGAATAGGGGCAAGGGAAGATCAGAATCTCCACAAGAGGCATCTATCAAAGGTCAAAGTCAATGTCATCTGGATCGAAATCCTCGAAACCCGACATCGAAGGAGGCGGATAACTACTCGAAGCACCATCATTCTACAGAGAAAATAGAACCGAAATCAACCACATAAAAGAAGAACTAAACAACAGCAGAGCGAGAATAAGGAGAGAAAAGACGACATACCCTGCCACCTCCCATCTGGGCTATCTAAACTGTCAAGGAAGCCACCTCTGCCTGATACTGATCTCGCTTCGTCTGGTATCGATCCCTCTGATCCCTCACAGCAGCAAACTTAGCCTGGGGCACATATCCTCTGGCTTGGCGCCACAACTCAACCACCTCCTAGCCCACAGCGTATCCATCGACTACTACCTCAAATCAGGTGAAGGCACCGACAGAATGAGCCCCAAAGTGCGCAGCATAATTTGTATCTGGAGGAAGCAAGAACTCAACACCCAGCTGCCACTTCTGATAGGGGATAGGCACTCCCACCACCAAGGCCCTAAACATATACTCTAGAGGAGCTCCTGCTGATCGAAACTCCTCATGAAACTGCTGCCAGTGTCACTCTCCTAGATAGGACTCCCAAGTGTCATCAATTAGAAATGCAGCCCTCAACAGGGACAATGGGACCAAGTACTGTACAGTTTCATAATGAACTGATCCAATGAAGGGCAGCCAAGTCACATCTCTCGCTTCAATCAACTCCAAGTTCGCCCGTAGCATCACAAAGTCAGTAATCTCCGATTGCTGGGCCACCCCGTCACGAGCCCACCTCAAAGCACGTGGATAAAGGTCGTCCTCGACAACTGCAGGGCGACGAACAGGCAAGTACTCATAGCTCCACTAGACAAGAAAAGGCCAGAAATTAGGCATGCTGCCCCAACGGGAAGAAGTCTGGACCCGCATCGATCGAAGGAAGTAGCCAAAGGAGAAGGACCCCCAATCCAGCTCCGATAAAGCCCTAAGATCAGCTACTATGCTCACCAAACGAAAAGGCATAAGCGACTTGTTGTTGTTGCAGAAGCAGCTAAAGATGATGTACAAAACAAGTTGTCGTCTCATAATGTCTCGCTTGGCAGGCGATGGCTTAACAGCAAAGGTATAGTTATCCTGACTGAGCCAAGAGACTAGAAAGGCAGAACGCTTAGGATGAGGTAAGTCCAACAGAATGCATGCCTCGTCTCTATTGACTAACTGTAAAGTGATTCACCGGCTAACGAAGGAAAGCCATGTGATGATCGCCCAATCTAAGGGAGTGGGACCTAACTCGAAGCCCACAAAATGGAAGGTCCCGATCTCTCCAAACCACCTCTCAACCAGCGCTAGTACCAAATGTCGGTTCAGGCGGTTAGCCTGTAATCCCGTGAAGGCTCCAAATCCGATCTCAGCCAAGAAGGCATGATATGATGGAGCAGCCCGCTGCATGGTCACGAAAACCTGATGAACAGCCCCTCTAAAAGCTGTGTGTACCCGAGGAGGGGGCAACCGCGGTCTGGAATATACGCTGGGGTGATAAGCAAGGTCCCCGAGCGGTGGGATGTCTGGTATCTCCAGGTCTCCTAAGTCAGCATCCGTCTGCCTATGTCTGGAGGAAGCTCTCCCATAACCAGTCACCTGATCCCCAAGGCCCGGTACCTCCTCCTCAGCACCAATCTCCTCCCCAAAGGCCTACTCAACTGGAGGAAAGGGGTCGATAGGTGGTCTACTCCCCTGTCCGATCTGACTGGAAGAGGCCCGTCTGGTAGATCGTCGGCTCCCTTTGGATCGACTGGAATCACCGGTAGAATCTGTCCGAGCCGCCTTCCCCGAGCGAGTCTCCTCTCAGAACCATCATTACCCGCATCTGCCATCCTGAAAAGGTAAGTCAAGGTAAAAGGTGTTAATATACCGTACATGTAGATAAATAATAACATAATAAAGTAAAATAAAATAAACAACAAACAATAAAAAATAATAAAAAGATTTCAAATGATAAGTCAAAACGAATTTCCTACACATTTTGATTTTCCAACTTCGAATCAAATCTCAAGGGTTTTCTGTCTTTTTCCTTCAAAAAGATTTTATTTTTAAAACCTTTTCCAACTCTTTTCCTGATTTCTAAAAATTTTGATAGAGTTTCGTTTAAAAACGGTCCCTACAACACCCATGACATCAACACAAAGCACAAATCATGCACTTCACAACGTTACAATCACGTAACATCAGCATCTGCACACGCTTTTAAATTTTTCAAAATTTTCAAGGCACGTATTTTATTTTTCCAATTAATCAATGGTTTTCAAAAATGTCTTACAATTCCTCAAAATCATTTCAAATGTTTTCTAAAATATTCCTACATTTTTCAAAAATTTTAAACTCTAAAAATTTCATCAATTTCTTAAGTTTTCCCATTTTTCTAATTTTTTAAGTATTTTCCTATTTTTCAAAAAATAAAAAATTCACTAAGTTTTTAAAAAATCACAAAATTTCATACAGTTGTTAAACACATTTTTCTAAGGTACATGACATAAAATCTAGCCAGAAAACCCAATGCCCAAGCCTATAGGAACAAACCCATAATTCCTGCAGAAAACCCTCTTCACATAATCATGTAAAAACAATCAAATTCAATCAAACAAACACCAAAATGCAAAAATAACATCACCATAATGTTCAAAACATATCAAAACATCAATTTTCACTATTCACATAACGCAAACGGAATTCTACACATCAAAATAACAGAAAATTAAAAACTCACTTTTTGGAGTTCTCCGGCGAAATCTTCTCTTCCGGCAACTTTTCTGACTACGGCGTCTACTTCCGGCAATCACTTGTGATCCCTAAGAAGTGCCCCTTTAAGGTTCAAGTCAATTTCCGCATAAAGATTCTCAATTTTTCACAAACTCTTCAAAATCGCGCAGGTGTTTGAACTAGAAAATTTTCTAGTTTTATTCCCAGGCTTGGCGTCACTAGCAGTAGCGTCAAGCTAACTTTGCCAAAGGCGCCACTCCTAGTGACGACAGTTGCCAATTCTGGGCAACTTTGCCCTTTTTCCCACCAAAACTCATTTTCGAAGGCCTTTTGGGCCCAATATCCATTTTCGAACCCCTGTTGTCGAAAAATTTCCAAAGTCCATCCCTCGGACCACCTCACGGTTAACATGGAACTCTTACTCTATCATTTTCTATGTTCGACAAGCAAAGACAGAAAAAGAGGGGCAGCTGTAAGCACCCCATTTTTGACAGCTCGACAATCTACAGTCCGTCAAGACCTGTATTCAAGTTAATGTGGACATATTTTGAGTCAAATGAACTTTTCAAGTCTAATCCTGTCTATCCATCGCTTCATGGGCCCACCAGGCCCAAATAAAGGCAAAATGACCAAAATGTCCTTAGGGGCATTGTTCGGTCCAATTCCAAATCAGGCACGTCTTTACAAAGACGGTAAGTCCCCTTTCCAATTCCCAAAGGCGTGTCTTTCTGAAGACAATAAGTCCATTTTCCAATTCCAATAGGCACGTCTTTCCGAAGACGGTAAGTCCCCTTTCCAATTCCCATAGGCGCATCTTTCCGAAGATGATAAGTCCCTTTTCCAATTCCAATAGGCACGTCTTTCCGAAGACGGTAAGTCCCCTTTCCAATTCTTTTTTAATTCCAATTCCAATCCCTCTGTCGAGAAAGTTAATTCCTCGAGACGGTAAGCCTATCCTATCCAGCACCATTCCCAAAGAAAGTCTCTTTGGAACGGTAAGTCCCTTTAAACCTGTCGATTGGGACAAGACCCCAAGTCCCTTAGATGGTAGAACGGTCCACCTTTGGCGCCTGTTAGCCCACCAATGCAGAAATGTCCATTTCAACACACCTTTCGAGAAAGTTGACTTCTCAGGCGCTAAGACCCTTTAGCAAATTTCTGAGATCAGGCAGTCTCAAGAATAATCACCAACCGTCAAAGTAGCGGAAGTACTTGTAAACATCGCAACTGCCAGAGTAGCGGAAATACTCGCAAGCAGGTCGATATAGGGAATTGCCAACAAACCCCTGTATCATAAGACCGCCGTCAGAGTGGTGAAAACACTCAAAACCTAGGTCAACACTAGTGCCTGCTAGCCCACTTCGGTGAAAAATAACCAAACTGCCCCTAAGGCCATTTTTCGGCACGTTTCTCTAGATAATACCTAAGTCTTCAGAACCGTAATTCCACCCTTCCAAGATCGTCTTAGAGACGATTCAACATGATTAGGTGCCTTCTAGTTAGTTTCGGGCCAATTCCGAGGCTTTCCGGTCAAGATGACCATTTTGCCCCTAGGCATCCGAACACTCGGGGGACCACACTAGCTCTGGGTATCAAACTGATAACCTCCCGAGAATGCTTTTTATAGTATTCCCGACCTTCCTTTATCTTTTTGGATCATTCGGAGTCAGTTCTGGCAAACTCGGTGTGAAATGACTATTTTACCCCTAGTGGGCCGGTCGCCTTTTTCGACCACACCGGCTTTGGGTATCAAACCGGTAGCCTCCTGGAACATTCTGAATAATGTTTCAAAATCTTGATTCTTCTTCTGGGACATTTAGAGTCCATCCCGGCAGCTCTCCGGCCCGGTTGACCATTTTGCCCCTAATGGCTCGGTCAACATTTCCAACAATTCTTGTCATCCTTTTTCAAGTCAAATACCTCCCAGGATCCTATTCTAAGGGTTCCTATCCCTTTCCAGCCTTCCGGGCCATTCCCGGTCCCTTGAATCCTTCCCGGACCTTCTAGAGTCACTCCTAGTGAAGCCAGGCTAAAAATTGCATGATAGTCACTAGTACAGGCGCCTAAATCTTTTCAAGATACGTTGCTTGCCGACCTTAAAACTTTCCTAAGTGGTTGGCGCCATTAGTAGGGGCGCCAAGCTAATATTTGGCCTAGTGCCACTCTTAGTGGCACCATAAGGTTTTTTGGCCTGGTGCCACTATAACAAGCGCTAGGTCATTCCTTTATCTATAAATACAGAGCCTCCTCCAGCGTGAAAGAGATCCACAAACTCAGTCAAAAAACCCCACTCTTCGATATACAGAGCTCGTAGCCTCCCAAAACCCTAGTCTCCTTTAGGTTCTTTAAACCTTAGCCTCTATACACAAACCGTAGCCTCACATATACTCATATACACTCACATATACTCATGCCCTAGCCTCCAACCCTCCATTGAAGACTTGGATTGCTACAACTACAAAGCTTTGAAGATCGAAGAAAAACTCTTAAAGATTGAAGCGAAGACCGAAGCAAAGCAAGAAAACAAAGCGCGCAAAGCAAAGTAATATAAACAAGACACAAGGTAGGCTTTCTCACACATCTTCCCCCTCTCTTCTCTCTCCTAACTCACTTGGGTTTTCTTCTATTTTAATTCCCCATCTTGTTCCCCCCTTTTCTTTGCATGCTTGAAACAAGGGACTTCCCGGTCCATGTGTAGGATTAGGCTATTGGAGAGTCACCGTGTCGGGGGCTTTTTTTTAGTCTAACTGGAGACCACGTGGGTTTGGCTCCCTTGATTATGTGATGAAGCCTTTAACCTTGTATATTCATGACCCTAATTTGTATTGTGCATATCATTGTCTTGCATTCTTCCAAAATTCGTTTTCAAACTCGTTTTCAAAAGCTTACATCAAAATTTTCTTTTTCAAAATCACAATCCCAGGGTGATTCTAGCCTTTCCATGGCTAGGGTTGCTTTAGGAAAGTGTTACATTTAAAGTGACTAATATGGTCCATATTTTTAAAACATTGTTGTTTTCAAAACCACTATCTTAAAGTATTTCTAACCTTCTTATGTTTAGAATCGCTTTAAAAAAATGAGATATTTTATATACTTTCTAAAAAATCTCTTCTTAAAAATCTCCTCCTAAAAATCTCTTTTCCAACATGCTTTCCATAAACTCTCTTTAAATTCCTTTCCAAAATTGTTTTCAAAAACTCCCTTCAAAAATCTATTTTTCAAAACTTCTTTTCAAACTCCTTTCCAAAAAGCTATCTTCAAAATTCCTTTCCTAAAAACACTCGCTAGGTTTCCTTCTTTGAAAACTCTCTCCTTAAATTTCTTTCCTAAACTCTTTCCAATAATCTCCTTCCAAAAATCCCCTTCCAAAAACTCTTTCTTTTCAAAATTCACTTTCTAAAAACTCCTCACTAGGATTCCTTTCCAAAAACTCTCTTTTCAAATTCACTTTCTAAAAACTCCTCTCTAGGATTTCTTTCCAAAATTCTCTCTTTCTAAAACTCACTTTGCAAAAAACTCTTTCCTTAGAGCCTAAGTTAAGTCCTAGAACCCACGATTAGAAAACCCTAATTTTCCTTCCCAAAAATGTGATTTCCAATCCCTTATTTTTGTCTCAAAACCTAGGTTTCCAAAATTTCTTGTTTTCTACATCAAAATTATATATATTTCCAAAACCCATTTTCTACATCAAAACTATAGCTTTTCGAATCTAGGGTTTCTAAAACTTCCATTTCCAAATCCATGTCAAATCCAATATTCCCTTTAGGAAACCAAATCCAATCTCCCCATTTAGAAAACTAGGTCCCGTCCTCCGTTTTTAGAAACAAAATCAAAACACATCTTTTAGAAATATAATCTAATCCTTCGTTTTAGGAAATAGAATCTCAATCCTTCCTAGTCTAAACATTTCCTAATCCACTTTTTCCTAATCTCATACATTTTTAAACCTTAGGTTTCCAAACTTTAAGCTTCCAAATCTTTACTAATTCAACCCTTTCCTAGTTCCATCCCTTCCCAAATCTTAACTTTCCAAATCTAAATTTTCAAATCTTTCTAAACTTTCAAACTTTCTAAACTTCAAATCTTTCCAAATCTAAAACTTTCTAACTTTCAAATCTTTCCTAATTCGAAACTTTCCTAAAACGAAACTTTCCTAAAATGAAATTTTCCTGATTCGAACCTTTCCTCATTTCAACTTTACTAATCTTCCAAGTCCAACATTTTAGTCGAATCTTTCTAAATCTCAAGTCCTTCCTACAACCTTTCTTTCCTAAGTCTAGGTTTTCTAAAACCAAGCTTTCCAAAATCAAATCTTCTAATCAAAATCTCTTTCTTCCAATTATACCTTCTATTTTCTATCGGACTCTTGTCCGAACTACGACTGACCTGTTTCCTCCAAAAAGATACGTAGGCAATCCTCATGGGTGCGGTTGTCGCGCCCAGATTTTTCGCGCTCGAGGAATACATACACGAGCAGAAAAAATACTGTATTCTCTCGTTAGAACTCGCCCTCCTAGAAGAATGAGTGAGACTATATTTGAATTGAAAATTAGTTTGATTAAAGGGCTTTTAGAAAAGATTTGGAGTCGCCACCTAACTTGATTAAGGTGAGTTAGGTCACCTAAAAACTAAGCATAATCTAAAGACTACACTTAGGGTTTTTGGAAAAGCTTTTTGAAAATACCACCTCAAGAGAG